>CM047809.1:127379444-127893369 GCA_026214975.1 Gentiana macrophylla | reverse complement strand
TGAGAATCGACCTTTTTTTCAGTAAAATCGATTAAGTGAAAATTGATTTTTGCATGCTGATTGTTTTTGGTGTGATGACACGTTGAAAGCAACGCTATTGTTATTTAAAGACGCCTTTTATGACAGCGCTGTAGGTAGATCGTGATAATAAACCAACATAGTGGTATTTGACTCTTCAATTTTGTGCTGTGTTCTTTTATCTTGTATATAGTGTCAAAACTTTGTCAGAAATCTTGATTGAACGGGTTAAAAGCTACATATTCCATCCAAAATATAGTAATCTTAAGATATATTCTTGAACTTTATTATATGTATAAGCATTCAACCCCTCTAAAATCTTGTACTTCATTGAATATATGTTGCTCAGTTAGAAGGGTTGCCAAAGGACATGGTATGATTGTGAATACAAATCTCCTTTGTTTCCATAAGATTTTTTTGGTGTTTTCTGAAATGATCTTTTTTTTAATATTTTTTTAGGACATTTATAAGCTATTTTTGATGAACTTTCTGGTGTGCGGCACTTTGACCATCAAATTTTGCATGAAACTGCATAAATCTGAAGCCGTACCGCAATGTTTCATTTGATTCTAGAAAGTCTATTAGGTTTAAGTAGTGTAATCTTTGAAGAAGCTAGTATGAAGTCATGAAGCAAAACTTTCTTAGGTTACTTTGTATGGTGTGCCTTAATGGCTGGAACTTGATCGGATCTGGCAATGCTAGGTATATACTACATCCGGCCCCAAAATATGTTCCGCTTGTATTTTTTTACACACAATAAGAAAATGTTAGTGTTATCACATCGCGATTGAAGGTATTATCAGAAAATGTATGATGTTAATATCACTATGTATTGTTAGTAAAATGTGATTGCAAGGATATGATATGCTTATTCAAGTTCATTTTACATTGACTACGATTAATTCATGTGACGTGAGTCGATGAACCTTGGACTACAAATCGTTACTATTATCATCATCCATGAAGTGATCAAGAAGTTAAAACCTCCCTTTCTTTTCTCTGCTTGAGGGGGCTATTGGAGATATTAGCCTTACTCAACTACCCGAAACGATCAAGAAGTGTATTAATTATTCTTTGAGACATACATCAAACATCTTTTTCTCATCGGGTAGTTAATAAGATGATGTGGCTGTTATTAGGCAGTTAAATTAAGTTAGGAACATCTATTTAGGCTGTAATTGTACAGTAGGCAGCTCAATTCTTCAGTTCATTAGTTCTCCTACTGTTGTTTCCAACTTCTACACATTTCTCTCATTAAAGATGAGCTCTCCTGTCATTAATAAAAACTAAGTTGTTTCTTGCTCAATTTCTTCTTCTTCCTTTGTTTCATTCACAAATTCCACAGATATATATATATATATATAGATATATATTTGATTATAGTTGATTTAATAGATTACACTTTCAATCACCAATTGTGTGCACACCCTGAATTGTATTAAAATATACCCTACACTGTTAAATAATGGATTCACACACATTGTTTTTTCTTCTGTATCTTTAGGTTTCATATCATATAGTTAACAAAAAGTAACCTAAAAAAATATTAAAAACAACAACAATGTTTTAACATAACAAATTTGAACAGAGCAAGTCCATATTATACAACACTCCCTTAGCAAAACTTGAAGAACCAAAAAAATGTCAGAAAAAGAAAAAACAAACAACTAATCACCAACATTAATGTCCCATGCCAGAAAACGCGCAGCGGGCAACGTGTTCTTGATCAAGCGGTCAAAAATGAGTTATGAGATATTTTGATGGTTAATTAATGTGGCCTAAATCTTGAAGATAATGGCCAATTTGTTGGGCTCCAACAAACATTGCATCAGCAACAAGAACTAAGCTAACCTGTCATGATTACAACAGTAAACATACTTGTTAATTGACAAAATTGAAGCCTTCGACTGCCAGTTTTTTTCATGTAAAAAATGATCCCAAAAAAACATTCGATTACCAAACGAGCAGAAAAAAACCAATCGTATCCCCAGCCTTCTTTAGCTGCCGCAGCTCGTTGTTGATCAGTCCATCTGACATTTAATAATGAATTTTGTAATGTGATACATAAAAACGATGAACGGATACTTTTGTCCATTGGCGTTGTCCCATATCCGATATGTATATATCTCACGCGATACGCACTAAATACTTAAGATACACACCTTAGAATCCTATATATGTCGGTTGATCATCACAATCGACCACTGAAAAGTCGATTTTAAGATCTATATATAATCGACTTTGAAAAAGTTTGATCAATGGTGCCATTATTAAAGACAACCTTGTAATGAAAAGGAAAAAAAGAAAGAAAGAGAAATAGAGAAATAATAATTACCTAAGGAACTCAGATACTCCCCAATGCCAGCAAACTTGAATGGTTGAGGACCTTCTCTTTCCAAATCCTGTTTTCACATTACATTGACATGTGTTTACCGGCTACTTAAAACAACTTTGACTCCCCCATCCCCTCAAGAACAAGTTTAGGGGTTGAGGAAAATGAAAACCCGATACTTAAAAACATTAATAAAGTAAAAAAATGGATTTTCTTGTCTCAGGGACTTAATAATATATACCTCCTCTTCTGCAGCCTCTAGACCACCTTGTACCCAGAAAAGGTTTCTATATCCATAATTGTATAAAAGCTCACAAGCTGCAATGGATCTGCATTATGAAAATTAAATTTAATAAATAAGCACCATTTTAAAGAAGAGTGCCTCCAAACATATATTCACCAGGAAACCTGGTAACATTCATTTTGCATGAAACATATTTAAAGAGAAAAAACTTGCGCCAGAAAGATAGGATCAATTGTTGGCTTATCCATATTCATATGCACATTGTATTCAAGAAATGCCGTGTCTTTATCTCGTGTTTTTAGCTAATTAACCAACTTCAAGTGGTAAAATGCAAAATTAGCCTTGTAACTAGTTCCAGTTAGCGTTTTGGTTCTGTTTTTACTTTTAAACAAGTAACTTCGATTTTTTTTTCCCTCAAGAGTTTCAGTCCTCCAGTGCTGGAGGAAGCTGAATTTGAAGAAAATCAATTTTGGCGGGAAAAGGCTCGTGCATGGCGCTAACAATGCAAAATATCAGGAAAAATTGCAAAATTCGCCCTATAACTTGGCCTAATTAACGCTTTTATCTCCTTTTGGTCCAATTAATTTCAAAGTCACAACAAAATCTAACAGTAATTTTGCCACATCAGCGTTTCCCCACGCCAGAGGATTAAAAATGAAAACAAGAATCTAAGTAATAGCACAAAAAAGACTAAAACGGAGAGAAGAAAAAGACTAAAACGCTAACTAGACCAAATTATTGTCCTGATTTTGCAACATAGCCGACTTGCTAATTGCAAAATATGCAACATTAAAATTTACCACGCACGCTTATATTTTAGTGACCTTTATGCGTGTGTGTGCGTGTTATTCACACTTCGTCTCATCATCAATCAACAAGATAGAGAAACATCTATCAACAAACATACATCTCAATTAAAGTATGCAAGCAACAAACTCAAACCTTTCTGGCAAGCCAGTATTAGATCGGTATCTTTCGCGAATTTGTCCTCAACATTCAGCAAGAATTGGCTGTTTAGAAATAAAAAGCGAGAAGTAGTTAGATAGACATGCGTAAAATATTACACATAATTTACACAAAACAAGTCCTTTTTTTCCATAGCGCACCTGTTATACTAAAGTGAAGGCACCCCTACCCACCAACCACCTATATACAACAATTTATTCAAAAATCAAGAGACTTGATACTTAATGGCTAAATTAATGAATTAGTTCTGTAACTTAGCCTAATTAGCATTTTAGTTCTGTTTGCTCTGGTTGCACTTTTTAGTCCTGTAATTTGGATTTTATTTTTTTGTTTGCAATTTTAGTCATTCATTGTTGCCCGAGGATGCTGACATGGCTAAATACTAGACGGATTTTGCTAACGCCTCTGAAAATGGGGGAAACCGATTTTATGCGTGAATGTTGCAAAATTAGTCCTTTAATTTGCGTCAGAAGGACTTGATCCCTTATTAAGGTCAAATTATAGGACGAATTTTGCAATTGTTTCATGATTCTTTGCCTTGTCAGCGCCACGCTGAGGCATTTTCCCGCCAAATTTGTTTTTCCTCAAATTCAGCCTCCTCCAGCAACGAAGGACTAAAATTGCCACACACACACACACACACACACAAAAAAAAAAAAAAAAAAAAAGCTAAGTTCCATAACTAGAATTGCAACCGAACCAAAAAAGAAGACTAAAACGCTAATAAGATCAAGTTACAGGACTAATTTTGCTATTCAGCCTAATACAAATCTCCATCTTATGTTATCACAACATCTCATATTCACCAATAATTCACAAAAGCATATGCTAGTAGTGTATAATACCCATCATGAAGTTTGATATGTTCCGGGAAAGTGTAGTAACATCAAATCCGCTATCAGCTTCAAATATTGGTATCCATATCGAGCCTTTAACCCATGCCTTCAGAAACACGAATCATATGTCGAAGCATAGCAAATTATTGCGAAAAATGCCTGAAATAATTACCTTTTTACGTTCTATTGATGGACGGACATCGAGTAGTGTTTTATTTGAGAGCTGAATTGCATAACCAGCTTCCCTTGGTGTAAGAACTTTAACCTTCCCATCCCTAATCTACGATAAAAACGAGTTAATTAAACTCATCTATGGTTCAAAAACAAGTGCGCCAAATACTCTATTTTAATCTGTATAATATATATACCGTAAACTTCACTCTACATCTATATATGGTAAGAAATGCAAATTTTCTAATTTTGATGTTGAAGAGACTCTAATAGAAATTCTACTGCAATTCACCTTAGAGATTCTGTAGATTGTAATACACTTTCTCAGAGACGATTGTCACAGTTGACTGTCGAAATTTCGATTCTATGATTTAAAACCGACTTTTAGGAAGCCGATCGTTTCCCGTGTGGTGCCACGGAAAGAACTTAATGGTGCCACAAAGGGCATCCACCAAAATCCATTCTTTTAGTTCTAGATGCTAGGGGCGTAAGGAATCCAATCCAATCAAGAATTTACTTATTATTTAGTTGAGCAATTCTTTATAGAACGATGCTCAACTCGGCTCGAGTTCGCTCAAACAAGAAAAAAATTGCTCAAGATCAATTCGATTAAGTTTTTTATATGCTCAAGCATACTTCTGAGTACTTTCAAGCTCGAATATATATATAAATAATAGATTATAGTAATGCTTGATAAAGCTTGTAAGTATTTAAAGTTTGTTTGAAGTGCTTGAATTTGGCTTAGTAACCTTGATGAAGTGCTTGAGTTCGCCAAGCATTTCACGAGCCGAGAGCCAAGCGCCGAGCTACTTGTGAGCGCCCGGATCGCTTACATCCTAGTCTATGCCCATAGAAAATTCTGTTTTCCTTGCTTAAACGAGGGAGGAGATTTAAGCACAATAAAACGAGGAGGAGATTTAAGCACAATAAATCAAACTTACATCTCCTTTATTCCAAAAAGGAAAGACCCATCTCACATGGCTGATAATAGACCAATAAGTCTGTGCAATAATATATACAAGCTCATCTAAAAACTATTGCAAACCGTGTTAAAAATGTCTACCACATGTCATTGGAATTTCTCAAATTACTGATAATGTTATATGTGCATTTGAAGCTCACCAGGTATGATGACAGGTTTTGCAGGTTGTAATAATCATATGGCACTCAAGATTGACATGTCTAAGGCATTCGATAGATAGAGTAGAATGGAGTTTCTTACATAAGTTTCGAAGCAATGCGCTTCCAACGATCTGGTGAAACTCATTATGAATTGCTGGGACTCAGCTTCCGACTCGATCCTAGTGAATGGAAGCCCTTTCAATTCTCTCAAAGGATAGAATTTGAAGAAACTCTAGCTGGAAATCAAGATTCCTTACTCCAGCTGGAAAAGAAATTCTCATCAAAGCCATACCTACGTATTTTATGCAATGCTTTCATCTCTCGATATTGTAGTTTAGCCGAGCTACTCGTGAGTAGCTCGAGATCGGCTCGAGTCAAAACTCGATTCGACTCGACTCAAATCTGTTCGAATTCGAAATCGACTCGACTCGAAGAGTAAGCGCTCGATACTCGAGTAACGCAATACTCGACCCGATTACTCGCGAGCAAGCTTGAATATATATATTTGTATAAACATAAATGAATATTTATACACATATAAATGCATATATATTATGATACATATATTTATGTATCTTTACATTTGTAATGAATGTAATTATAATATCAAATTCTATTGTTTTCGTTGATTTTATATTTTGTATCATGTTGTCTATCAAATACTTTGCATTAACAATCTAGTTTAGGGCTCAATAAATTATTTTTTCCATCTTAAATAAGAAAACTCATATAATAACTATCCAAAATGACATTTTTTTGCTATTAGCAGGTGATAATTTAAATTATTTTCGAGTTAAATTTCATAACTTATTAGACTCGATAAGCTCGATACAAAACTCGAGCTGGACTCGAGTTTGTAAAACTTCCTTGATTCTCACCGAGCTCGAGTTCGAAATACTCAGTGACTCGAATTCGAGCTCGATAATATTTTAAAATACTCAACTCGCTTAGAGCAATACTCGATTCGAATCGGCTCGCTTACACCCCTAAATTCTCTCGGTGTCCTTTGCACCCCTCCTCAAGTTAATAAGACATTTGAGGTGGTGGTCATCTTCAAAAGATTCTAGACCAATTAACTGGAAATCCTGGAATGATCTTTGTCAATCAAAATTTGTGGTGGGGTAGGCTTTCAAACATCACTTCTTTCAACCAAGCTCTTTTAGGAAAGCAATGTTGGCGGATCATACAGCACCCTACCCTGGCTCTCTTGTTAGCCAAGTCTTGAAAGCAAAATATCACAAATCAACTACCTTCTTGCAAGCTCAACCTGAAGCAGACCATCATATATTTGGAGAAGTCTCCTTCAAGGACCATCTTTGCTATCTTCCGGTCTCCGGTCTCCGATGGCGAATAGGAAATGGGAACCAACCTAAATATATGGGATGAATAATGGGTACCTATTGAACCCTCCTCAAACTTATCGGAAATGGCAGGAACTAGGTAGAGGTCAGAAACGGACCGCCACTGTTTGTTCGACTGCACTAGATCCAATCAAATCTGGAATCTTAACCCTGCAACTTTTTTGAGATGGAAAATATCCCAGCTTCTTCTTTTCTTTTAAAGAGCTCTTAACCTTTATCATGGAACAAGAAGATCCAAAAGATATAGCACTATTTGCTCTCATCTGTTGGAGCATCTGGAAATCGAGATGCACCAATATTTTTAATCAATCTGAATTAGGTCCTCCCTCAAAGCAAATTATGGATCTGTGACTCTCTAGCAGCAAACGAAGATTTCCTTTCCTCCTTTGATCATCATCCTCCACCATCTCCAATGCCTCTTCTGCAGCCTGCTGGACCCCTCCAGATGTTCATACAATTAAAATCAACACAGATGCCTCTTGGAAAGAAGGTAAAGCCGTAATCGGGCGTGTTCTCAGCCTGCATGTTCAAACCTCAATCTCCTTCAGCAGAACAAGCTGAGCTCCTAGCTATTCGACAAGGAATACATGCAGCTCTAAATCTACAACTCCTTCGATAATTCTGAAATCAGATTGCTTGTCTGCGATCTAGAATTTAGAATTGGGCCTTCTTGCTCAACAAATTCTGTCCCTATTGGACTCCATTCCAAACTGGATCTTCTCACGGACTTGAAGAATCAACAACAAACCAGCTCATATTTTAGAAAATTTTAGCCTTGCTAACTCGTGTACTATATATTGGGGCTCATTGCCGCCATCTGATGTACTGAATGCCTCTTATGTAGACACTTTTTCTTCCAGTTAATGAAATTTCCATTTCCTTTTCCTTTCCAAAGAAAACTTCAATTGCCATTACAACCATTACTTTCAGTGCCTAACTAATTAACCTTTTTTTTTTTTTTTTTTTTTTTTTTCTGTTTGCAATCAAAACAAGCCATCCATTTAATCCATAAAATCAATTTAAACCACAAAATAACCCATACTGAACACAACACACTATTTCATATCATATACTTCCAACTCCAGTGGAAAATAAAAGAGATAAATAAATAAAAAGCTGAAACAGGTGGGCAATTGATAAAATACCAGAGCATCCCATCTCTTTTAGCAGCAGCCATATCTTTCATTTGCTTCAATTCATACTCCTCTTCAACTACTTGCATTTTCACCACTCTGCTGCCCTGCAAACAAATTCAGAATCAAAGTATGAAAAAAGGGAAAGGAAGTTAAGAGCAGAGGAAAATAAAGGAAAAGAAACGTACTTTACAGTGAAGTCCGAATCGTGTTCGGATCGATGGAATCTTGGGGAAATTGGGAAAATGGGTTGAGTCCAAATGTTTGAGACTTTGTTGTTGTTTATTGGAACAACTTAAAGAAGTGAGAGTCGAGATAGTTCCTAGAGCTTCCATTGATGAATGATTCAAGAAATGGAAGGATAAACGACTCCAAGAAAAAACACAGAAAATACTTAAAAAAGTCGGTTAGTCATCGATTTCTTTTGGATAAGATTAGTTGGTTGGCGCGATTTTCTGGGCAGACTGGGGTAACATGAAAGTAATACAAAAACAGAGCATGTACAATAAGGGTATTTTTTTTTTTTATTATTTTTTTTATTTTTTATAGAACCGTATCAGTTTTATTATTTTTCAAAAAACAAGAGGCAATACAACAACATTCGAAGTCTCAAAAAATAACAGAAAAAACTACGCAAAGAAAGTAACTAAAACTACTATAGGTCCTGCCAAGCGAGTCTTAAGTTTTTCACCCGTTCCACAGTCTAAAATGCAAACACGAACGCCGGTGGTCTCTCTTCCTCTGACTGATGTAGTACTCGGTTTCTCCATAGCCATATACCATACACAGCTTCTCTCCAAGTACAATAAGAGTATTTATCACAATGTTAAACCCACTTTTTGTCAGAAGTGATGGTGGGACTTTTTTCTTTTTTTTTTTAAGGCTACAATATGTGAAATATTCTCTCCGTAGTGAATGTGAATGGGAGTAGTATTGTGGCTCTGCTCACTTCTCTTTCCAAGTTGTGCTTATTAAAAAATTGATTTAACAAATTTCTCTCATTTTAATTATTTATTTTCACCCTTGATATTTGATATTAGTCAGAGGCAGCTTTTTTTTTGTTATTAAAGTATTTTAATATTATGCGTAAGTGATATCCCATTTTAGCTATTGTAGAATTTGAATGATGATTAATGAGATGTTGATGCCAACTAGGATGAAATTGGTGTTTTCAATGTAAATGGACAAGGTAAACGTGGTTGATTATTGTACATGCCCTTATTGGAGTATATCCATTTACATCGAATTAATAGGTAAACAAATCTCGACCATATAGTCTGATTTCAGTTTAAAAATAAAAGATACACATCTTGCCATATATGAGTGTTTCCAGATATATACACAGACTCTAATAATTTCCAATAGAAAAATAAAGAGTTTTCTCTTGAGAGAATCGAATGATACAACTGGTGAATCCGTGATCATCGATTTATGATAATTTTAAATTTATCATGATTTAAATCTATAATCACCACTCGTAGATAAATACATGACATAACGATTGTGTTTTCTTCATACTCAAAATAAGGTTCACCTTAGCCAAAAGGCCCTCAATGCCTTGTATTTGCCTCAATTTTAGAATTTTATGAATAATATAAATCGGGAATCATGTTTTAATGACTTAGTTTCAGATATGCTATTCGTGACACATTTTTTTGTTTCACTGTTAAAAACATTTTTTTAATGTCTCAAACACGCTTATTCACCATTAGATACCAAACAAAGCAAATTCAAAACTTCAAAAGTCTCACTACCTTTGTTTTTATCACGCAACCGCACAACAACGCCTCAAGGCCTCTAGTCACGCGGGACGTGTCGACTATACTTTCACGTCTGATAGGTGGTCTATGAATCTGTGCAATGTGATATGCGTATCACGATTATCCTTACTCTACATCCACAACACAACAACTTTATTGACATGACATCATTTATCGTATTTTACTTCATACTCATGCCGCCTCTAACATGTAAACTTCCATATATATGACCAAGGTAGCTCACTCAAAATGTGAAGTACGGGGCAACTTGTAACTTCTATCGAATGCTTAAGAAATTGTTAAATACTTCTTGTTCATGTGTTTTACTAACTTGTAAGTGATTTAATGTCTGCACTAGCTCCACGGTGAGAGGCCTCAAAGTCCTTATAAGAACTTCGAATCATATACTTTATTAGTGGTGGTTTTCTTAAACATATTCAATAACTTTGCAAGGGATGAATTAAGCTCGTTCATGTTGTAATTCAAAGACAAATCATGTAGTAAGAATCGGGAAGAGATTGCAGAATCAAGTCATTAATTCAAGCTCCAGCTTGTGGCCCAGCTTCTCAAAGCTCATCTTTACCACACGCGAACTAACCAAGTGCTTGATTGTGCCTCGACTTCCTATTACACAGAAACGGTCTTACCCCACCCCTAAAAGAAAGTTATGGAGGAAGAGGAAAATGGAAAACCCAATGCAAAAACAATGAAGTAAAAAAAATTGGATCTTCTTATCTCTAAGGACTTAATAATATGGTTTCTATATCCAAAATTGTATAAAAGCTCATAAGCTGCGATGGATCTGCATGATTAGGCACATTTTAACTCTCCTTTCATAAAACACGAGGGCCCTACAACATATATTTACTCAGAAACTTGGCAAATTTCATTGCATGAAAGATGTTTTGCTAATGTCACCGCACAAATGATCACACACCACGACAAGATAAAGAAATTAAAACGAGTAGCAAGGTATTCACAAAGCATAGGAAAATATAGAAATTTTAAAGCATACACGTGGGGTGCATAGCGAAACATTGCAAAGCATAGGAACAGCCTTTGCTACGTCCCCGGTAGGGTTGTAAAACGAGCCAAACCGCTCGATGCTCGGCTTGCGATATGCTCGCTCAGATATGATTTAACCGAACTCGAGCAAATCATCTAGGTTAACGAGCCGAACTCGAACACTTTAAAACTTGACTTGAAATGAAGAGTTTTATATCGAGAAAAGAAATGTTCAAGAATTTTATCGAACATTATTATATTATATTAAAAATATTTATTCGCTTGTAATATATTTTGGACGAAATCGAACTTGAGCAGCTTTAAAAGTGAAACCATTTTCCGAGCTTGAAAATGCTCAAAATTTTGTCAAGAATGATCGAAATTAACTCAAGTATAATTAAGTTTTCAATGAGCCAAGTTCGAGCATCACTATTTTGAATTCATTGCCGACTTCGATAAATAAACGCGTTGATTTCACTCGTGATCGTGATATTCGATCATTGCACTGTTGTATGAAAGCGAACGCACGCCACTCCACCAAAGGTATGTTTGTTTACTCGCCTTTTGGGTTGTTTTTTGTTTTCAAAGATTGTTCTAATTGTTCATGTTTAAGGAATCTGATAAAATTGTGATTAGTAGCTTGTTGCTTATATTACTATTTCAAGAAACTGCCGGTTTTCTGTGCTGCGTATACGGCCTAAGAGCACTTGCAGTAGATACTGTAAATGGTGTTAAATCTGTATTTTTCAGATTAATTGTTTCAGATTTACCTAAAATATCATCACATTAGAATCAGAATTTTTGATCTGAACATGCCAGATTCTGTCTACACAGCGCTATTTCTCCCGCAAATACAGAAGATCTGTACAGGTTTTTTTTTTTTTGTTTTGTTGAGAAAAGGTATTTTCTTTCCAAACTCCTCTTCATTCATATCTTGTGGCTCGTTTTTTTTTTTTTTGACTTTTCTTAGTTTTCTCCTTTTTTTCCTCTCTTCTTGTTTTGATATATAACTTTTTTTTTTTTTTATAAGGATATATACCAATCCTTCATCAATTTTGAGTCAAAATTTCATTTTTTTAATAAGTTCTGTGTCAAATAAATAAAGAAACTGAAAAATTAATATATTAATATTGTATGGATTAATTATTTGTTAAGTGTAAAATTCTCTCTCTATATATTATGGATTTAGAGTTATATTTTAATGCCAGATATAGTTTAATAGAGATTCACGCAATTGATCATTAATAAAGATTCTCGTAAAAAAGAAGAAAAGAGTGTTTTGAACAGAAATAAAGTTAATCATAAGACAATCACGCTAACGCCTTAAAAGATCCTGGCCGCCCTAATACGCCAAAAAAAGGTTCGAGTAATAATCGCTCAAACCTTTCTTTAATTTAATTCACCCTAGCACCCCCTCCCCTTTCCCCGTGGTGTCCATAGGCGGACACACTTGTATTGAAATGGGTCTACAGACCCGTTAAAAATAATAAAACTCTATATTTTATCTATAGAAAAATATTTCGGACCCCGTTAAAAACAATAAAACTATACATTTTACCATTTGCTAAAAACTATACATTTTACCTATGTAAAATATTTCTGACAATCATTGAAAAGATTTCCTGATCCGCCACCGATGGTGTCTATAGCTACAACAGACACGACTACATCCGGAGTCTGATCTCTAAAAGCTCCTCAGAAATTGACTCTTGCTCGGGGTTCGGTAATACATTGAAATTGTATTGTTAATTATTATTTTTATTTGACAGTAATGGCAGCTCATTTTGAAGTAATAATTTTTCTAACTGGATTTTGGAGCTCACCTCAATGCAGCATCAGCAAAACAGTAATGTTACTAGTAGTCTAGTCTTTTATTTTTATTTTATTTTACTTTTAGAGAATGATAATGCCACAATAAATAACCACAACACTGGTACACAATATATTTTGGAGCCATTATACACACAACATATTTTGAGGCCATTAATTATGATGCGGACATATCAATCATATGAGCCCATAAAAATCAAATGTTTTAAAAGTTTGTTGTGGATTTGTTGTGTGATACCGCTTTATAGTATACCAACTTTGATCGGCACAAGATCGAAGTCGATTGTATTATAAATGACGAGCAATGTCAGATCCCACAGAAATCTGTTAAGTATCAAAGCCGATGATCGCCCTAGTTCAAGCCAACATTGTTACAAGACATGGTGATTTGTCGATACCGTTTTACAAACTAAATATACACAAAATAAAAGAGTTTACACTATGAAAAGAGATGGGCGAGCTATGATCCAATCTAATACTCACAAACCCTAGGTAAATCCGAAGTGTTCTTGACCTACCTAAACGTTTCGATGTCATTCATAGGATGTCGCTTCCTAATTCCGATAATAGATATTATTTCAATAATCTACTCTCCTATGTCAGGTTCAACCGTCCGCTGACCAGAATTAACTGACCTAACACGGTCTACAATCAATGAAACGCTCAACAAGTTGATACAAACCTTACACACGAAACCGAATCTAAACAACTCAGTCGGTTTTACAAGGTAATCCTAGAACCCCGGTTCCCGTATCCTCTCGCAAAATACATATATAAAGACGATACGTATAATACAATTATCAAATGTCCAATTCAACAAATGTGTATAAGAATAAGTTCTAGAACTACGGTAGCATTGCCAAATCAAACATCAAGAACACCAAATGAACAAACTAGGGTTCGATTTCGGAGATTTTCACATAACTCGACTAAAACCGGATTATCTACTCATTATTCTAACCAAAATACCATAAATCAACAAGAAAAGTAACATACATCAAGATTGAAAGCAAGGAATCGAGATTACCGAAATCGGGACGAAGAACACCGGAAGCGAAAACGAAATCCAAACTGAAATTGCAATAGCTAGTAGCACCGGTCTTCGGATTACAACAAAATAAACCTAATCTAAGCTAAAACTATATACCAACTAATCTAATCTAAGCAAATGGAGAAAAAAAACGCAGAAAATAGGCTGAAAAACGAGTTGGGAAGATGACCTAATTGAAAAAGGGGGAACATTCCCACCCCTTTGGGAAAGGCAGTTGGCATTATCTATTTCGAGAAGCTATTGGCGGGATATGGCATTGGAGGAATAAGAGGATCCATGGTGATGACTAGTGCATCCACCTCCAACCCAAGTCTTTTTATCTAATGTAATTAAACGTGCTAGAAATCTTAGACTAGCTTAGCATATTGATGTATAGTTCTTGAATTTTATTTTGAACGTTGTAGTGCCATTTGCCGGTTTGTTATCAATGAAGTTTATTTTTTTTTAAAAAGGGGGCTATTTATAGTGTTGGGGTGCTAGTGGGTGTATAACACCGCAGCGGTCGCTCGTGGTTCATAAAGCGCACCGCTTATCAATCGGGCCAATTTGGATGAGTCTCAGATCGATATAGCGGTCGCTCAGATTTTATAGGCAAATTGCCCTGTGGACAAATTTTCAATAATTCAGTGATTCAAAATGCATTGAAAAGCTAACTCAATTGTCTACAACTTTCATGAAGATGACCAGCCCAGAAAATGCCTGTAAGTTGGACCAAACTACAAAGACGCGCCGAACCTCGTGAACTCGCCTTCCGGCCATCTCGAACACATAATTCTTGTAAATAATCACAACATTAACTACGCCAGTAACCCCTACAGACATAGGGTGACCGAGAATGCTCAAACACCGAAAACAACGAGATTTCCAGGACTTCACGCCATAGTATCGAAATGACAACAAAGGTGTAAAATGCATTAGAACCAAACTAAATGTCTCCGAATACATATAAAACGAGGTATAAATGGGGGTCTAATGACATAGTAAATGACATCCAATTTGACTCTCATCAATGTGCATATTTTGTTGTGGCATATAAACAATTCTCTTACTTTTGTCCTGAAACAACAAAGCGGACCTACTTTTCAATCAAGGGGCAATCGCCCCCTAATCCAAAAAAATACACTAAAATTTGTACTATGCATATATTTTGCCCCCTTTAAATTTTTTATTTGCCTTTAAAATTTTTATTGCCCCCTTACCCGAGATCCAACGTCTGCCCTTGAGAAACAATGTTGTACTCATTATCTGCAAACAAGTGACGGAAAAATATATTGGCACGTAAAAGTGCACATAATACACACAACACACCGACGTTACTTTGCATGTATTCGGTGCAACTTTTGTGTTAGTTTTCTGTGGTTTTATTACACTTTGACTTCATGGGATAGGGTTTTTGGACAAAAAGATATAAGTTTTGTGTATCTCATATTATTATAGTTTGTTGTCTTTGTTTTATTTCGAAATCTTCAATAATTAATGACAGATGGAGGCAAAAATGATTGGTTAGAAGAATATTATGCATTAAGAGCACTTACAATAAAATCAGAATCATTTAAGAACTCTATCAGAGAGATTTCAACGAGAAAAATAACACTCATAAAGAGATCATCTATTTTTTATCAGAATTACAGATTCTCAGAAATTTTTCTTTACATCTACCCATTCATCCAGATTCAGAAATTTTCCTTTCTATCTTCCGCATTATGTAAAATAAAGAAATCGATGTATTTCATCTTAAATAAAGATTCTCAGAAACTAGAAAACGATATTTAAAATCGTATAATAGAGATTCATTAAGAGATTCACGCGAAGTCTTTTAAGTAAAGCATAATTTGTTCATGTTTAGGGTAAATCTTTATATATTTTTTTGAGGGGTATTTGTTTTTATGGGAAATTAGGGATAATGACAATCTTAATATTATTAAGAACATGACAACTACATATTTTTATATATAAGGACAACTCGCGATAATTTTATAATGGTAAGACAAACAAATGAATCCCGAAAATCGCTGAATCTCCTAGTGAATCCCAAATCGGTGAATTTCGATAGTGAATTTTGACAATGAATCCCGACGATGAATTTTGAAAATTAGTGAATTTCGATAAATGAATTTTGTAGTGAATTTAAATAAATGAATTTCGAACACAAGTCAATTTCGATAATGGATAAATAGTTTTGTCTTTATGCAAAAGTTTCAAAAGACTGTCCTTCTACTCAATTGATGAAATATTTGTCCTTCTCCCTCATTCCCCCTTGTTTTTATTTTGAGAGAGGTAAAATTTATATTAAATGGATTTATAGCTAGATGAATGCTAAATATAAACAATAATATAATAGAATAAAAAAAGGAATGTTAAATATGTATTTTTAACATACTTACTCATTAATATTTGTGTATAATTTTGTGTTTGTAAAGATTTTCTTCCACATTTAGTGGCTAATCAAAGGGGAATGAAACAAGAATATATTTTTCATTCCTTTACTTCACTTCATTCTTTTTAATTACACAATTTTATTCATATTATAAAATAATAATATCTTTTAATAAAAGTTCTTACGTTTTGGCCGTCTACTTGTTGCATATTCTTTAATAAAAGTTCTTTTTTCTATAAAAAAATTAATAATATTCTCTCTCATATATCTCTCCATTCTATTTGATATGATAATTAATGCCTACAATTCAAGTAATTTTTCAACAAAAAAATACATTTAATAAGAATAAATTTGAATTAATTCATGCCTTAGAGACACACCGAAACTCGAATTCAGGACCTCAGCATTAATGCAAGTGCTCCTAATGACTCATACATTAACCCACATCAACGAAATCATATTATAATAAAATCCCCACATTTAACGCCTAATAAAGTTTGCAACTTTTCCTTCAAGTTAGAGTATCCACTATTACCAGCCATGCGGATCTATATACAAATGCATATTAATCGCCTTTTTTAATCTTAAAAAAATACACTAAAATTTATACGATATATATAGTTTATCCCTCTTAAATTTTTTATTTGCCTTTAAAATTTTTATCGCTTCTTAAATGGTATCCTGCGCTCGACCTAAGGCAAAGTGGATGTGGTTGTATTATGGACAAAAAGCTGACACACATTTATTAATATTTTAATACAACACATTTTTTTAGTGTTATAGCTCATGTTACCACATTTAAAGAAAAAAAAAATGTGAGAGTGGATGTGTATTAGAACCACTTCACCTCCCACGCCATGTATCACCATAATGTGCTTAATTGAGTTATAGGAAAATATGTAATACTCCGCCTTTTCACATCGCAAAGACTGCCCATAGTAGTAGACTTTAGTTTGCAATCTCAAATCATCGTTTAAAAAAAAAAATTGCAATCACAGACATATGCGATTCCTTAATCTCTTATACGTAGTCCTCATATATATATACAATTTGTTTCAATAAATTATTTGCCTTGAAAAAATATTATTACAGTATGATACAAAATATGAGTACACTGATAAAATAAAATCTAATGTCATAATGGCAGTGATAAGGCAAATAAAATATAATTAATCACTGTAAAAATTACTCATTTCTAGTCTTATTTATTGGTCTATATCAATATCAATTATATTTCTATTCTGTCGTGATAATCCAATATAAGGAAACAATATCATTTGTCATAAAAAAAAAATATACTCGTAATTAAAAAGTTACCTTAGAAAATGGTGTATATTGTAAACATTATTATTATAAGAGAAACGCTCGAGATACTTTGCCATTTACATTTGTGAAAGCTTCATTTTTTTTCTTCAGAATCCACGTAAATTGTTTTGATAAAAATGACTTGGGAGAAGAAGAAAGCTCAGTAACACCGCTACCAAATCACTTGCCGGAAGTCGTGGAGGAACGCGAACCGCTAGATGTGTACACAAACGCTAGCGGCGGCAAGATCGGGGGCGTAACGCTCGTAACTACGGATGGAGATGTTCATGATTTCTTGAAACCAAACCAATCAACTGAACAAATCAATTTGTTGGAAGGTAATTTTTTTTCAATATTTTATGAAGTAATGTGTATTCATTCATTTTTTTTCTAAAAGGTATTGATTCATATTAAATTCACTATTTTTGAATCAATTGTGTTATCTTCTTTTTTGTACATATACGTAACATTTGACTGTAGATTTATAGACTGTATTTGGGAAATTATGCAATTATTTTGAAATTTTGTTTGATCATTATTGAATTAATTATGATGTGCTTAATTTGTTACTACTAATTAAGTTTTGACATTTTTAAATTATTAGAGTAATTAATACACATATAATATTCATGTAGATCTAAGTAAAATACCAAACCAACTCCTATTCCTCTATGAGTTAGTTTAGTAAAAAAAAAAAAAATGTTTTTAGTGGCATTATTCGAAATATATCGTTGACAATCAGCTTTCTCACTAACAATCGAGTGTCGTAATAAACCGTGTGAAAATCGATTCTAAAATTGATAATCTAATTGTTGGATGCTAAAAATATCATGATACCACTAAATACAATTTTTTTTTCTTTCTATCGAAACAAACATGTATATTTTTGTTTAAAATATGATTTGAGAAAAAAAAAAAAAGATTAAATGAAACAATGATCATTGCAGGAAATGGTGCGATGGTAGGGCTAGAAGAGTATGAAAATGAGTCCTATTATGAAGACATAAATGAACGTGCGGAGGAATTTATCAGACAATTCAGAAAAGAGCATGATGAAATGAAGCTAGATGACGATGAAGACATAAACGAGCATGCTGAGCCAGACGATGAAGACATAAATGAACGTGAAGAGGAATTTATCATACAATTTAGAAAAGAGCATGATGAAATGAAGCCAGATGACGATGACGACATAAACGAACATGCTGAGCCAGACGATGAAGACATAAACGAACGTGCAGAGGAATTTATCAGACAATTCAGAAAAGAGCTTCAACAGCATGAAAAGAAGCCGGATGATGATGAAGACATAAACGAACGTGCCGAGGAATTTATCAGACAATTCAGAGAGTGTTTGTTGCTCGAGAGGAAACAGTCGATAGAGAATTACCATAAAACACTCGAAAACGGGACATCTTAGTGTCGCTCTTATAATAAAAGTTGAATGAACAAGTTGACTTAAGTCCTATTTACATGACGTTTTCAGACTACGACATTTTTTTACTGTGTTGTGGATTGCTTTAGAATATAATTTTATGTTTTTCTATAGTTACTACTTTATTATGTGTGTTAGAAATTGTTATTTGTATAGGTGGGACAAGATGCAGGAGTAAGTGTGCCCTACATGACCGGTCATGTCACGGGAAGCATGTGCGGTCATGTGGCATGGGTTGTGGCAATGACCCCGGTCATGTTGCATGGGTTAAGGTGTTGATGTCCTTATCCGGGTCATGTTGCATGGGTTAAGGAGGCAATGACCCCGGTCAACTTTCAGAAAGTCCGATTAGGTGTAATGCATCGGTAAATACGTGGTGTTGCAAATAAGTTCATACATAAAAAAAGAGATTCAAACACTTTCGTAATAATTTGGTTTAAAGTTGTAAACAGTATCCAAAAACATGAAATTAAGTAGAGAGCATAAATTACAAAACCTAGTAAAATCGGAAAATAGATCCCCACGATTTTACGATTACAACTTTGAAAAAAGTCTGTCACGCTACGAAAATTCTACTATAGAAAGAGACTCATTATCGAGGAGTTATCGCTTCCTTCAATCAGATCACGCCATGTGTCCAAATCGCTAAGTGGCAAAAGCAAAAGGATACAAAGCTCTACTACTGGTCTTTGTACCTCTTCTCTACCTCTTCCATGCTCTGAATTTCCTTGTGGTACTTGTATATCCTATAGATACGCCTGCACCCAAAGAACATTGCATTAGACCCGTTCAGCCAGTTAGGAAGCCGTTTGGACGTTTTTGAACTACCGGTTCACGGTTTTCCCAAGGGACAAACCGCCGGTTTGCCAAACTACTGGTTCAAAGAACCTCAGGAGAGGGCTATGTATATAATGGTTCCAAAATGCGTAAGATAATTTGCATATTTCTTTGCAGGGGCGGACGCAGGATCCTGAGTATGGGGGGCGAACGATAATAGTAGAGATTTTTTGCAATCCGAAAAAAATGTATACTTAAAGAAAATTTTCGGCATGGTTAGGGAATAGGGAGTTTGAGAGAAGAAAGAAGGTCAGGGTTCCTCTTTTTTTAGAATCTGTTTGTTGTAAGTAATAAAAAAAATTCTTTTTTTAATACATTAACCCAGGGAACATCTTTAGCAAATAAGAGTAAACGAGTACTACTTCCGTTCCAAAATATAAGTCATCTTACACTTTTAGATTTGTCCTACAATATAAGTCATTCTACATTACCAATGCAATATTTATTACTCTTTTATCTATCTTACCCCTAATTTATCATCATTCTAACCACTTTTCATTATTCAACAACTATTGCATTAATGATAGTCAAGGGTCATTTTAGATATTAACTTTTATTTTATGACATTCAATCACTTTCTTAATCTGTATGAATAACTCTAGGATGACTTGTATTTTGAAACGGATGTAGTAATAAAACATAGCCACTTTTTTTTGACTTTTCACTATTTCTTTTGACTTTATAATATATTTTATTAATATTATTATTCTTTCTTAATTAAAATGTTTTTGATAATGTGTTAAATGTATCACTTTTGTAATGAAGATGTATTTATTTTTTACGTGATAAATTTTTTTTTTAACAATTAAAATTAATATAAAATGTAGGGGCAAATATAATTGTGGTACGTCCGCCCCTGTGTCGCCTTGTACATCTGACTGAACATAAAAAAAAAAACTTATCATTCACGTAATCATCCGGAAACATGTCAAAAGATTCGCATGTTTATATTCTAATAACTAATATTTGTTGGAGAAATTAGGAGTGTCATACCGGTTTGCTAATTTTTTCTGAATTGAAGAACATAAAATTATAGAAGCAAGTTGTCAATCAATAGGAGCACATAGAACAACAACTTTATTCACATAGAATTATTGCAATATATTCGAAACAGAAAATGCAGAAAACAAGAGTGAAAACAAAAACTTATTCGTTAGACTGAGGCGCGTAGAACGCTGTCCTTAAGACATAATTGCCCCGACTACGGTGCATATAGTTTATGACAATACGTCTCCTAAGATACAACGATCTTTACCTCTTCTAGTTGTTGCACTTCAATGTAAAGAGGGCGGCGAACTGATTGGACCTTGTTATCTCTTGACTTGATGAAGTTTATGAATGC
The DNA here is from genome assembly GCA_026214975.1 of Gentiana macrophylla. NCBI lineage: Eukaryota > Viridiplantae > Streptophyta > Magnoliopsida > Gentianales > Gentianaceae > Gentiana > Gentiana macrophylla. The sequence goes on along the minus strand of CM047809.1, from coordinate 127,872,244 downwards.
AGAAAATTTGTACAGAGTTTCCGTAATGAAAAGATGAATTTTTTGTCTACTGTTTTCATTCAGGATGTGGTCTATTTATAGGAGAGCAATCGAGGCAACTGAACAGAGATATCTGTTAAATTTCGCAGCCACAAGAAGGATACAACTGTTGAAAATTGACTGTTGGAAATTCGAACTGGTACCTATTGAACATTTCCCATTTTCGAACCGATGCTTGTTTTTCTGAATAAAACTGCTGCATTTATTCAGAATTTCATGTTATGCTGGTCCAAAAATTTAATACTTGAGCCGATCCGAGCCACAAACCCGAACCCGAACCGAACCGAGCCGGCCGGACGGCGGCGGCGCGCACTTGTGAACTTACAAGCATCTAAGTCCTCCCTCCTTTACAAAATTCTCTTGTCTCTTGGGGCATGCCCCTCTATGAAACTCTCCCACTTATATAGTGAGTATTTTAAGTTTCATTACCTATGTGAGACAAATAGAACACACTTCAATTACAACACGCACATAAATTACTCTACTTTTAGGCATTGATTTCTCATTCACCCGATATCGGAATCGAGTGATTCAAAAGCCTAACATCAACTACTATCTTAGTAGTTTCTAAAACTGATTTTAGCTCCCGGAAATTCATTCCACAACTCATCGAAATCCGGGCCTGAAGTTGACTGTTTGTCACTTACACTTAAACCCATTTCGGAGCTAAAATACCATGAAGTTCCAACAATCCCCCACATGAATGAATATTAATGCATATGCTATGCAGACTCTATAGAGATAACAAACGGAGATCTATTGCATCGGGCGAGGTGGTTTGCTGCCTTGAACATTCCCTAGTAGAATACCATCGGACATACTCGGCTAAGCAGTGAACTAGATCTTGAACTACTCAGGCTTTGGTGCATGCCTAGACAACGATACCCACACAATAGAACCCCTGGCCTTCTCGAAGTTCTCATGGTTGTGTCTATTTTGGCCTTGGAACACCTTGGTTTCAGAAAGTGCGTTTGAGAATTCAGCCATCAAATTCTTACAGAAGCGGCCCCACTTCCACTTACATAGGTGACCTCCTATAAACAGTACTCTGCAATACCCCACATGGCTTTACCAAGATATAGGAATCATTAAAAGCTTTATGCTTAACCTGAACCCTTCAACAGACAGCACTTTTGTTTTAACAGAATGAGTAAGTGCTAGCTTTCCCTCATAACTTAGTTGTCCCTTTTGAACCATGATCTTGAGATCTCCAGTCACTATGGTTGGGTTACCATTATAAGGGAACATACGTAATAGGCTTCAGTCCCATTCCGTTTGTCAAAATTTGACACCCGATCTCTAGCTAAACCTTTTTATAAGCGGATCCGCAAGATTCTCCTTTGACTTTAAACAATCGAGGAAACCAAACCATTAGAGATCAATTAATAAATGGTATTGTGTCTACGATGTATTAATCGTGACTTACCATTTTCCATATTACTGTGTGCTTGTTCTATCACTTACCGACTATTGCATCCTAATAACAGCGATAGAATCTGATCCACATGAAATATCTTTCCAAGGATTCAACTCCTTTCCTTTTCATTGCTTTCGTTATATAATTTTATTTATGTAAATTTCCTTTACCAATCACCCCCACATTTCCAAGAATATGATGAAGTTTAAATCAAGAGGATATTCTTCCCTCACAGGTTTTGAGTAAACCTTAAGTCAATCATCATCATTTCGCAACATTAATTGATTAAGGTAAGTATAGTTCAACGATTTGATGAATGTTGTTGGTACCAAAACAAAATTCATTAAACCTTGAATCACACTTTTCCACCTCTTGATCATCACAAATTGATTAGCTTACTATTTTGAGTTAAGCGTCTCAACAAACGCATAAACAACTTCATCTCCACATCTTGAAATATACAACACAAAACCGAAAGCAAGTCTATAAATAATATGAATATAACTACCAAGATATGTACATATATTCATAGTATTAACATGCCACATACACATATATAACATTAAGGTGGTTACTTAAACACCTACATACAGTACATACAAATTTATACAAATATTACACATCTATACTAATGTATAAATTAAAATGTTTAGTACAAACCATAACTTGAAATTTTTATTCAACAAAAGAAGTTCATTCATCAAGTTCATGCAACCATTACGCGGACAGATTCAATTCATCCATAGAGTCTGTGACTATTTCTGCCACGTTTGTTTGTTCAATTTTCTGAGGCTTTCGACATTCATTCCTGTGGTGTCCTTGTTTCCCGCAATTAAAGCATATACCATTGAATTGCTTTGCCTCTTGATTGCCCTTTGAACTTTCACCCCTGAACTTTCTTTTTTGGCCTTTGCCATTATTTGCACCGGAACTGGACTCCACCATATTTGCCTTGGATTGTCCAAAGTGCCCTCCTCTGTCAAGTTGTAGGTTGTTCTCTTCAACACGCAACTTTACCACCAATTTGTTCATCATTATCTCCTTGTTTTTGTGCTTCAAATAATTCTTGAAATCTCTCCACGAAGGTGGAAGTTTCCCAATTATTGCAGCGACTTGGAATGGTTCATTAATAACCAAGCCTTCCTCATGACATTCGGAGATAATTATTTGCAACTCTTCTATTTGGCTAACAACGGTTTTGGATTCCACCATATTGTATTCCATAAGCCTGTCAACAATGTACTTCCTTTTCCCAGCATCTTCTGTTTTGTATTTCATTTCAAGTGTCTGCCACGTCTCTTTAGCACTTTTACTCATACAATAAACAGTATATAACGTATTGTCAAGACAATTAAGGATATAATTCTTGCATAGAAAATCAGAATGTTTCCATGCATCCAATGCTGTAACAGAAGTCTTATGGTTTTCACCCTCTTGTATCTCAGGAGGTTTTTCAGTCAGCCATTTTGCCAAACTTAAAGTTGTCAAATAAAATAGCATTTTCTGATGCCATTGCTTGAAGTTCTGCCCGTTGAACTTCTCTGGTTTTTTATGGTGAGACGAATTTGTTCCTTGCACAACAGCGGGTTGCACACATGACATAGGAGTTGTTGAATCCATTGTTCCTTCCATTTCTGTTCATAAACAGAAGATCAACAATCAAAGTTGCAAAACAGACTCTGTAATGCATATTTTTTCCAATAATGGTATATCGCAGTTTTAAAAATTCATGAACTTTTTAAACTTATAATATGAACATATTTGTGATCGACAGCACCATATAAACAACTTTCATTCTTGAACTTTTTGGAATTGAGCAAGTAATTACCAAGTGATTTGGACTACAACACAATGTATGCAAAATTTCCAATTTTCCAGAAAGTCGTGACTATTTTTATATTTTTCGGCACAACAAAATTTCCAATCAAATTTCAGATTTTTGTTACCACTAAACTATACTCACATATTAGTATAACCATGTTAACACAAAAATCAAGTTGTTTACATGATTTTTCAAAAAGGTATACATGACAACACGTTGCATTTTTACATAAACATCAAACTTTTCAACAATTTCATGTTGCAGATTTTGAATGATCTTTTCACACATCCAAAATCGATACCAACACAATTTGGAAGATTTATAAGATCACACATATGGTGTAGAATAAATTTACCGAAAGATTTGCACATAAACATGCTGTTGTATCTTTCTAACACATATGCATCCGTTCAAAAGCAAAATTTTCTGCTTCAACTTTTTCTAAAGTTGTTTTAAAAATTCACGGACACTTTTAACAAATAATACAAATGGATTTGTAATCTATAACACCTTAGGAACAATATTTATTCTTGAGTTTTCAGAAAATACGTAGTAATTACAGAGTATTTAGCCTTGAAAACAATATATTTAGTCGTGCTAATTTTCTGAAATTGTGTAAGAATTGAGTCTATTACTACAACCTTTCCCGATGTTATTTTTGATTCATAAAAAATGAGACCTATACAACACTGAACATGTTTCAGAAAAGCACATAACAAGTAAAACGAATTTACCAAAAGGTCTGCACATACACATGTTCAGATTAGCATACAGGAACAAACATTATGTCTTAAGATTGTTGGAGAAATTAGTAGTGTCGTACCGGTTTGCTAATTTTTTCTGAATTGAAGAACATAAAATCGTAGAAGCAAGTTGCCAATCAATAGGAGCACATAAGAACAACAACTTTATTCACATAGAATTACTGCAATATATTTGAAACAAAAAATGCAGAAAACAAGAGTGAAAACGAAAACTTATTCGTTAGACTGAGACGCGTAGAATGTTGTCCTTAAGACATAATTGCCCCGACTACGGTGCACACGGTTTATAGCAATACGTCTCCCAAGATACAAAAGTCTTTACCTCTTCTAGTTGTTGCACTTCAATGTAAAGAGGGCGGCGAACTGATTGGACCTAGTTATCTCTTGACTTGATGAAGTTTATGAATGCAGAAAATTTGTGCAGAGTTTCGATAATGAAAAGATGAATTTTCTGTCTATTGTTTTCATTCAGGATGTGGTCTATTTATAGGAGAGCAATCGAGGCAACTGAACAGAGATATCTGAGGATAAAACTGTTGAAAATTGACAGTTGGAAACCATTTTCGAACTGATGCTTGTTTTTCTGAATAAAACTGTTGCATTTATTTAGAATTTCATGTTGAGCTGGTCCAAAATTTCAATACTTGAGCTAAGCCGAGCCAAGCCACAAGCCAGAGCCCAACCCCGAACCTTACAAAATTCTCTTGCCCCTTGGGACATGCCTATCTATGAAACTCTCCCACTTATATAGTGAGTATTTTAAGTTTCAATACCTATGTGGGACAAATAGAACGCACTTCCATTACAACACGCACATAAATTACTTTACCTTTAGGCATTGATTTCTCATTCACCCGATATCGGAATCGAGTGATTCAAAAGCCTAACATCAACTACTACCTTAGTAGTTTCCAAAAATGATTTTAGTTCCCGGAAATTCATTCCGCAACTCATTGAAATCCGGGCCTGACGTTGACTGTTTGTCACTTACACTTAAACCTATTTCGAAGCTAAAATACCATAAAGTTCCAATAATATTATACGAATTCAAGGGCATAGATTGTGCATCGGACTTCCTATTACACAGAAACGGCCTTACCCCACCCCTAAAAAAAAATTATGGTGGAAGAGGAAAATAGAAAACACAATGCAAAAAAATTTATGGTGGAAGAGGAAAATAGAAAACACAATGCAAAAACATTGAAGTAAAAAAATTGGATCTTCTTGTCTCGAGGACTTAATAATATATTTAAATACCTCCTCTTCTGCAGCCTCTATACCCAGAAAAAGGTTTCTGTATCCATAATTGTATAAAAGCTCACAAGCTGCAATGGATCTGCATGATTAAGCTTAAACACATTATAAACTCTCCTTAACAAGAGTGCCCCTGCCCCTCCCCCCTCCCTCCTCCCCCACACCACAACATATATTTACTCAGAAACTTGGCAAATTTCATTGCATTTTGCTACTGTCACCGTCACGACAACTCTCACAACAAGCATAGCGAAGTGTAACAAGGTACTCACAAAGCATAGGAAAGTATAGAAAATTTAAAGCATGCATGTGGGTTGCATAGCGAAACATAGCAAAGCATAGGAACGGCATTTGCAACGTCCCCAGTAGGGTTGTAAAACGAGCCAAGCCGCTTGATGCTCGGCTTGTGATATGCTCACTCAGATATGATTTAAATAAACTCAAGCAAATCATCTAGGTTAACGAGCCGAACTCGACCACCTCAAAATTTGACTTGAAATGTTTAAGAGTTTTATCGAAAATTATTATATTATATTAAAAATATTTATTCGTTTGTAATTTTAGACGAGTCGAACTCAAGCAGTTTAAAAGTCAAACATTTTTTCGAGCTTGAAAATCTCAAAATTTTATCAAGCATGATCGAGCAGAACTCAAGTATAATTAAATTTTCAACGAGCCCATCTCGAGCAATCTTATGAGTATCAAAAGATTTTGTATTCACCAACAAGCCACAAGCATTGATCAACATCAAATTCCGCATATATGGCAAAAAGAAAAAAACAAATTACCAGGCACAGTATCCCTGTAATCCAATCATATTGGTCCATTAATTGTTAGTGGCGCCACACCGAACGTGCCATTGTGTCTTCATTTTGACAATCGACTTTCTCATAGACGATTCTAAATTTTAGAATCAGAATCGACTTTCTGCTTGTCTCTATTGTCACAATTGACCGGCGCAATGTCGATTCTATAATTTACAATCGACTTTTAAAATATGAGATTGTTTCTTAGTGTGGTGCCACTAAATGGTGTGGCGGCCACCCGACAGTGATAATTAAGACCCATCCTTTAAAATAGGTCTATGCATGGGGTGTAAACGAACGAATCTGAACCAAATCAAGCATATATTTACTTATCGAGTCGAGCAACGTCATAAAACGGTGATGCTGAAACTCGGCTCTGATTCGTTCAAGCAGAAAACAAAAAATTACTCAAGATCAGTTCGATTAAGTGTTAATTATACTCGATCGAGTTCGGCTTGAATATACTCGGCAAAATTTTGAGTACTTTCAAACTCGGAAAAAATATTAAGCTTTAAGGTGATTAAATTCAGCTCGATTTCGGTTAAATCATATTCCTCGAAACAAGCATCTAGTTACTCATGAGCGAACGGCTCGGATCGTTTACGTACTATTGATTCAATGACTTTGGAAAATAAAGGAATTTTCCTTTCCGTGCTCCTAATTAGCTACAAAACGATCCCATCACAACAATCAATATATGTTCGTGGTTAAATTAGCTAAAATTACATAATGTTTTCTCTGTTTGCAATCAAAACAATCCATCCAATTAACAAAGGAAAATCAATTCAAAGTTTCAAACCACCCTACACAACACACGTACTGTTTCATATCATATACTTCCATTGTGTTGGGACAGATTGCCCACACTTTTAATGTATAAGAAATATAATAGAACTTTTACTACCACCAAATGATTTTAGTAAAACGGTAAGCACTTGATCATAACATGGTATCAAAGCCAGATGTCATGAGATCGAACCCTGATTGAAACATTATTTAAAAAGAAATTGTGTAAGTGTGTGTTGGGACGCCCACATACTAGAGGATCTACGTGTATCTAAGGGGGGGTCCACGGACCCCGCTAAAAATAAAAATACTCTTCATTTTACCTATAGAAAATATTTCGGACCCCGCTGAAAAAACTTTCTTGCTCCGCCACTGTGCCCACACTTGTGTAAGTGTGTGTTGGGACGCCCACATACTAGAGGATCTACGTGTATCTAAGGGGGGGTCCACGGACCCCGCTAAAAATAAAAATACTCTTCATTTTACCTATAGAAAATATTTCGGACCCCGCTGAAAAAACTTTCTTGCTCCGCCACGCCCACATACTAGAGGATCTACGTGTATCTAAGGGGGGGTCCACGGACCCCGCTAAAAATAAAAATACTCTTCATTTTACCTATAGAAAATATTTCGGACCTCGCTGAAAAAACTTTCTTGCTCCGCCACTGTGCCCACACTTGTGTAAGTGTGTGTTGGGACGCCCACATACTAGAGGATCTACGTGTATCTAAGGGGGGGTCCACGGACCCCGCTAAAAATAAAAATACTCTTCATTTTACCTATAGAAAATATTTCGGACCCCGCTGAAAAAACTTTCTTGCTCCGCCACTGTGCCCACACTTGTGAGGGGTGTTGGGACAGCAGGTGCTACTATATTTACAATTGGTGGTTTTAAATGTGCTTATATTTTCTTATACATTAAGAAATAAAAGGGCAATATGTCCCAACACATTGCAAAAGAGATTAATAATAAAAGGGCAATATGTCCCAACACAATGCAAAAGAGATTAATAAATAATAAATAAAAGCTAAGAGATAGGCAATTGTTAAAAATAAAGGACTTCACTTTCCATCACCAACCACCATTCGGAGATTCACAAAAGTTATATTTACAATTGGTGGTAGTAAATGTGCTACTATATTTCTCATACATTAAGATATAAAAGGGCAATCTGTCCCAACACGCAAAAGAGATTAATAAATAAAAGCTAAGAGATAGGCAATTGCTAAAAATTAAGGACTTCACTTTCCATCATCAACCGCCATTCGGAGATTCACAAAAGTTTGCATGTGGAGTATAGAATCGTCTTTGTCGTACCGCATTTTAACTTGGTCTCCGGTGGCCAAATTCTTTTCCCTTACCACCCTTCCCCATCCATGAAGATGATAAGTTCCACGCCATTGTCTTAACTCCAAGTCTCTTATGGTACAATCGTTACGATCCAAAACACGAATGGGAACCGACCTACCTTGGCTTAGCATTTCTTGGTGAGCATGGCTTAGGTTTTCCACGATTTCAGATCTTGCTTGTCTCTTTGGAAGAGTGAGACGACCAAACCAACTTGTATCAGAATCTGTCAACTTCTTTTGAATCGTCCAAGGATTAGCCATATATATATATATATATAGTACGTACGTTTCAAAGATGAATATTAATTAATATGGGAAAGGAAAAGGGTTAGGAAGAGCAAGACGACTTATTTGTGTGTTTTGGTGCAGTGGGAGGAGATGAAAAGAAGAAGATTGATGCTAGAAAGAAATTAAAAGCTTTAGAAACTTTGATTATGAGAGTTAGCTAGATTCATGCGTGTACACTTCCATTATACTTGCACGGGACACAGGGAATTTTTTTTTTTTTTTTTTTTTTTTTTTTTTTTTTTTTTTTTGATTGTTTGATGCATGTGCTTTTGGTGCCATCAGGTATGAGCATAAATGGAAGGAAACTTGATTTAGTGGGTTTTATGATGAGCTCAGCTAGCAAAACAAAGAAATTTGACGAAGAAATTGGTAGGGTGTGGTGGAGAAAGTGATGGATGGGGAATTTGAAGAGAGGGGGGGGGGGGGGTGGTGTGAGAACGGCTGACTACTTTGTGTTGAGTAAAAGAAAACGTAAAATACATGTATTGACAAGAGGCAACGACGCTGCAGCCACCTCCAAATGCTCAACAAATAGCAAAACAAAGAAATTTGACGAAGATCGTTGGTATCATAAAAGTGATGGAAAATTTGAAGAGAGGGGGGAGGGGAGGTGTGTGAACCTGACATCAAGTAAAATAATGATACGCACACAACGATTGTCCCATATAATGTGATATGATTTGTATCGATGAAATGTAAAGTCCCACATCATTAACTCTATAAATTTTGCACTTTTTGCCAGCCGAGAGACCAACGGGCGGTCAAGCGATGACCTCCGACATTTATAACTCATTTAACGCTACTGCGCCCGAGGCCCCGTGAATTGACCGACATTTATAACTCATTTAACGCTACTGCTCCGGCGCCGGCGCAAGCATACACATAATAAGTCTAAATTGATTATGATGTAATCTATCATTATCAACGATGCAAATCACATGGAGCAGCTGACTACTTGTGAGAGGCGTTACACATAATAAGTCTAAATTGATGTCTAAATTGATTATGATGTAATCTATCATTATCAACGATGCAAATCACATGGAGCAGCTGACTACTTGTGAGAGGCGTTACACATAATAAGTCTAAATTGATTATGATGTAATCTATCATTATCAACGATGCAAATCACATGGAGCACCGACTCATGTGAGCGGAGCGCCCCTGTCTAATTTTTAGGCCGCACAAAAAAATTTTAGCCCTCGCTTTCAAAAAAAAAATAACTAAAATATATATAAAAATAAAATAAAAAAGCTGCGTGTGATAGTCACGGGTTTGGAAGGAAAAAAATCTACTTATTTGGCTCCTGGTTAGTTTAAAAAAACAAAATTATTGTAGAATTGAAGATTCAAACCAAGTCTCACGTATACAGATATTTGAGAAATACAACCATTGTGAATCATTCATTATTCATATAAATACAAAGATATATATAATATTAGGTTAAAATTTATTGAGTAGCCAAATTCATTGATTTTGGATTCAAGGTAGCTACTTTACTGGCTTTGCACAGGGGCGCCCCTGCTTGTGAGAAACAATTGAGATGAAGAATTATAGCAAAACTCGTAAACATGGACAAGAATTATAGCAAAACTCGTAAACATGGACAAGTGACATATACTTAAGGCAAATTTTATTTACGAACTTGAGGCAAATTTTATTTACGAATTTGTCCCTCTTTTAAAAATTTCTATTGGATGCACAAGTATGACATGAGAATTATAGCAAAACTCGTAAACATGGACAAGTGACATATACTTAAGGCAAATTTTATTTACGAACTTGAGGCAAATTTTATTTACGAATTTGTCCCTCTTTTAAAAATTTCTATTGGATGCACAAGTATGACATGGTGGTCCTGTACCACCATAAAACTACTGTATACTTACATAAAAATTGTGTTAAGTAAAATTTCCCATGTGTGCAACACTTAAAATTATATGGTAAGTAATTAAGTGACTTATTGAAAAACACAGAATCAATTACAAAATTAGCAAACAGGCCAAGGACATAAATATTTTAGTAAAAAAGACAATTTAAAAGACACAAGTACCAAAATACCCTTAAACCATAATTTTTTTCATTCTCGATTTTGATTTAGGTTAAAGGTTGTGAATGACATGTTTTAATCTAAAATGGTTGAGAAGGACAAACATGTAGTAACACATGTAGTAACTGTCATTCACAACCATTTAAAATTAAAACATGTCATTATGGACTCTGACCATTTTTGATTTTTTGTTAGTAAAATTATCAAAAAGGACAAAACAAATTATCTATTTAGCATTTAGAACATCAATATAATTGTTTGAGTAAAAAAGATATTTTATGAAATACAAGTACAAAAATACCCTTAAGAACTATTTTTTATAAAGAAAATTATTATAAAAAATAAAATAAAAAAACTTCTACTCCCACGTACGTTCACAAGCAGCAACATGGAACAATTTTTTTTTTCTTTGGAACTGCCAAAAAAATAAAATAAAACAAAATTCTATCCTACCCAAATATTTAATCATTAATCACTCAATCTTTTTCTTTTTATAATTAAAGATCACTCAAATGTTTTAATCTAGACTTTTTTTTTTTGGCCTCTAACGGTGTTCGAACATTGGTCTCCACACCAGGTTATAGTCTAACTCACCACTAAAACAGATACACCTTGTGCTAATCTACACATTTTGATTATCACATTTTAATCATAATTCATACTATTTTTTTTGTCTCATTTATTTTGATATATTATTTGATATCATTGAAGTCGTATTATTTTTTTACGAATACACATCTATTCAATACTACCAAGTGACAATGTGAAATGAGTGACAATAATCGGTTTGAGACACTATTTCGCTACTAATTGGCACATCGATTCTCCGAAAATACCGTAAAAACGTAATTCAATTTGTCATACTAATTGACATTGTGACAGTACTATCAATGATCGGTGTCAGAGAATGACACTACTAATTGTCACACCGATTGAGAATGACACTACTAATTTTCACACCGATTGAGAATGACTGTCCCAATTTTCAATTCCACTCAACTTGTAGTAGTGCCAACTTTCGGTTAATACGTGTGAAATTTAGTAATGCCACTTGTAGTCGACAACTTTTAGGAAAACGGTGTGAAAATTAGTATTGTCATTGTCTGACAATGATTATTGTAACTACTATTATAGTGTCAATGAGTAATGTCAAATTGAATCACACTATTTATGTACTTTCAATGAATTAAAATGTCAATTAGTAGTGACACTGGTGCTTGTCACTACTGTCACATTGTCAATTAGTAATGTCATATTATATGACCCTATTTATTTTCGTTCGGTGAATCGGTGTGGCAATTAATTAGTAGCGTCATTGTCTGACACCGATTATTGTCACTACTGTCATAGTGTCAAGTAGTAGTGACAAATTGAATGACATTATTTATGTATTTTCAGTAAAACGGTTTGACAATTAATAGCGATATATTATATGAAACTGGTTATTCACTCGTGTTGTCAATTGGTCGTAACGAATTGAATCGACATGTTTTTCGTATAAAAAAACACGTGACTTTGGAACTTACATCAGAAGGATACATATTATAATATATATATATATATATATATATATATATATATATATATATATATATATATCAAAATAAAGAAGACAAAAAATATATGAATTATGATGAAAAAATTATTATAATCTGATATATAAATTAAATGATACGACTGATTAAATATTTGAGTAGAACAAATTTTTTTATCTTTTATTTAAAAAACATCCAGTTCCAAAAAATAATCTTTTTGTATCCGGTTCACTGAACGAACGTGGGTAGGTTCTTTTTTTATTTCATTTTTCATTTTTTATTTTTAATAAGTAGGGGTAGTTTAGTACTTACATTTGTTAAATTGTACTTACCACAATGCTGGCAGTCAAAGACAGTATCCAAGACGGTAGGAGTTTCACGTATCAAAGACAGATATTCCCTACAGACCGGTGCATTTTTTTCTTCTATATCTTTTTGGTTTTTTTTTGTTTTTTTGAAAGAGTAGAAGGTTGTCCTGGACCAAGGACTGACCCTTCTTGGGTATCATCTGAAAGACCAGGAAACACAGTACATGGTCTTGTATTTACATGGTCTTTTTTACGCATGAACCTTTTATGTCTGTTGATGTATAACAATTATATGATAAAAATTACGATATTTTATATATTTTATCAACTCTTTCTATATAAAATATAAGAAATTATAACGATAATCTTATGAAATATTAATAGTTATGAATAAATCTAATTAATATAAAAATCTAGTCAAAGTAATAAAAATTATAAATTTTGTACCGGTTTAATGCTTAGGAGTGTAAATGTCGATTTACGTGGGTATTTTTGTATTTTATTGCAGATTTTAGGTAAACCAAGACCCGAGTGACGACACTTTTGAAGTGAAAACATGTCTTTTGAAGGAAGTAAGGAAGTCTTGCCACGAGATTTAAAATTCAAGTGGATCATCAATTCGCAGTATTATTATCGAATTATATTTTCGACGAACAAATGGCCCATCAAAAAGGCAGTTTCTGAAGAAGAGTCCTTCATGAAAGTTGTAGATCTTTTGAAGAGCTTTCCAACGCTTTTTGAATTATGTCATTTGGAGATTCAGAGCTCAAGTTATGATTTTGTCAAGTTTCAGATCAAGATGTAAAAAATGCTACCCGGATCAATCCGGATTAACACCGGATCGATCCGGCCTTTCAGTTAGGAAACATAATGATGATTAGCATGTGATTCTGCAGAGGATAAGCCGATGGGATAATATTTTTTATTCCCGGATCGATCCGGCTTCATCTCGGATCGATCCAGCCTTGGAAAATTTGCTTATAAATAACAGCAGGATTGCAGAATGAAGGGGGGTACCAATATATATATACTAGCTTATATATATATCTTCTAATCTCTTAAATTAGTAGTAGTAATGTATATATTAGTAGGCATTCTGCCATAAATAATGTAGAAGCTGTAGTATCGTTGTAATGCTTGGACGGTTATCGGGAGTTCGATGTTGAAGAAGTTGTTGTAATTTCCGGAAAATACGGCCTCTAAATCAGCAGTTGTAACCTGGTAATATTCTAAAGTTTTATGTTTGTTGTTTTTATGTTTTTCTTTATAATGTTAGTAGGCTAAATCTATAACTAATAAGATATGTAATTGAAATATTTCGATCTTTTAGTAAAATGGATGATGGCTATAACTAAAATTGATTAAAATTGAATTTGATGAATCTTTTTCTACTTGAAATGTATTGAAAATATTCGTATTGACGTAATTAACCAATATGAATAGCACCATAACCTAATGACGAACTAAACGGTGAAGTTAGGATATGAGAAAAAGGTAGAAAAACCGGAGGGTAAAAATGGCCGAGTGAAAACGTGACAACGGAATCTATTTCCTACCGGGGTAGAATTGTTTTATCTTTTGAAAAGAAAAACACTTCTTGAAATTATCTCAGACTCGAGATCTAATTACGTTAATTCACCCGTTCGATCAAGATCCTTAACATTGACCGTATGACAAAACGGAGTACCCAATCTTTTGGATGACATTGGGCGATTGATGAGACATATGACGATTTCATACGCTCGTATGAGAGAGAATCTGTTGAGTGAGAGAGTGCACTGCTTCACATATTCAATTGGACCTAATAAAAAAAGGAAGAACGAGCACATACATTAAGCTAAAAGATTGAATAATCCAATTACATATATCTTGGCTAGTTCTATAATAATTATTAGTATTTAATATATTGGTATCTATATATATATATATATATATATATATATATATATATATATATATATATATATATTATATATATATATTTTATATTTATGTATTACTATATATATTTATATTTATAGTTTAGTTTTAATTTATGCAGATTATTTTACTGCTTATTAGTATAGACTCGTATGATTAACTGCGATTTAGATCGAATAAATAATAGCTGTTTGGTGTTTAACCACACTTAAAAGAATTACCACGTTCCCTGAGGATTCGACACCTGACTCACCATACTAGCACTATAATTTGACCCGGTACACTGCCGGTAAGGATTGTATAGCCTAGAAAACGTCCGTCATCTATATCGAAGGACAACAAGAGCCCTGTTTTCAGAATGAGTAAGCATAGTACGTGCACAAGCAGATCTATTTTCAGGCACCTCTCTGGGGCCACGAGACACTGAAGGCATGTATGAGTTAAGTGTACCAATAGATTGCCTGCGTGGCATACTAGAGGGAGCAGAGTAGGAGAACCCTAGATTGTTATTGTCCTGATCAGAACCGGACATGTTATTGTTTGAAGAATTTACTGTCATTGACTGTGCAGAAGCATGCCTAGGAACCTTATTAGGCCTAGGCGATGATTGCAGAGTAGAACGAAAGTCAGAAGGTCAGACATTCGTAAGACGGACAGTGTGGTCCTCTATACTAGGAGAGGCACTAATGTCATTAGTTGGGTCAGAGAAGGCATGCAAGGCAAACAAAGGGCTAGGATTTGCCTTCCCCTTAGTCCTCATCAGTTTTTTTGGGTCACTAAATTAACCTTTACTGATTAGCTGCAAGGACCTGTTGCAGCAGCAACTGAATTATTGAACCAACAATGACCAAGAATAGGAAGACTAAACAAATACCCCTTCAACAACTGAAGACACAAACACCGATGCAGAACAATGTTGTGCAAAAGAAAGCAAAACAACCATAGTTGGAGAGAAATATACTGGTAAACAATGACACCAGTGAAAAGGCAAACCGCGATGAAAGAACATCAAGACCATGAAACCCCCAGGGTATGACGCCAAACATGTACACACACTATAACGAAGGCAACTTGCATACATGAAAAGAACACAGACATTGCAACCGCAGAAGAAAGCAATGAATAGCAGTTATATCCAGGACAAGGATCTAGCTTACATAAGTACTCGGAACCACATTATGTACCAACAACAACAACACAAGAATAATAGTGAAGCACTATCTAACAAGACATTAAACGACCAAAGAACGATACATCAGACATGTGGAGGCACACAAGAAGATTTTTTCAGAGCAATCAACAAAAAAAAAAAAAAAACACCTTAACCAGAATCATTGTATTGAACTGTAAGTACAAACATGAGAAGAATAATTTCTACGCTCAGGCATGACAAGAATCAATTGTAGGTGCAGCTGTGAAAAGAACATACTAAGCGTAGAAATAAGAAAAAAAATAGCATATACAAAGCGTAAGTGGAGAGAACGAAGTGTACATACCTGCCAGCAAATGGGTCTGAAGGAGCAACCAAGAACTGTAAAAATACCCAAACATAAGTACATATGTGAATAAGTAAGCCTCTTGGAAAAAGAATACTGTAAATGTGTGTAGAAAAATAAATCATGATACTTTCTAAGAAGAACACAAAGTGCAATATAAATGTATGACATTTGTTGAAGAGGGTAAAGAGAAATGTACATACCTGATAGCAAAATGGTCTGAAGGAGTAGCCAAGAACTGCAAACAACACAGAACATAAGTACATGTCGGAATACGTAATCCTACACTTAAAAATGACACCAAAAGTGTACAGTAAAACAATGCATGATCCTTTTTAAGAACAGTAACAAGTGCACGCTAAAATAGTAAAGAGACATTCGAACAAACCTAGGCAAGTAAGATTAGAGAATAAATCAGAAAAGATCTGTATATGAAATAACTCGGCTACATCTTAACCATATGCCTGAAGTAATGCAGTGATAAAGATTTAATGCGTATTAAATGTAAAAAGAGAATATTTGTTGGTATGAATGCAAGAACATTAAACATGGTCTTTGAAAGAATCTGACCTAATTACTAAGAGAAGAGCAGAAATGCAAGAAATCTGAAGGTGTAATAACTCTGTCACAACAAGAGGTATATATATGAGGATGACAATGCAGAAGGCTGTGTATAAACCGGCAGATTTAAACATGCAATAATCTTTTGGGTAAAAGAACCAGGTTTTCCTTAAGACTTTGAATGACAGCTAGAAACCTCTTAGACTACACCTATAAAGAAGAAATCTGTACCTTTCCATAAACAGGACTCCAAATCTAAAAAAATACCAAAAAAGCCAGGAAAGAGGCCAGAGGTCTTATCTGTCATTCGAACTCGAAAACCAATCAATCCCGTTACATGCATCTTCCACGAAAGCCATTAAACCCAACCTTTTCTTGTCAATTCTGATACATCAGAAACATCTCCACCTGTTAAGAGAGAAGAAGCCGCCATCGTTTCTCTGTAAGGACGACGGCAGATGGCAGAGATCAGCAGATTTTTGTGGCTGAAAATGAAGAAGAAGACACGGCGTTCAACCCTAGGAAAAATTTCTCCAAATCTATCCTACCCTCCACGATGAAGAAGAAAAGAAATGAAAAAATACAATTGTTTCGAACACCTAATATTTTTGTCAAACTTATTTGGGACTCGGTTAAAAAACACCAACCGGGCTTTTTCTGTTGCTGGGCTCACTCAAACCAAAGCCCAAATGGAATTAGTTCAACACAACCGTCGACTTGGCCCTGTTGATAAAAAATACACAGCTTTCATATTAATAATGATATTCATTTTATTTGATATGATAATTAATGCAATTCGAGCAATATTTCAATAGTAAAAATACATTAAATAAGAATAAATCTCAATTAATTCACCATGACTTACTTACTATGATTGAGGGTGATAAAGTGTTGAATATATATAATGTTGATTAGGATTTGAATATTGTATTCGGAGGGCTTACATTTGTGTTTTAAAAAAAAAAGGTAAATCCGTAATTTGATTTTTTTTTTTTTTTGAAGGAGTAATTTGAATATTCTAATCATACATAAATGCATAGAAAGAAAAAAAAAATCATCACCGGGACGGTGGTTTTCTACTTATTGAATAAAGATAGATCGTTTTTTTTAAAATAAAATAAAAAATCATCCAAATCATTAACATGCACAAGGAAAAAATATATGCTTTAAATCGATAATAATAGAATTCACAAATTTAACGCCTAATAAAGTTTGCAACTTTTCCTCCAAGTAAGTTTGCAATCACAAATCATCTTTAAAAATAAAAAAATAAATAAAAAAGATAAAAAAATTGCAATCACAAACATATGTGATTCCTTTATATCTCTGATACGTGGTCCTCATCAAAACAATATATATAAGGTAATTTGTAGAATGATAACAAGGGTAATAATGTGTATATTTGCTTCTTCGTATGTATAACATTTATATTCTTTTCTTTTTCCTGACTTTGTGAAGCATTTCTACGTATAAAAAATAAAAATAAAAAACTCAAATAAACAATTTGTTTCAATAAATTATTTACCTTGAAAATAATATAACAATATGATACGAAAAACATGTGTTAATAGTCAAACTCTGCAGATACGACCCGTGCCAAACTCCGGATTAATCGGGTCAGTGGGTTCCAGATACCGGGGCTTTAAGAAAAAAATTGTGTGTAAATAATATATATATATATATGTGTGTGTGTGTGTACTCTGATAAAATAAAAATCAAAAGTCATAAAGGCAGTGATAAGGCAAATTAATCTAATTAATCACAATAAAAATTACTCGTTTCTAGCCATATTTATTGGTCTATGCTAATATCATTTACATTTCTATTCTGTCATAATATTCCAATATAAGGTAAGAAAATCATTAGCCAAGAAAAAATTATATCAGTCATTAAAAAGTTGCCTTAGAAAATGATATATGATTGTAAGCATTATTATTATAAGATACTCTGGCATTTACATTTTGTGAAAGCTTCATATTTTTCTTTATATACATTACCAAGTATGATTTTATGATTTTGTGATATCAACAAGTGGGTGATTATAAATCGTGTATGATGACTTGGTACTTAATAAAGACGTTGAACTTTCATAAGAAGAAGAAGAAGAAAGGTCACGTAAAACCATCACCGAATCACTTGCCGGAAGCCGTGGAGGAAAGCAACCGGCGAGATGTGTACACGAACCTTGGTAGCAGCACGATCTGGAGACGTAACGTTCCGGTAACTACGGATGGAGATATTCATGATTTCTTGAAACCGAACCAATCGACTGAACAAATCAATTTGTTCGAAGGTAATTCTTTTCATTTTTTTATTATGAATTAATGGTATTCATCATATTAAATTCACTGTTTATGAATCAATTGTGTTATCTTCTTTTGTGTATATATACGTAACATTGGACTGTATTTGGGAAATTATGCAATTATTTGAAATTTTGTTTGATCGTTATTGAATTAATTATGATGTGCATAAGTTTGTTACTACTAATTAAGTTTTGACAATTTTAAGTGATTATAATTAATACACATATAATATATCCCTGTAGATGTAAGTAAAATACCAAACGAACCCCTATTACTCTCGGGATAGGATCCTCTCAAGTAACTTGAGAGGATATTCTCTCAAGTATGCCCACACACTGCGCCTACCGCCAGACGCGCAAGGCACTGCTTCCGACCGCGCTTTTAATTGAAATTTTTTTTTTTTTTTAACATACTTATTGTTAGATATTTTTCATAAATAAATATTTTGGTTATCGTTGCTTATGAGTTGCCGTCATGCGATTAATGTTATCGCAACGAAACGGGTTCGACTGATACACGCATTTTCGAACCGATATGTACTTTACCATTTTGTGTAAGGGTTGCATGCTTTCATCCGGTCAAAAGGAGTCATCCATTCGTTTATAAGGTCCTTTGCAACCTATAAAAGACATAAGATGAAGACGAAAATCCATAAATTTGACAACATCATTAGAAAAACTTTGAGTGTTTCTTGGGTTTGATTCAAACAAGTCATTTGTTTGAATCAAACACCCTATCAGATCCTCGAAAGAGATTTTCATTTGATCCCTTAGTGACAAATCGTGTTGACAAAACATCTCTTAAAAGACAACGTATTAACGTGCTTGTGAGTTTCTAATTCTCTCACAAAATCCTAAGTCTACATTTTTTCCAACACTTATCGCATTTTTAACATCCGTATACGCAAAAATTAATAAAACTTGTTTGTATATATCTATTTTTTTGGGTCAAGTAAATTTTTTTATTAGGCGCTTTATCAATTAGAATAAAAACAAATTTGGGCTCTACCAAAAAAAGAAAATTAACATATTTTTTTAGGTTGGATCGGATTAAATCTACACGATTTTTTTTTTTTTTTAGCGAAACACGTATCAGTTGGCCTCCTCGACAGAGTGGGCCTAAGACCGGTCTCGGCGGCCTTAGGGAGGCCGGCCCCTGCCACACACCCCCAAAGTGTAAAACATCTAGCCATTGATTAACTTTTTCCAAAACTACGTAGTTTAGTTCATTATATGTAAAAACACTAACTTAAGGGTAAAGTTACTTGAGAGGATCTTGGTCCATTCCTCTCCGAGTTATTTTGGTAAAAAAATAAATTCGTTTCTAGTGGCATTATACGAAATATATCGTTGACGATCAGCTTTGTCGTAGTAAACCGTGTGAAAATCGATTCTAAAATCGATAATTGAATTGTTGGATGCTAAATATATCATGGTACCACTAAATACGAATTTTTTTCTTTCTAACGGAACAATTGATTTGAGAAAAAAGAAAAGAAAAAAAAAAAGATTAAATGAAATAATGGCCATTGCAGGAAATGGTGGGATGGTAGGAGAATTCGGAAAAGAGCAGCATGAAAAGACGCCGGATGATGATGAAGACATAAACAAACGTGCCGATGAATTTATCAGACAAGTCAAAGAAAATTTTTCGCTCGAGAGGAAACTGTCATTAGAGAAATACTATAAAATGCTCGAAGTATAATTTTATTAGACAATGTAGCATCGCTGTTTTTTTTTTTTTTTTTTTTTTAGGGGATGTTATAATAAAAGTGTTGGCTTAAGTCCTTTTTACATGACGTTTTTCCGACTATGACTTTTTTTTTTTTTAAATTTTAAATTTTTACTTTTATTGTGTGTGGAATGCTTTAGAATACAAATTTTATGTTTTCTTGATGTTACAACTTTATTATGTGTGTTAGAAATTGTTATCGATCTGTATAGGTGGGAGTCACAAGATGCAGGAGTAAGTGTGCCTTACGTGACCGGTTGGCTCACGGGGATAAGCATGCCCGGTCATGTTGTATGGGTTAAGGAGTCGGTGTCCTTATTCTCGGTCATGTCCGGTCATGTTGCATGGGTTTAAGGAGGCAATGACCCCCCGGTTATATTTCCTAGGTTAAGTCACGATATAAGTCGGGAGTATTTACCGATCATACCCAAATCAACTTTCTGAAAGTCCGATTCGGTAATACCCAAATAAGTAGATTCAAACCCAAATAAGTTCATACAGAAAAAGGAGATTCAAACACTTTGGTAATCATTTAGTTTAAAGTAGCCAAAAACATGAAATTAAGCAGATAGCATAAATTACAAAACCTAGTAACATTGGAAAACAAATCTCCACGATTTTACGAGTACAACTTTGAACAAAGTCTGTCACGCTACGAAAATTCTCATTATCACTACCTTCAATCAGATCACGCCATGTGTCCAAAATGCCAAGTGGCAAGCAAAAGCAAAAGGATACAAAGCTCTGCTACTACTGGTCTTTGTACCTCTTCTCTACCTCTTCCATGCTCTGAATTTCCTTGTGGTACTTGCATATCCTATAGATACACCTGCACCCAAAAACATTGCATTACAACCCTGTTAACCGACTGGTTCAGAAGCCATTTAGACGGGGTTTATATGAACCACCGGTTGGTTCACCAAACTTCTGGCTGGGTTTGATGAACCCCCCCGGCGGTTAGGCGGTTCAAATGGGCAGGTCTATAAGAGGAGGGCCGTGGCTGCAATGTACCGAAATCTGTGATTTGAATGTGACATTGATAAAAAGCAAGAACAAGGGATGAAAATAGCATATACTGTACCAATAAAAAAGACAAGCTGCTGCACAGAGAACCACATTCCTTTGAGCCTTGTATATCTAAACAACACAACAACAACTTATCATTCAAGTAATCAACGGAAACATGTCAAAATACAGTCACTGCATTTGAATACGTAAAACTGCCCTGTGGCAACACAAACATGACAACAAGAGCCAATGACAGAAAGGTTTGTTATGGTGTGTGTGTGTGTGTGTGGATACGATGCCGATACTTATTCAGGCCATTCAAACCCAACCATGATTCTTAGAGTCCCTCAATAAACAAACACATTTGTTCGAACAAGCCGAGTTCTTCCAATGTATATACAACAGAACCTTTGGATAAAGATAGATATAACAATGTAAGAAATGAAAGAAATCAAAGAATGAAAATGATCTGACATAATTTTACGATGCAGGAAAACCTTTAAGCTATTCAACATGAACCCATTTAATTCTGTTGGAAAACTCACAAAACTGTAGATGATCACAATAAAAGTTGCTGCAAGGGGCATTAGATAGATAGAGCAGAGGCTTCAAAACCGCCAGCTCACCTCACTCATAGGCATATAAAAACACGATAAAAAACCAACAAAACTCAAAGGTCTAGTAGCAGTGGTAATATTACATAGCAAAAGAAGCTACCATCCCATGTTTCGGGTTGTATCTGGTTTTACGCGTTCACCCTCCTATGCCTTCGGTGCTCTCAACATGTGGTTTAGATATATCTTCTAAAAGTTAAGCATACATACTACACATATACATACGGAATAACGGAAACATAGTCATCAAGATGCTTTCATTAGCTCCACCCACATAAGCTTCAAATAGCATATGTTGAACAAATATTGAAACAGAGGTAAACGGAATCATGTTTACATCCGAATATTTGTTCAATATTTACGAGCCCAGACGACCCAAGCTTGCCTAAGCTTGAAATAGCACTTTAACAACTATGATGGCGTGGCACCACACAGAAAACAATCACACACAGAGGAAACAATCAACCTGAAGAAAGTCGATTTCAAAGCTGAAAATCGATTTTCACCCGGTCAATTGTGATTATCAACCAGCACAAAGTCGATTCTAGGCTCAAGAATTGACCGCCAAAAAGTGGATTGTACTGTGGTGCCAAAAATTGTGTGTGGTGCCACTAAAGACGCAAAAGCTTTCATTAGTTCCACATAAGCAATCAAGAACTTCAAAACTCGAAAGTATTCACTTACATAACTGCTAAATTCAACTTGACATTCAAAAAGAAAATCAGTGAACAGTTTTTCACAAATAAGAAAAGCAGCTAACTTTTACATCAATCATGTGAAAAATTGCCAGTACATAAGTGAAAAATAACAATTGATCCACATATTTTTACCGATTTCTCATAACGATCCCTCTCTGAAGCAGTGCAGCCATCTCCTTTACACATCAATCGGTGCTCCTGCTTCCAATATATATCTAACAAATCCATCAAAAAATAAAACACAGATCCCGTGAATCAGCAAGAAAACAAAATTAATTCAATAAAAAAAAGGCAGCAGAACACAAACCCATGAGCTGAAAAGCAGAGAAGGGGACAATGAACAAGCAAGGTTGAAGAACAAGAGAAATTAGAGAAACAATTCTCGATTTGATGGCTTTGGGAGCTGGGATTGTTAGGAGAAGAGCGACGACAGCTTCCGCTGCAACTACGTAAGCCAAGATCATCCACTGCAACGCCATTACTGATGCTGTTGAGGGCGGTGATTTCGATTTAATGGGATTTTTAAAGAAGAGCGTTTATGGTGAAGTATGGAGGATGCTTTTCTTCGTTGTGAAGGACGGTCGAAAGATATTTATCATCACATCTTTTCTTTTCTTTTTTCCCTTTTGGTGGGTTCGGTAATTATACTCGAGCCGAGTCAAGTTGATATTCTTAAATATCTTAATTTTATTCGATTAGCACAGATCTCGATTGGAGCTTGAGAAAGCCATAAAAAAGTAAGAATGAACTTGACTAAAACTCGATTGAGCTATAAAATGGCAAGAATTTGAGCTCGATTGAGCCACAAAAGAGAAGATTGAACTCGACTACTCGTATAATACTCGGTTTAACTCGACTTGACTCCTTTTTTCAAAATTCATATAATTTTTCATAAAATATGACAAAGACTAATCAATTAATGACGTATATAAAATATTATTTATTAATAAGTTTTAAGATTTTTATTAATTAAATAATTATTAATAATATACCTCGATTAACTTGCGAGCTACTTGATTACTATATGCTGAAACTCAAGATATGCTAGGTTAATTATTCAAGTAGCTCGACTCGTGCTGAAACTCAAAACAAAAACAAAAAAACGAATCGACCTAAACTCTTTTATGAGTCAAATACGAATAGCTCACAAGCAGCCATTTCACTTACATCCATACTTGTGCCGGAACCCGAAGGGCTCCGTTGTCTCGTCTCTAAGACTTCGTAAAAAGTATAAATTGATAGATGTGCCTCGGTTATTTAATATACAAATAATGTCTTCACATATCGTTTTATTAGAATGACTCGTCATTTTACTGAATCGAAATTCAAACTTTAGATCAAAGACAATACTCCACAATTGTTCACCTAATAAGCTATGCCATTGGGACTGTTTTGTATCATAAGATGTATACTACATGTGCTTCTAACTTAAACTATTGGGTTAAACCCAACCGGAAAAGTATGGGCATTTCCGGGTTGGTTTTATGGTTGGTTTGGATCGATTGCTTTTTGTTCAACCCTACTTTATAATTGTGTGTATGTTGAAAATGTTTAGTGTCATAGAGTGAAATGCGAGAAGAGATGATAAAACGGTGATTCATGGGTTGTGTCAAGTGGAGGGATGTGATTCATCCAAATCATCACTATATACCACTACACTGTGTGAGAGGGTGTATAACGATTCATCACAGTCATCCACTTGATACAACCCATGTGATTACCATTGTACCATAACTTTTTCGTGAAACGTTGATATCCAACTTAATAGAATGATAAAATTTAAATAAATAAATAAAAAAGACCATACATTCACTGCAATATAATATACTATTTATTGTGTTTTTAAAACAAACATTTTCCAATAAAATAAAATGTTTGAGAAAATATTTTTCACCACCTGAATTTGTCTGAATAAGCTTAGCGCGTTTATTGTTGTTTGTTAAATGTTGTAAATGCGGTCGTTTTTTTCTTCCTAAATTTAAATGCGGTCGTAAAGAGTATTGTTATCCGTTTTTTCCGGCTAACGGAATCATTAATAAGAATAAATGAGTGCGGGTTTCTTTTTTATTATAAAATTTCCAATACCGAAAGAGGTTTTCTCTCCTCTTAAGAACATCATACATGCATAATGTCATCAATTTTTTCCAACTATAACTGTTATTCATAATTCTTCAATCTTATATAACATTTACTCCATGTCTGGATTGTATTACTTTGATTATCGTAAACCTAATGGACGTGACTATGACCCGACGTCATACACGTGGTACCTAATGTGCCGTTTCAGACCTTCTCAGCATAGTGGGCCTAAGGAGTTCATCCTAACACTGGGTCCTACATTTCAGATAACTTTGAGATAAAACACTTAGTCAGGTATGTAACATCTCCCAACTCGATCAATCGACATGGAACATGTTCTCCTCGGTTCAGAACTCTCAGCTCCAGGCATGTCATTATCATTGACCTTAGGTTTTCGAGGTGGGAAATCAAACCATCTAGCAGATTATACCCCACAATGGTAACTTCCACAATAATGATCTCATAATTCCCGCTCCTTTATGCCATTATCAACAAACCACTCAATGATCTTGGCCATTCCCTTATTACATGCAACTCAGCATTCACTCCCATGAGGGAGGCCTATAAAAGATAATTATCCCAAATCTACAGAATTACGTTAATAACTTGATCTCAAATCATCGGGGTACGTAGGTAGTCAATTCCGTATTGTCTAAGCTATAACCAATCACTAAGTCCACCAATTAAAGTAGTCGGGTTATCCTCACGAAACCCAATTAACCGAAACTTGATCAGATTTCTCTATTGCTGATTTTGAGCATCATATCAATAATAGTTTATTGAATTTTTCTTAACAATAATTATTTGTAAATGAATTTCTAGACATTGTATTATTTTGATTATCGTTAACGATAATTTATAACATTAATTCTCATTGAAAAACTTGACAAAGAGGTTTATAAATGTTAACCTCATATGAATGAAATATTTATTAACTGATTTGATTAATATATGATGTAGAGAAACAAATATTTAAAATTAAAAGAGAGACAAATGAAATGGAGAATGACACGATGTATTTAGCTTGTTTCTTATAGCATATAGTTGATTCACCGTCTTATTTCAGATTTATTTATTCTCGTGCATTGAACGAGTGTTTGGCTAGTGTGTATATATATTGATAAAGGCATAATGCAGTAGTATATATATTGTAATTTTTGGATCTGGCTAATTCAAACGGCCATGAGATAAAAAATTCTCACAATATATTATTTAAAAGAGTAATGTTAATTTCATAATAAACGATTACAAAAATAATCACAACAATACTTTACGACATTGATTATGGCGACTGGTCTATTAATTTATATTAGTCTCAACAATGGTGTAAAAGATTACTATATATGACCATTTGTTATGATTGTAGTATTATGAAACTAGCATTTTCAATATCTAAAACCTTTGCGGGACAAACCCCTCTAATTATGAAGACAAATTTATTAGGAGATTTATACTAAATGGGATACATGAAGCATTTAACTCGTCATTACAATATGTGTAAAGTGTAGTTGAATTTATCAAGTCCTTCCACTAAGTATAAACCTTTCAATAACCATTGCATCATAATTCTTCTCCTAATTATTTGTATCCGGAAAGTCCCAAAACATGTTGCCGAAACTTAAAGATCCATCGATTTCCCAATTGCTCCCACAAGCACCACCACTTTCCATAAATTCGTAAATTGAAACCTCATCTACCGGATGGGGGACCTCGTTAACAACATTTATCGCGTTGTTCAGTGCAACGTTGGTTTGCTGGATACTCTGAACAGAACCCGTCGGTGTAACTTTCGGTTGAAATACCCGCTGATGATTGGCAGCTTGATTTGGCATATTAAAGTCATGATTGTGACCCGTCAATCCAGAAAACGGACAGTTATGAAATACCGATATAGGACTAGGAATCATATATGGATCTCCATATAAAGGAGACGGTCTTTGAACCCCGCTGGAAAAGAAAAACAGTTAATACCTTAAAAGAAAATTTGTGCACCGTTTGAAAAAAAAATAATAAAAATTTTACTACCTCCGTCCCAAAATAAAAGTCATCTTATACTTTTAGTTTTGCCCCTACAATATAAGTCATTCTACAATACCAATGCAACATCTATTACTATTTTCTCTATCTTACCCCTAACTTATTATTGATCCAACAATTTTTCATTACTTAACAACTATTGCATTAATGATAATCAAGGGGCATTTTAGACATTAAACCATTAAATTTATTGCATTCAACCACTTTCTTAATCTATGTGAAAACACCTAAAACGACTTATACTTTGGACCGGAGGTAGTAGTTTATAAAAACAAAAATACTACATCCGTCTCATATTATAACTTATCCTATCTTTACACACACAGATTAAGAAACTCAATAAATGATCAAACTTTGGTAGTTTTGGACTAAATACTCATAGGCTAATTAGAATAATGTAAAATCTTTAGAATAAAGAATAATGGTAAAACAAGAAAAAGGGCATTAATTATTACATTGAAATATGATAATGACTTATATTGTAAGACGTATGAAAAAATGCTAAGATGACTCATAATATGGGACGGAAGTAGTATTTTATAACACAACAGAATTGTCAAAACAAGAGTCACAACATATTTTTATACCACTGATCGTAACATAACTCAGATAAGACATCAAAATCATAGGTGAAATAAAGTGTAATGTCACTCGTTATGTCAGAACTGACAACTGTTGTCGTAGTCGCGTCATTTGAAACAAAACAAAAAAAGAGTATGTACCTACCCAAAAACATTTCTAGATTCGGTGCAATCCAAATGAACATCAAATTCACAACCACCGCATCTGTACATCCACTCCTTAACCCCAATTTTCCCACAAACATTACATGAAAACCCTTTAGCATCCCCATAAGGGTTCTTCAAGTATGTAAGCTCAAGCATACATGAATGCAGCTCATGTATGATCTTCAATGGCTTTGCTGCACATAACATATGGAGATCAAACTCACAACTGCTGCAATGGTAACTGAACCCGTTCCCGGGACGGTTGCAGGCATCGCAGTTGAACACTCCGCCGCTGTAGGCGGCGGTCGGTCGGAGCTTAAGGGTGTGAAATGGATGAGAAGGGTGGTTCATAAGTTCAGGGAATTGGGCACAGTTAAAATGGAAGTTGAAATTGCAAAGTTTACATGTGTAGTAAACATTTTCAAAGATGATTAATTTGCAAGCTTCACAAAGAGGGTTGGTGAATGTTAGGCCATCAACTTGGTTTTGAAGTGATGAATTGCAAAGCTCTAGTGAATGCAAATGGCTGAAATGAAGCATTGTTTCTGAGTGTTTTATTGGTTTTTTTTGTTTTGTTTTTGGTGGGGATGGACACTATGATTTTGTTCTACTTGGTTTATGGTATATATATAGTGTTATATGGTGAGGAAATTAAAGGCGGCGGACCCCACAGGGAATAATTCAATGATAAAAAAAGTTTGTTGTAATTGTCGGTTGGGGTGTGGAGATTTGATTTCGAGAATGGTCTACTTCTCTCAACAATAACCAGACTATAATGCACGAGATACTTCTGCATGTATGGTAACATGTCCCGTATCCGATATCCGATATCCGATATCCAATACGTGTTTGATACGCAGGATAAACACGTAAGAATAAATTTGTAATTTTCAAAAATTGAATACGAGCTTCGTATATGAATATTTGTAACTCAGATACGTGAAATGAAGAACCATGTCAGAAATTGATCGAGTAATACCTTTATATAAAGAATGAAAAGCCGTCTAAAATGGTAATGTCGGTAAGGTGACTTAAACTCGTGATCCAGGTGGAACCAATCAAGACTCACCGTGTGATGGACAAATGAGAAGTGTATTCAATTCTGCATGCATCGGAGGGTGGAGTCTCATCGAGGCTTCAAAGCAGGTGACTATCAAGCAGGTGACAATCTGCGAGTACTGAATCAAAGCAGGTCCCACATCTGCACTAATTTCATTATGTGATGAATATATCTGATGTCATTAAAAGGAGGACACGTGTAAAGGTATTTATGGCGAGATCGCACAAAGATTCCTCAGCGGCTGGGTTTGTGGATTTGTGCCTATAAATACAATTGTTGTCTCATTATCTCAGGTGTGTTGAAATCAGTAAATTCAAAGGTCATAATAAAATATCTCTTTTCCGCCTCGTGGTTTTTTACCTCTCCCATCGAGGGGTTTTCCACGTTAAATCATGGTTCTTCTTGTTTCTCGTTATCTCCTTTGATTGTTTATGTTTGATTGCTTCGCTTTCTATTTCTTGCATCCGGTTATCTCCATCCGCTTTATAACAAGTGGTATCGAGCAAGGTTCCGGAAAACAATCATGACGATCAACTTCGTCTTCACCAAGGCCTTCAACAAGGTGCTAGGATCTCGTGACAAAGTTGTGATCTTTAGCAAGGAAAGATGTCGCAGATGAAGCGTAAAAATCGATAAATTTACAGGAAGGAACGCTTTTGGTCTGCATGGGTCATAAGGGCTAATTTATATGAAATTTTATGATAACTTTCCTATAAATTTCCCCACATTATTAATATTTTGCATTGAATTTGGGCTTTATAATTAATTTAATGAGTAAAGTTGCTTTAATTAATCAAGTGCAAAAATGGGCTTTAATTTGGGCTTTATTATAAATTTTATATCATTTTGGGCCATATTATGTTTTTGCATTTTATTAATTGTGATGTAGATGAAGATAATATCAAATGATGAGGTGGAAATGTAGATAAGAGCAAAGTTGTTAGAGGAGAGATGAAATGTGTATCAACAAGTGGATAAAACGGTTACATCTCAACAAATTCGATTACGGGAAGACAGAACGGACGTTACATGTGGAGAACAGGCGTTCAAGTGCAACAGAGAGTCCGAGTCCAGTCGAAAAATGAGATCGAACGGGCGTCCCATGAATGAAACGGCGCTCCAACCGTAGAGTTGCCGGTTTTCTATAAATAGTCGCTACTTGTAATCTCGTATACACACATTATTATTAGATTTCATCTTTTTCCCAGATCGAAAATCTGAGATATCTCGAGCTCAAACAGTCCCAAAAATAGATTCAATTCACTTTTAGTCTAGATTTTATGGATTTCTCTTCAAGCATTGTAATCAATCACTCCATGGATAGCTAAACAGCTTTTGGCAAACGTGGGGATGCAATTGTAATCAACAATCCTGGTTTTCTTATAATTAATCTTGTGTTCTTCAACAAAGGTTAGATCATTTAGCTTGCTTTACTTGTTTCAATTCGCTTACATCGAAGATAACGATTTTATGATGCTTCATGAATGAAAGTTTATGAAATTAGATCATCTTGCTAAATTGATTGAGCAGTTAGTTTCTAGCCCATGACGAAAGTTGCTAACTTAATTGTTCGGGTCGTTAATCGAGAGATTGCACACCTAGATCGTTAATTGATACAAACGCGTTGTTAAGAAATTAATCGTTTTGCATTTGATAAGGTGAACCCACCTTTGTTGAAAAAAACACTTTTGGTTGATTGTAATTGAGCTTTTATTGTTGATTAAATTGCTTTGAACCAATGTTTGCCTCTCTTCTCCCAAATTACTCGTTTTTGATTACATAAATCGTAGCTTTTACTTTCCAAATCGCCATTTAATTTAGTTAATTTAAACATCGTTAACTTTCAACCCAAACAATCCTTCCGTAGCTTTGAATCAACTTTGATTCTCTGCCTATGCTCGCGTTTTACCGAATCTAAACCATAAAACATCATCAAAACCATCTCCCCTGTGGATCGATACTGCACTCATCCTACTATACTATCAACTACCCGATATTCGGTCGGTTAGGAGGTAGTTTGCATACTAAGTATTGGTTTTATATAAATTGTTTTTGTTTTGAATGATTGATGCAAAATTACTCCAAACAAGATGGCGCCGTTGCCGGGACTTGCTTTTTTGATGTGTTCTTGTTGTTTTAGATGGTCATAAAAGCTTTAGTCTAAGTCGTGTGTTTTAAAAAAATCGTTTTTCCCGCTCGTTTCGCTTCTCTGCTTCGTGCAAAACGCCTGTTCGACATAGGCCGCCCGTTTGTTGTGAATCATGTTACAAACAAGAAACGCCCGCTCGGCCCCTGTCTCCGCTTTCATTCTCGCTTCATTTTTCGCTGCTCGGGTTCTCTCTCGCTTTGACTCCGGCTTATGTTAACTTCGGAGCAAACAAGGCACTCTTATCTTTGATCCTGAGCTCGAACGATCTATAGTTCGTCCCAATCGCCGTAGAATCCGTTCTCGCATCCAAATTGTCGAAGAAGACTTGGAAGAGAAATTCGGAAAGAAATTGAAGAGTTTGTCTTCGAGATGGCCGACGATACTAGGACCCTAGCCGATTATGCCGCACTGCAGGTTAGAGTCAATCCCGGAGTTATCATACCAAACATTGCAGCTCCAACGCTTGAGCTTAAACTGCTCGATTCAAATGATGCAACATGCATCTATTTTTCATGGTACCAACTGAAAATCCTCACTCCCATGTTCGTGACATTCCTTGAAATCAGAGCACTACAAAGTTACAAGGTGTTGGTGAGGATGTCATTAAACTCAAATTGTTCCTTTCTCTTTGAAAGGTGAAGCCAAGGAATGGTATGACTCTTTGCCCATTGAGTCTATCACAACATGGGAGGAATTGGAGAGGAATTTTTGAGTCAATATTTTCCTCCATCTAAGACTCGCTCAATGTCTTAGTGATATTTATACTTTCACTCAGCAGCCAAATGAATCTTTCTTTGAAGCCTTTAAGAGGTTTAAATCTTTGCTCAGAAAATGCCCCCATAACGGATTAGACTTGCAAAGGCAAGCTAATACATTCTACAGTGGTTTAACTGAGATGACCAAGGGTATGGTCAATAGCTCAAGTGGTGGGACATTTCTGAAGAAGACCCCACAAGAAGGATGGGCGTTGTTCGAGGATATAGCAAAGTATAATTATGCTCCATCCTACCAAGCTATCCAAGCACTGCACCAAGATTGAAGAAGTAAATATGCGAAATCGCTTGATCTCATTGCTTCAACAACAGTCGCTAGTATTTCCAAAAATTCAAATTCAAATCCTCAGTCAGTCAATCAGTTTCAACAGAGTTCTGTTCTGTTTTGTGATAATTGTAACCAAGTTGGCCATATGTTTGGTTCAATGCCGTTTCCCACCTAACTATCAAGTCAATGCGCCCAACATACGAGGCAAGATACTCCGGTAGTTTGTCGGACTTGTCTTTGTTGAGGACACACATCTCCTGCGTGCCCTATGAATGGACAAAACCCTGAGGTAAACGCTTTTTATGGTCAATCGAGTCAGAGGTTTCCAAACCAATACTCCGGTCAAAATAATCAGAATCAGGGATACAACCCTGGTTATCAAAATTACAACCGAAATCCGAGTAATCATCGAAACCAATCTTCAAATTCCCTGTCTCTCGCTCAAAAATTTAATCGAATTGGCCTAACAATCCCGCTTACGCCTCTGCTTTCAACAATAGGCCAAATCAATCTTTGAGTCAAAACCCTCAAAATCCCCTGGATTTTCTCTCCAAATGAGATTGTTACGAGGTTAGACGAGCAAAATAAGACGATTAAAAACCTCGAGAGGCAATTGGGGCAATTGGTCGAACAAATTGCTTCCACCACCTGGACAATTGCCAAGTTTCACCGAGAAAATCCTCGTGGAAGTGGTCGTAAAATCAAGCTAATCTAAGTCAATGTATCGCTCTTGTTCCATCTCCTCCCTACAGTCAAGAAGATACTAATGCCATCACCTTGAGATCCGGCACTCAACTCTCTCGGTCCACGAACCGTGGAACACTTCAGCCCCTCCTCGCCAAAGTGGAAGTGCGAGAGGAGTAAAGATAAGGCCAATACCCCAACTTTATAAAGATCACTCAAGAAACCGATCTTAAGAAGGATGAGATAGAAGGAACTTCGAAGATGAACTGATAATGGGGAGAAGCATATTGAGGCGTATAAGCCCGTCCGGAAGAGAATTGAAAAGTCCATGAGATGGAAAGACCTCAAGACCACGCCGTGAGTTCCTCGTGATAAGAAAGTCTTTTCTGAAGAAGAATTAAAGAAGCTTCCGTTCCCTCCTCGGAAGACTAACATCCCCTTATGTGAGGATAAGAAGTATGAGAAGGTACTCAACCTCCTTAAAAACACTCAAGTTAATTTGCCTTTATCTGATGTGTTGGTTGAGATGCCCAAATACACCAAATTCATAAAGGATGTGGTCTCATCTAAAAAAAGAAGCTAGAGGGTATGGAAAAGGTAACCAGTGAGGACTGCTCAATGATGAGTTATGACGAGTTACCAATTAAGAAAGATGATCTGGCGATTCGTCCTCACTTTGCAAATCGGAGGTCTTGTTTTCCCCAACTCTCTATGTGATTTAGGAGCTTCGATTAGTCTCGATGCCGTTATATGTTTGTCAACAACTCCATTTAGACCATCTTCTAGAACCTACCACTATGAACATTCAATTCGCCGATAGATCATCCAAGAAAGCAACAGGGGATCTTAAAAGATTTGTTGGTTCAAGTCGATCGATTTACCTTCCCCGTGGTTGGTATGTCTTAGACATCCAACAACCCAATACACCCCCGATTCTTGGGCGACCTTTTCTATCCACTGCTCGAGCCCTCATCGATTGTGATGATGGTGCTAAAGTGACTTTGCGTGTTGGAAATGAAGAAGTGAGCTATAGTGTATCTAAAGCTATCAAAAGACCTTCTGAATATCCAACCGCTACTCTATAGAGGAATCAGCTTGATGATTTCACCGATTTTCTAGAAGAGCAAGTCCTTGCGGTAGATTATGAATACGAGCGATTGATTGATAAGCTAAATCAACAAGGTAGGATAGATTTGGACGAGCTTGGAGTTGGGACTGACGATGAGATTGTGGAAAATAAGAACCTATCACCTTCGTAAAAGTGGACTTGCTAGAAGCTATGTTACTCTCTTCGACAATTTGCAAAGTAAAGTTTTAAAGTCCAGCTTAGAGGAGCCTCCTGAAGATTTAGTCTTGAAACCATTACCCAAACATTTAAAGTATGTTTTCCTGAGAGAGGGTGATCGGCTTCCATTAATTATTTCTGCTAAGCTGGCAGAGGAAGAAGAAGAAGCAAAGTTGTTAGCCGTCTTGAAAAGAAATGAGAAAGCTTTTGGCTGGCAGGTAGGAGATATCAGAGGTATATCTCCTGACGTTTGTATGCATAAGATAAAAACCGAAGAAGGAGCCAAGCAAATTAGACAACCTCAGAGACGTTTAAACCCTCACATGCAGGAGGTGGTGAAGAAAGAAATCATCAAATTGCTAGATATGGGGATCATATATGCGATAGCTGACAGTGATTGGGTGTCCCCACGCAGTGGTTCCTAAGAAAGGTGGTATCACCATTGAAAAGAATGACAAGGGAGAAGAAGTCGCTTTGAGATTAGTCACCGTTACCGTGTGTGTATTGACTACAGAAGTCGAATGAAGTAACCATGAAGGACCACTTCCTCTCCCTTTCATTGACCAAATGCTCGAGCGCTTTTGGCGGGACATTCCTTTATCGCTTCGGGACGGATACTCCGGTACTTCCGATCCCTATAGATCCGGTTGATCGAGAAAAGACGACCTTCACCGCCTATATGGTACTTTCGCTTATAGCGAATGCCGTTCGGCTTGTGTAATGCCCTGGCCACTTTTCAAAGATGCATGTTAGCGATTTTTGATGGGCTAGTTGAGAAGTGCATGGAGATCTTTATGGATGACTTCTCGGTGTTTGGTCGATCGTTCGATGATTGTCTTGCTAATCTGGACAAGGTGCTATAACAGATGTGTGGAGAAGAACCTCATCCTCAATTGGGAAAAATGCCACCTTATGGTGGATGAAGGGATCGTTCTCGGTCATAAAATCTCAACTAAGGGCATAGAAGTTGATAGGGCCAAAATAGAGGCCATAGAAAGATGAATTACCCTAAGAACGTGAAAGAAGTGAGGAGTTTTCTTGGTCACGCCGGCTTACTACAGAGATTCATTCAAGATTTCTCTAAAATCTCAAAGCCCCTATCAACTTTACTTAAAGATAACGTCATTTTCGACTTCGACAATGATTGCAAGTGTGCCTTCAAAGAGCTTAAACATCGCCTAATCTCCGCTCCAATTCTTATCTCTCCGTTTGGAATTTACCATTCGAATTAATGTGTGATGCGTCCAACTACGCCAGAAAGCGGTTTTGGGGCAACGACTTAATGGTAAATTCCAACCTATCTACTACGCCACCATACCTTGAATCCGGCACAAGCAAACTACACTACCACCATCGAAAAAGAACTCTTAGTTGTTGTTTTCTCTGGGACAAGTTCGTGGTTATTTGCTCGGTGCCAAGGTGATCGTCTGGACCGATCACGCGGCTCTGCGCTATTTGATGAATAAGAAGGACACGAAACCGCGCTTACTGCGTTGGATTCTTACCCTTCAGGAGTTTGATGTTCATATCAAAGATATCAAGGGTAGTGAAAACACAGTAGCCGACCATATATCAAGGGTGCTACCAATAGAAGACGATCCGCAAGACATTGATTTATACTGTCCCTTTGAGAGTGTTATGTCTGTGAATAATTGCACGTCTGGTTCTCCGTGGTATTCCTCAATCGTTAACTACCTCCATTCCCAGTATCTGAATCCCGAGTTCTCGTATCAAGAAAAGAAGAAATTTCTCTCTGATCTCAAGTATTATGTCTGGGAAGAGCCTTATCTTTTTAAAATCTGTAAAGATGGGTTGCTTCGCCGGTGTGTCCCTGAATCCGAGCAACGGGACATAATGGAACAATGTCATAGTGGTCCCACTGGTGGCCATTTTGGTCCCTGGAAGACCGTTGCGAAGATATTCCAATCTGGTTTCTTTTGGCCCTCAGTTTTTAAGGATACTGAAGCTTTTTGTAAAGGTTGCGATAGGTGCCAAAGAACCGGTGCTGTAACAAGGAGATATGACATGCCATTAACACCCATTCTGGAGTGTGAGGTGTTCGATGTCTGGGGGATTGACTTTATGGGTCCCTTTCCATCCTCATGCGGGAATAGATACATCCTAGTCTGTGTAGACTATGTGTCTAAATGGGTGGAGGCTATCGCCACTCCTCACAATGACCATAAAACGGTCATGAAATTCTTAAAGAAAAATATTTTCGTAAGG
Organism: Gentiana macrophylla; assembly: GCA_026214975.1. Taxonomy (NCBI): domain Eukaryota; kingdom Viridiplantae; phylum Streptophyta; class Magnoliopsida; order Gentianales; family Gentianaceae; genus Gentiana; species Gentiana macrophylla. Next base: position 127,836,202 of record CM047809.1, on the reverse strand, counting down.
TTTGGCTGCCGAGAGCCTTAATCAGTGACGAGGGGACACACTTTTGTAATCGACCTCTGGACAAAGTATTAGAGAAATATGGTGTTCGGCATAAAACCGGTACACCATACCATCCTATGACCAGTGGTCAGGTGGAGCGAAGTAACCAAAGTCTCAAGAAGATCTTAGAAAAGACGGTTAACAGTCATCGGAAGGACTGGAGTCTGAAATTGGATGATGTACTGTGGGCTTACAGGACAGCGTACAAGACACCTATGGGTACATCTCCTTACCAAATGGTTTATGGAAAGCCATGTCATCTGCCGGTTGAACTTGAGCATAAAGCTTACTGGGCGACGAAGTTCCTGAATTTTGATTCCACAGCTTGTGGTGAGCACAGACTTCAGCAGTTGCATGAGCTAGATGAGTTCAGACTTCGAGCCTACGAGAGCTCTAGGATAAGCAAGGATAGAATGAAGGTCCTTCACGATGCAAAGATAAAAAAGAGAGAATTTCATGTGGGAGAGTCGGTTCTATTATATAACTCTCGTCTACATCTCTTCCCTGGAAAGTTACGGACACGATGGTCCGGACCTTTCAAAATTCTCAACATCCTTCCTGGAGGTGTTCTAGAGCTTAACGGCTACGGCGATCAACCCTTCAAAGTTAATGGTCAAAGATGTAAACAATACATCGGTCAACCGAAAGAAGCACCGTTGATTGTCAAATTCCTCGATATTTTCGGATGTTGTAGTCCGTGGTTCAAGACTTTGAGGAATTTTCGCTGAATTATTCTCCGAGGAAATAGTCCCGAGACCATGGAGGAGGTCCTTGCCGCGCTTGGGATATGGAGGAGTTGCGTCGCGAAATGATATCAAAGAAGAGACGAAAGAAGAAGGAGTTTACCTCGAGGACATTTCAAAGATCTTTGCGCTTCTTCCGTAAACTCACTCCTGGTATGCATTATGTCCACCGTTGCCTCGACAATCACGCTTTGCATAATGTGGCAAATGGAAAAGTAAAATGGCCCGATCCGGGTTGAGTTTCAACGGTTTGTCGAGCTCCCGACAATAATCGAGCGCTACTTGGAGGCACCCTAGATATCTGCTTTCTTTCTATTTTGGCGTTGTTTGATTTCTGCTTTCGCTTTTGTTTATTTGTCTAGTTTTAACGAGCGTTGCCTGTTTCAGTCTACGGTTAGATGGCTGAGGAGGATGAGCGTTACCCTTTTGGCATACCTACATATGAGTTCTTTGGGATGTCCGAGTCGGAGTTCGAGTTTGTCAGTAGGATTCATGCCATTTCACTAGAGGAAGGCCCTGGCGGTTTGAGGGTTCTAGATGCAGATATCGACATCCTCACCCGCATCCAGACTTTCACCTTTGTGGTCGTCTTGCCTCCTTTTCTGTCTGGCGGAGATGGGGAGTGGACCATCGAGGAGATCGAGGATGACCTTGATAGGCCATTCACAATCCTCAACGACCCTTTCCTCGCTGATCTCGTCTTAGTGTTTATGGAGGAGCATGCCCATGGGATTGAGCGAGCTGGAGAAGATTGGAACCTTCAGTATGATTTTGATCTCTGGCCTGCCGTTGACCTGCTTCGCCGTCTCATTCGTCTGATCGATTGGTCCTCGCTCTATGATTAGTTTTTAGTTAGTGTCTGTTTCTAGTTTTAATCGTCGAGCTATCGACGTTAAACACAAAGCGCTTGGTGGGAGGCAACCCACCGTTTCTATGTATTTTTGTTCTTTTTTATATATGTAGTACAATATTTTACGTTTAAATTATATTCCCGTTGGTTGGATTTGTTTTTTTTCGTTAATTTTGCATCACATAGATAGAACGTCCGTTCTATATATAGAACGCCTGCTCCACCTGGCTCAACTCTCTCTGACTGCTTTTTTCAATGTAGAACGCCCGTCCTATACTAGAACGCCTGCTCGGGCCGCTTATAAAAAAAAAACTTGCGGTTTCCATCGCCATTTCTTCGCCTCTCTCCTTTTACAAACGGTCTCTCTCCTCCTTTACCTAATTTCTTCAAAACTTCACCAATTTGAGCGATTTTTGGCTCCAAAGCACGCCTCAATCTCCTCTCTTCCAATCTACAAGCCCTTTCCCGCTCTCGCAACTAATTCTCACCAATCGGGCTACCAAGTTCCGCTCTTCTTTTGGGTTAAAAAGCTGCGTTTTTGAACACTTCCGTGGGTCTCCAACCTTGCGTTTCATCACCCCCACACCAATTTGGTAAGCGTTTATTGTTTTTATTTTCACTCCATCGCAATTTGTGGTCCCAAATCACATCACCCATTTCTCCACGTACCTAATTTTGTTTTTATTTTTTTTTCGGTTTGTTTTTGTTTGTTGGACGGTGGTTCGGTTGGCGTGGTTGGTGTTGAATGGGGGTGTTATGTTTTGTTTGGTGGCGGGCTGATTCGGTTGAATCATTATCCTTTGGTTTGTAGCGAAAATGTCTCGACGTGATGGTAAGCAACCAATGGTCAAAACCCACGTATTTAAAAAACGTAAACAAGATGATTCTCGTCCCCTCGGCAATCCACTCGGTGGAATTAGGATTGGTAGCCCTAGGGCCCCTACTCGAGGCCGCACTTTTACCGCTTGCCCAGCCGTTTCATCACCGAAAGCCATGAACTTATATACCCAGGAATATGTCGCCCGTAAAATGTTGATTGAACGCGCATTGGTAGAAGACAAGGTCGATCCCGAGTTTGTCAAGTCGCTCAAGGATAAGAATTGGGAAGCTTTAATGGTTATTCCAAACACACTCGCCAATGATACCTTGGTCGAGAGTTCTACGCCAACCTTGATGCCAAACATCTAGAGGCCGGGTTCGTAATGGTTAGGAAAATCAAGGTTCCTTTACTCCATGATTATTAATGAGAAATATAAGTTTGAGGCTGATTTAGAAGGTGTCGATCATAGGGATGTTATCAAGGAGTTAGTAGATGGTGACTGTGACCCCTTGGAGGATCTGCGGGTGTTGATTGACAAGGATATCCCGTGGACTTATAAGTCAGGGAGGCGGGATGAGCGGAAAAACATCACCACTACACACTGGCCTGAGGATTGGCGGGTGAAGTGCAAATTCATTGTAATGCACTCCGTCCCAATGCATACAATATCACTCATTTTGGTCTTGAAGATCTCGGTCTATTGTATGCTATGGAGTGGGGTATAGAGGTGAATGTCGGGGCGGTCATTTATGCCGAAGTCTACAAGCATCCGAAGAATCCAAACCGTTGCATAATTTGCCCTCATCTTATCCATGGCCTATGCTTAGACGCCAAGGTGCCGGAATACAAATCCGATCACGAGCCTAAGAATCCAGGGGCATTCGAGAGAGAAGCGAAGAGGCCTACCCCAAAATCCTCCGCTCGTCGCCACTCCTACTCCTCCTGGGTCGCCTTCCGCACCGCTTACTCTTTTCTCCTTCCGACAGACTCCAACTAAGCATTGCGCCTGATACTGCGTAAATGGATGCGTATTCTTTGTTGCAAACAGAATGACATTCTCGCGAATCGCTTGAAATGAACCGGGCCATCCAATTACTCAGAATCAAGGTTTGCTCCAAACACAACCGAGTTCCTGTTTGACGATGAGTGGAGAGCACTATTGCTCGTATTATACCATACCAGGGCGTCTGAGACGGCTAGAGATGATGAGGGTGAGGCCAGTGATGCTGCTGCTGATACAAGTGCAGATGAGCCGGAGTCTGATGATTAGTGCTATTTTTGTTTCTCTGCTTCCGACTTTGAAGTTGTAATAGACTTGTCTACGCTTTTCTTCTGCTTTCTATTGCTACTTGTTTTTCCTTTGACCGTTAAAACTTGTGTTGACCTCGCTCTCAATGGTTTTCTTTAATTCGCCACGGATTATGTTTGATGTTTGTGGTGATAATCAATGCTCTGCTGTTATTTTTCTCTTCCTGCTGTCATTTTCCGCTTGAACGCGACGTTTTATGATCGAACGGGCGTTACGCTTACTCTGTTACATAATTTGAGTGTCTGTTCTTCTAAATGCCGTTTGAACGCTGCTTCGCGTGTAAACGGGCGCCCATCCTGCACAAACTGCAATTTACCTTCTCCGTTTCTCCTTTCAATTAATGGCCTGGGATCAGTGTCTATGCATGTTTCATGATTCTTTGTTCAGTCATTTTCCCTATGCACCTCTCTGAATTCGATGTGTTTATCCCCCGATTTCCCCTAGTTTTTTTCGTATGGTGTCTCTCACTTGCTACAGGTACCTACGTCCTCCTTCTTTATGGACATCGTTGGTCTGCTTTTCATGCTTCTGTTTTTCCACCGATTTCCACTCTCGATAAACCACAGACGCTAAGTACTCTTCTACATTTTCTTTTGGACAACTTGAGGACACGTTGTCAAATTAAGTGTGGGGGAGGGGACTATTCAATTTTAATCTATATTATCTTTACTCATAATTTCTTAATTCCATGCAAAATGAGTTAATTTTGAAACTTTTTGTGTTGTCTCGAATAAGCGAATGCATATCTTGTCTCGAGTCTATATCATTGAAGCATTATCTTACATATTTAGTTTATTTAGATGATTCACCCCTATTTATCACGTGTCATAGTAGATGATGAGCTATACTTTTAAGCTATGCCCAATTTGATTAAAATGTTTGATGATTATCATATGTTCCTTGCTAGCATACAATTTTGAAATTTTTAATGGTTTGTATTTGAAATTAAGAGTACGTCATACTGTGAATATCCGTAAGTTTGAATGTGATAAGTGAATGGTAACTAATGTCCTTACGTAATAATTAACAATTAAATCATTGATTGGGGTGTTATGCTCAGTAGGTTTAAATTGCTTCTAGCATGTTAACCACTCGCCAAACCAAATCTCGAACAATGAAAAATTTGTTGTGTGTGTGTCGGGAGCTGGTTTATGATTTGAGTGTGATAGGGTATACCACGTATGTCCTACTCCACTATGACGACCAAGAGCTTACGGCGGTCAAATAAAAGTCGCCTTATGATTGGAGTAAGGTAGGGATTATCTCGAAATGTCCTATTCTACTATGACGGGCAAAAGCTTATTCTGATGTGTTCTTCTTCAAAAAAAAAAAAAAAAAAAAAAAAAAAAAAAAAAAAAGTGTTATTATGAATAAGTCAAGGACTTAGTCACCATATACTTGATCCCCAGTAGAAACTGAAAGATATGTTGTAGGGATTATCCTCTAAATATGTCGGAAATAAGTTTAAATACTTCCTGTTAATATTTCCGAATATGTATGCTTCGTGAAGCGCTTGTGATAATCGTTTTGATTTCTAATTGAAAAGGGATGATTAGCTAGTTTTGCTCGGATTGTTTTCGAGTGTGGATTTAGTAGAAATTTATTATGGCGATGCACACATACACTTGGGTGAATCTCTAAACCACTGAATATGTTTTATATATTTGCTAAGATGCGTATTTATCTCGGGCAATGATTATGTAGTGTTTTGTTCGGGACGAACAAAAAGCTAAGTGTGGGGGAGTTGTTAAGGGCTAATTTATATGAAATTTTATGATAACTTTCCTATAAATTTCCCCACATTATTAATATTTTGCATTGAATTTGGGCTTTATAATTAATTTAATGAGTAAAGTTGCTTTCGAATTAATCAAGTGCAAAAATGGGCTTTAATTTGGGCTTTATTATAAATTTTATATCATTTTGGGCCATATTATGTTTTTGCATTTTATTAATTGTGATGTAGATGAAGATAATATCAAATGATGAGGTGGAAATGTAGATAAGAGCAAAGTTGTTAGAGGAGAGATGAAATGTGTATCAACAAGTGGATAAAACGGTTACATCTCAACAAATTCGATTCTTGGGAAGACGTAACGGACGTTACGTGGAGAACGGGCGTTCAAGTGCAACAGAGAGTCTGAAAGCCGAGAAAATGAGATCGAACGGGCGTCCCATGAATGAAATCATGCTCCAACCGTAGAGTTGCCGGGTTTTCTATAAATAGTCGCCACTTGTAATCTCGTGATACACATTATTATTAGATTTCATCTTTTCCCGGATCGAAAATCTGAGATATCTCGAGCTCAAACAATCCCAAAAATAGATTCAATTCACTTTTTAGTCTAGATTTTATGGATTTCTCTTCAAGCATTGTAATCAATCACTCCATGGATAGCTAAACAGCTTTTGGCAAACGTGGGGATGCAATTGTAATCAACAATCCTGGTTTTCTTATAATTAATCTTGTGTTCTTCAACAAAGGTTAGATCATTTAGCTTGCTTTACTTGTTTCAATTCGTTTACATCGAAAGATAACGATTTTATGATGCTTCATGAATGAAAGTTTATGAAATTAGATCATCTTGCTAAATTGATTGAGCAGTTAGTTTCTAGCCCATGACGAAAGTTGCTAACTTAATTGTTCGGGTCGTTAATCGAGAGATTGCACACCTAGATCGTTAATTGATACAAACGTTGTTAAGAAATTAATCGTTTTGCATTTGATAAGGTGAACCCACCTTTGTTGAAAAAACACTTTTGGTTGATTGTAATTGAGCTTTTATTGTTGATTAAATTGCTGAACCAATGTTTGCCTCTCTTCTCCCAAATTACTCGTTTTTGATTACATAAACTGTAGCTTTTACTTTCCAAATTCATTTAATTTAGTTAATTTAAACATCGTTAACTTTCACCCAAACAATCCTTCCGTAGCTTTGAATCAACTTTGATTCTCTGTCTATGCTCGTTTTACCGCTGAATCTAAACCATAAAACATCATCAAAAACCATCTCCCTGTGGATCGATACCTGTACTCATCCTACTATACTATCAACTACCCGATATTCGGTCGGTTAGGAGGTAGTTTGCATACTAAGTATTGGTTTTATATAAATTGTTTTTGTTTTGAATGATTGATGCAAAATTACTCCAAACAAAGGGCAAATCAAGATGCGTGCAATCGTTGAAACAAAGCAGGTTTGTGGAATCCTTTATCCGACAAACCAAATACAAAAAGTAGATTATGCCACCTGGAAGAGAAAGCACATTCAACCATCATGTTGTGCTTATCTCGATGATGTTATCACCGAGGTTCTTTGAGGAAGACACCGCACCAAGTTGTGGAAAAAACTTGAAAGCCTCAGATATGACCAAGTCACCGACCAACAAGTTGTTGTTGAAACAGAGGTTGTTCGGTTTGAAGATGCATGAAGGAAGTCCACCGAGGAACATCTGGACTAAAATTAACACAATATTGCTTGATTTAAGGAATATTGATGTTAAAATTGAAGATGAAGATGCAGCCCTAATCCTGTTGGTGTCATTACCGCATCATATGAAAACTTTGTGCGCTTTTTCATAGTTGGAAAGGATACAGAGCTTTAGAGGATGTGAGGTCCGCCTTACATGCCAGGGAGCTTAGACACAAGGTCAGCTGGAACAGACAAATAGAGTTCTTTGGGCTAGTAGCTAGCAGCGAATAGTGTGGAAAAGGATATGGACAGTAAGAAGAAAAAGAAGTCGGGGTCCAAAGGTCCTAAGTCTACTGATGTCTCTGAATTCATCAGAAGCGAGCGGACATTGGAAGTCCAATTGTCCAAGGAAGAAGAAACAAAGAGGAAGGCACTCGCACAAAGCCTTTGGCTACCGAGCAATCACGAGGATCTGGTTCTAGTGGCGGGGGATTCTACACACCACAATGATGTGTGGATACTTGATTCTCGGAGCATCCTACCATATTTGTCCAAACAGAGAGTGGTTTTCTACTTATGAGCGCGTATAGATGGTGGTCAAATCTATATGGCCAACAAAGAAGGTCTCAGAAAGTCGTGGGAATTGGCTCAAGAAAGTTAAGGACAGAGGATGGTAAATTTTGTACAATCGAAAGATGTAAGACATGTTCCACAGATGACCAAGAATTTGGTATCTCTCGATCTCACTCGACAAAGAAGGGTTCAATTTCAAGGGTGAAGGTGGGCAAATTGAATGTCTTTAAAGATTCAGTTGTAGTCCTCAAAGGCATCAAGAGGGGAACCTTGTATATATTACAAGGATCTCATCAGATCCGCACCACTTTGTTGCATCCTCCTCGCTAGCTTCACTGGATCTCAAGAGACTCAATGTGTGGCACATGAGACTTGGTCACATGGGTGAAAGGGGTATGCAGGTTCTTTCTTCAGCAGGTTTTCTTGGGGGATATAAGGTCAAGAATCTGGACTTTTGTGAACATTGTGTGTTTGGGAAATTGCACAGAAGTAAGTTCTCAAAGGTTGCACAATACAAAGGCAACACTTGATTATATCCATTCAGATCACGGGGTCCATCAAGAGTTGAGTCATTGGGTGGTCACAGATATTTTGTGTCATTCATAGATGACTATTCAAGGATGACTTGGGTGGTGATGATGAAGAACAAAAGTGATGCATTCATAACTTCAAGCGGTGGAAGGCCCCTAGTGGAGAATCAGTTAGGCAAGAAAATCAAGAAGCTTCGTGATGATAATGGTCCGAATTACTGCTGGGCGGATTTTGATTCATTTTGTGCAAATTGAGGTATTGCCGACATCATATCTTATAAGAATACACCTCAGCAGAATAATGGTGTAGCCGAAAGGATGAATCAAACTCTTCTGAGAGGGCAAGATGTATGCTTTCTCAAGTCGGTTTATCAAGGAGATTTTGGGCGTGTCGTTAAGACAACTTGCTACTTAATCAACAGGAGTCCTCACACAGAATCAATCTCAAGACACCATTTGAGATGTGGTCAGCAAGCCTCGCCGACTACTCGCCTAAGGGTTTTGGAAGTACAACTTACTATCATGTTAGTGAAGGGAAGTTAGAACCAAGAGCCAAGAAGGGAGTGTTTGTGGGGTATGGTGATGGAGTGAAAGGATATAGAATTTGGTCATCAAGAGAGTCCGAGTAATCCTCAGCAGGACGCGTTGTGTTTGATGAAAATTCAATGTTAAACTCATCGGTGGGAGGTCTACTGAGTCCAAACCAATCTTGAAACTGATAGTGTTGAGAAACAGGTGGAGCTTCAGGAGTCTCACTGATATGTAACAATCAGGTGGATCCAAATCAACACTATACTGATCCGGATAATGAACCGTAATCCGATCCAAGCCGGATCTGCACGAGACCTCAAAGAGGCGTCCATACAAACATTGATCGCCAGAGTCTACCGCCAAAGAGCCTAGAAGATCTAATGTTGGGATACCTCCAAGAGATATGGATATGATGATTTGGCCGGATATGCACTCCAAGTTCTTTGAAGAAGTAGAGGTTCTTTGACCTACTACTTACAGGGGAAGCGATGACATGTACGAAGCATCTCAAAGGCATGCAACATGGGAGATGAAATGGAGTCATTATTGAAGAATCGGACTTGGGAATTGGTCAAACAAATTCACCGACAAGGGGGTTGTGACTTGTAAATGGATCTTCAAGAAAAAGGAAGGAATAACAAAGCGCGTAGAGGGTCGTATAAGGCACGCTTTGGTTGCAAGAGGATTCATCAAAAGGAAGGGTTGACTTTGATGAAATATTTTCACCAAAGGGTCGACACACTTCAATCGAGGTGTTACTAGCAATGGTGGCACAAAGAGATCTGGAACTTGAGCAATTAGATGTGAAAACGCGCTTACATGGTGAGGTGGATAAGGAGATATACATGACACAGCCTGAGGGTTTTCAAGTTCCTGGCAAAGAAAACTATGTTTGCAAGTTGAAGAAATCATTGTATGGTTTGAAGCAAGCTCCAAGGCAGTGGTATAAAAGGTTTGACAGTTTCATGCTTCAGCAGGGTTATAACAGAAGTCCATATGACTGTTGTGTTTACTACAGTCTGCTGAAAGATGGATCATATATCTATCTTGTCCTGTATGTGGATGACATGCTGATAGCTGCAGCAAGGAAGTCTGATGTTCAAAATCAAGAACCTTCTCGATCTTGAATTTGAAATGAAGGATTTGGGTCTTTGCCAAGAAAATCTTGGGGATGGAGATCCGGAGAGATAGAAGTCGGAAGAAGTTGTTCTTGTCTCAAAGGGTTATGTGCGTAAGATATTGGCCAAGTTTGGGATGTCTGCAGAAACCAATAGATACTCTATGGCATCAAATGTTCATTTGTCTGCTTATGCTTCATCAACCACCAAGAGAAGGAGTATATGTCAAAAGTTCCCTATGCTAGTGCGATTGGCGATCGATGTATGCCATGGTTTGCACTAGGCCTGATTATTTCTCAGCAAATCGGTGTTGTCGCAGTTTATGGCTCAACCTGGAAAGGAACACTGGAAAGCTGTTAAAAGGATATTCAGGTACCTGAGAGGTACAGCTGATGTTGGTCTCATTTATGGTGGTGATACTGGTCTGGTCACAGGTTACTGTGATGCTGATTATGCAGGTGATGTTGACAGTAGAAAATCAATGACTGGTTATGTGTTTACATTGGGAAATGCAGTGGTCAGCTGGAAAGCTACTCTTCAGGCTACAGTAGCCTTATCAACTACTGAAGCAGAATATATGGCTCTTACTGAAGCAGTTAAGGAGGGTGTCTGGTTGAAGGGGCTAGTCAATGATTTGGGGTTGCATCAGGATCAGGCTGATATATATTGTGACAGTCTAAGTGCAATATGTTTAGCCAAGGATCAGGTTCATCATGAGAGAACCAAGCATATTGATGTCAGGTATCATTTTCTGAGAAATGAGAAGAGGGTTGTAGTGAAGAAGATTGGCACAAAGGAGAATCCTGCTGATATGTTCACTAAACCAGTTCAGCAGAGTAAGTTCCAGCTTTGCCTGGACTTACTGAATATTCAAAGCTTATAATCTGTTTCTGGAAACTCTACCGAGGCGCGATCGGTGGAGTGGATCTTTGTGGAGATAGTCCGGTACAAGTACATCCGGCATTGACGAATGCATCCGGTACAAGTACATCCGGTTATGCAATCTGCTTTGACTCTAGTGAGAGTTGAAGTCAAGGTGGAGATTTGTCGATGAAGGTGACTTAAACTCAGATCCGGGTGGAACCAATCTCAAGACTCACCAGGTGATGGGCAAATGAGAAGTGTATTCAATTACGCATCATCATCGAGGGTGGAGTCTCTCGAGGCTTCAAAGCAGGTGACTATCGCCAGGTGACAATCTGCCGAGTACCGAATCAAAGCAGGTCCCACATCTCATAATTCATGTTATGTGACAACTATACAAATGTCATTAAAAGGAGGACACGTGTAAGGGTATTTATGGCGATCGATAAAAGATTCCCAGCGGCTGGGTTTGTGGATTTGTGCCTATAAATACAATTGTTGTCTCATTATCTGTGTGTGTTGAAATCAGAAATTCAAAGGCATAATAAAATATCTCTTTTCTCGCCCGTGGTTTTTACCTCTCCCACCGAGGGGTTTTCCACGTTAAATCTGTGTTCTTCTTGTTTCATTATCTCCTTTGATTGTTTATGTTTGATTGCTTCGCTTCTATTTCTTTGCATCCGGAAGTTATCTCCATCCGCTTATATAATGTAAAATATTACCAAAAATATACGGAAGCAGTACTTATATTTGTAATATATACATTAATGCCCCTCGTACTTATATCATATATTTTTCAAAAATCATGCATCTGGGTATCTCGTATCCGTGCAACCTAGATAAAAGTATACATATGATCTTACAACCTGAACCACTCATGCATAACTCTCGATTTATATCTCCATGAAACTTTAGATATCACAAGACACTGAGGGCCCTTTGGGTTGGAATCATATCTATCTATCCATAATATATATATATATATATATATATATATATATATATATATATATATATATATATATATATATATATATATATATTATGGTGACTAAAGGTAGTTGAGGAGGAATAAATGTGGTAGTGAAATAGTACCATGAATCAAGATATAGATTATACAACAAACGTTGACTTTGTGAGATTTGGCCAAGTCATATGATCGATATACAAAGCGGTGATGGTCTTTGGTTTGTTTTTTGGAGCATTGACATGAATTATCTACTTTTAATTGATGAAACAGGATGTTACATAATATTTAATGTACTGTCTGCATATAATGTAATCGGTTGTAAATAACCAGAACCGCGTACATTAAACGACAAAGGAGAAGATAGACTCAACAAACGGAAAAAAGAGAATCTGCGTTACAAAACTGGGAAAAACAAATGTCCCCGCCACGGTGTTGGGATGTGTTACTTGATGAATTATATTTTTCGGGTCCTGATCTGTCTGTATCTCTTTATATTAGCTTCTAATCATCAAATTTGAATCTCACATAGGTTTAGACGAGCAAGGATCCTCTCAAGTGTGAGGGTTAAGTGCTCTCTAAAGTGTCAATGATTTAACCACACACTCACAGCGTGAATATGATCTAGCCGTAGATTTTTTTATTTCAAAACTACGTCGTTTTGTTAAAAATGTCTAAAAACAATGACATTTGAGAGAGCACTTGACCCTCACAATTGAGAGGATCTTTGCTCAGTTTAGACAATGTGATGAGTAAAAATGTGGTACAAAATTTCATGATCACCGTCACAAAGACGGTATTTACCGTTGCAGCAGTGAAATCAGTTGTTCAAGAGTTATGACATTCATTCTATTGAATTTCATTTTGTATAAACGTGTTTCAAGTAAGAATCTGATAAATTTATTACATGTTATTCAACTTTGATGGAACTATGTTGGAAAAGCGTTTAGGGCACACATTTGTACACCACTCTTGTGTACAAACTTTAAACTAAATCAGTTATAGAAAGATTAAACTTGTTTATTTCAATAACATTTTAGCATGATATGCAAAAATTATATGTATTCAAAGTTGTTAATTATGATCCTGGTCTAAGATGCACGGACACGGATACGGGACACTGATACGGGGACACGAGACACGGGGATACGAGATTTTTAAAAAATATAGGACACGGACACGGGGGGTCAAAATGTAAATATTACAAATATAAGGACCAAAATGTAAATAAAAAAATATGGAGTAAAATGTAAAAAAATTCGAAATTAAATCAACTATCAAACGTCCCATTCCCAGGATAGTTTCCATAATAACAAAGTTATATAAATATGGTTACCACGTGATCAGATCAACAAATTAAGGATTCTCATATGAATAGGGGGTGATGCTTTAGTACCACTTACCAGAAGGGCTTACGAGATTAAGATTCTAAGAACATGTAAACAGATGATTAGATGAAGCAAAAAAAATAAAAAGAGTATGACTTACGATCACGCAGGAGAACGGAGAAAGGTGCTGCCGTGCTGGAGCCTGGGAGTGATATAATATTTTTGGGTTTTGGTTTGTAGTAGCCGACTAGCCGTGAAAATATATAATGCTATTTTTTTAAGAAAATAATTTTTTTTGAAAAACCGTGTCCACGTACCGGACACGTGTTCATAGACGTATCCGTCGCGTATCTGAAGCCGTGTCCAACTTTTGAGTATTTCCGATTCTGTCCGACACCGTGTCCTGTGGCGTGTCCTGCGTGTCGGCCGCGTGTCGGTGTCCTCCGTGTGTCGGACACGGATACGGCCACCGAAATGGCGTGTCCGTGCATCATAGATCCTGGTTATTAATGAAAAGGTCCTACAGTTTGGTTGACTTGGTTTGGCAAAAATTATATACAACACGTTATCCAACAATTAATTAAAGGTTGCATAATCTATATTCTTCTGCTTTTTTGACAGATTCTTGGTTGACTTAAACACTTGTATTGCAATTAGAAATATCGAGATTAATTTTTTTTTGAAGGGCAATGAAAATGTTTTATTAAGCAATCAAATCTGAAAAACATACAGAGAGAACATCATTCAGAGTTGAGTGACCCAAGAAACTACTCCCAGACTAGAGAATGTAAAGTTTTACATCGGTAAAGTAATGTCCTACTCACCCTACATAAGTGTGAAACATAAATATCTTAGTAACTCGGATTAGCCATTTTTGACCAAGTGATGACGGCGGTCTAAGCAGTTAACCAGACCATTTATGACTCATTTAGCGCAACCAGACCCGGAGTATGGAGGCGTTACTGTTGGGACAGATTGCCCACACTATTAAATGATAAGAAATATAGTTGCGCCTTTACTAACACCAATTGGTTTTAGTACAACGGTAATCGCTTGATCTTAACATGGTAGCAGAGCCAGAGGTCATGAGATCGAACCCTGGTTGGAACATTATTAAAAAAAATTGTGCAAGTGTTAGACAGATTGCTAACACTTGAGGGGGGGTGTTGGGACATATTTCCCACACTATTAAATGATAAGAAATATAGTTGCGCATTTACTAACACCAATTGGTTTTAGTACAACGGTAATCGCTTGATCTTAACAGTTACAGAATGGTATTCAGAGCCGACATCCATACGGACCTACTGCCACACCGTGAGAGGCGGTTTGGCCATCTCTAGAATCTTATGATAGTGGACGAATTGGGACAAGTCTTGTCCGTCTTGGCGAGAACGTCAGTTCCTTATAAAGGGGGAGAATTTGAGGTCCCACGTCGGTAAAGTAATGTTATGCTCACCTTCATATAAGTGTGAGACATAAATGTCTTGTCAACTCGGGTTAGGTCTTTTAGACCAAGCGATGATGGCGGTCTAAGAAGTTGACCGGACCATTTATGACTCATTTAACGCAACCAAACCTAGGATCTGAGGCTTTACACAGACTTATTTCTTTTAAATCAACAAAATGTCGGTTGTCCCTAAAGAAAATTGGCGAGAAATTCTTTTAAAGTTGCCTGTAACACCGTTATTGAGATCTAGATACGTATCCAAGTCATAGAAGTGTTTGATCGACAGCGATCAATTCATCAAAGAGCATTTGGACCATTCCAAGAATAGCAACACCAAGCTCAGAATTATTCTCAGAAGTTTTGATCTATCCTCTGTTGATTTTGATTTAGTCAACCAACCCAACCGTTCTACTTTCAAAGAACCCACCCACAAATATTGGGTCTCCGTCTCACCCACCCGTTAAAGAAACCGCCTGTTGGAACAGAAATATTGGGTTCGTGCGACGGCTTGCTTTCATTGACAAATGATCATGACAACGATGTTGGGGAAAATACCAATCTAGCATGTTGTTTAACATGTGATTCGTTTAAAACCAAAAACAGTAAAATTGGACAGAACACTTATTGACTGAGGCGAGTGCAACATGTATGTCCTTAAGATGTTTTTGCCCCGATTATGTGCACACGGCAATGACAATCGTCTCCTAAGATACAACAGTCATACCTTCTTCGGATTGTTGCACTTCAATGAGAAGAAGACGGCGAACTGATTATGTTCTGTAAATCTCTTCTTGACTCGTATTTTCAGTAAGACATAAATGAATGTAAAATTTGTCCTAGCCTAAAATTCTCATGAATTTGAATCTGGTGAAGAATCAGAGACTACCATAAAAGTTGGTGAATGGAAAGATATACGATAGCGTTTGCAGATTTGAATCAGCTGCTTCTTCTTCATGCTAACAACAACAACCTCAGAGGCCAATCATTATGAGGAGGCGAATGCTTGTGTCTTAGGCTAAGGTCACACGCGTGTCCCAACAGTGATTCAATGTGTAACGCCCCCAGACCCCGGGCCTGTAGCGCTAAATAAGTCATAAATGGTTTGGTCAACTACTTAGACTGCCGTTCTCGCTTGGTCTAAAAGGGCTAACCTGAGTTGACAAGACCTTTATGTTTCACACTTATATGGTGGTGATGCGCTTCTCTCACTTCCAATGTGGGCTATCACATTCTCCCCCTCCCCCTTATAAGGGACTGGCGTCCTCGCCAGTACGGCCAAGACTTGTCCCTGTGGACTTGTCCAAGTTCGTCTCTACCAGAGAACTCTAGAGGTGGCATGTGACACTTAAGTTCGTCTAGAGGTGGCATGTGGCACTTAGATCCGTCTGATAGTCGACTCTGAATACTATTCTGTAATGCCCCCAGACCCCGGGCCTGATAGCGTTAAATGAGTCATATATGTACGGTCAACTGCTTAGACCGCCATCCTCGCTTGGTCTAAAAAGACTAACCCAAGTTGACAATACATTTATGTCTCACATTTATATGGTGGTGATGCGCTTCCCCCACTTCCAATGTGAGATATCACACGATGTCATTTTTTTAATGTATCAAAACGATGCAGTGTTGTAATAAAAGACATATAAATGCCCGTGTCTTAATAGTAATTGGGTTGAGTTTGTAATTCAGGTTTGGTATTGAGAAATAGTACACCCTTGATGTAGGGACATCTATGTACACGTGGCACCTAAATCATTTGATAGATTTGCATTCCGTACCCATTGGCCGTTTTTCATCCATTTTTGTCTGTTTGCATAAGGCCGTTAGGCTAGTACCATCCGTAGTATATTAGAGATCATTCCTGCATTTTCATTTCTTAGTTTTTGCATCTTGTAAACTTGAATTCCGAGCAATTTGTAGCTCTTGGTTGATCTTTTCTTAATTAAATCAAGGATTCACTCAATTATCTCGTATCAAGAGCTTAGGCTACCTTCCCTTAGCTCGCCGATGGCGTTTCGATGTAGTGGTCGGCCGGAACTCCGGCGATGATCGGGTTTCAAGTCCCATCGGGAAGAATTGAGTGAAGTGAAGCGTGTTTGAGGACTTTATGTGAGAAATGCAGATCGTGGTCAGGATCTACAATGAGTCAAGCGAAAATCAAGAAAGCTCTTCATTTGGAGGAACAAGAGTTACCTCGGACCCCTAAAGAGGACAACTTAGTCGTGGTTCACCAGAAAGGGCCGGAAGGGAGCGGGAAAACAAGGGAGAATGTGTCGGAACCGGTGAAAGTTAAAGGTGTACGAGATAGCCTAGGCAGACCACCGGAGTTCAAGGAGATCAGCTCCGATTCTGACCCAGATGCTTCAGATTGGAACCCACCAACACAGGAAAGAACGAGGGTTTATAACCCACCAATAAGGTATGTAGCTGGTCCAGAAAACTCTAATTTTCGATTAAAGTTGGAAATCTCTACATTTGATGGGACTATGCATGCTGAGGATTTCTTAGACTGGGTAGATTCTATAGAGGACTATTTTGAAGGGATGAGACCACCTGAACACCTAAAATGCAAGATAGTGTCCTATAAATTGAAGGGGGGAGCTAGGGCATGGTGGAAACAGATGCGAGCAATGTACCGTAATTTGAAAGGAAAACACAAGATTAGGGGGATGGTCTAAGATGAAGCGACTTACGATGAGTAGATTCTGCGCTTTCTAATTATAATAGAACACTATGTTGGAGTTCTTCAACTGCAAACAAATGGGAAGAAGCTGTGAAGGAGTACACAGATGAATTTTACAGGTTAGGGGCAAGGTCAGCCACCCCAGAGGACCCTGAAGTGCAAGTTACCAGGTACATAGGGGGCCTGAGTGAAGAATTTCAAGAAAAGCTAGAAATAGCACCCATTTGGAGTCTTAATGAAGCTGTGAACCTAGCCTTTACAATAGAAAAACAAATGCAGAGAAAGGCGGCTAAGAATACCCCTACCAGGAGGCTATTTACCCCAAATAACTCTCCTATGAGCTCCCTTCAACCAAAAGGTCAAGAATCAAATGACCAACTTAAGAATAGGGCCAAGGGAGTAGATAATAAACCTCCAAATCCTTATGCTAAGCCAGCAGCCCCAAAGTGCTACAGGTGTGGCCAACCTGGACACAAGTCCAATGAATGTCAAGTGAACAGAAAACAAGTGACCTTGCTAGATAAACAAGGGGAGGAATCTGAAATTTACACTGAACAAGAGGAAGAACAGATCGAAGAAGTAGAAAGGGATGAGGGGGACATGTTGGTGTGCATCGTGGAACATCTCATGTTTTCAGAACCTACACCAACTCAAAAGCATGCCCTGTTCCGAACCAGATGTACAATCAGTGGAAAGGTTTGTGAAGTGATCATAGATAGCGGATCAAGTGAGAACCTTATCTCAAGGGCAGCTGTGAAAGCCTTGGGACTTAGCACTACACCCCATTCTCACCCATACAAGATGGGATGGATCAAGAAGGGCCCAGAAAGCAGGGTTTCAGAAGTTTGTAAAGTGAGATTTTCCATTGGTAAGGCTTATGTAGATGAAGTGGCATGTGATGTTGTGGAGATGGATGCTTGTCACTTGTTGTTGGCGGTGCCACAGCAATTTGAGAGAGATGTGATGCACAAGGGTAGAGACAACACTTATATTTTCTCTTGGATGGGCAAGAAAGTAGTTCTCATGCCAATGTCACAGAATGATGCCAAGGCTGACAACCAGAAAGGAAAGGCTCACATGTTACTCACCTCTGGGAGGAACTTTGAATCAGAAATAGAAGATTCTTCAAGACTATTTGGACTATTCCAGAAAGAAGTGCAGGAGAGAGACATCCTAGACACTTTGAGTGATGAGATTCAACAACTTTTGGATGAATTTCAAGACTTGTACCCTACAAAATTACCATCTGGATTGCCACCCACAAGGGAGATTCAACATAACATAGACCTCATACCTGGAGCATCTTTGCCCAACCTGCCACACTATAGACTATGTCCCAAGGAACAAAAGATCCTACAAGACATCGTTGATGACTTACTGGCCAAACAAGTTATACGGCCTAAGATCACCCATGTCTTTGTACCCACCCTACTAGTGCCAAAAAAAGATAATCAGTGGAGGATGTGTGTAGATAGCAGGGCCATTAACAAGATCACTGTCAAATACCGATTCCCTATGCCAAGGACCGATGATCTGATGGATCACTTGATTGGAGCTACTGTGTTCACCAAAATTGACCTCACCAGTGGTTATCATCAAATAAGGATCAGACAGGGAGATGAATGGAAGACTAGTTTCAAAACACAAGAAGGGCTTTATGAATGGATGGTCATGCCCTTTGGCCTTTGCAATGCCCCCAGCACCTTCATGAGACTCATGCATGAGGTATTAAAACCTTTCTTAAACAAGTTTGTGATTGTATACTTTGATGACATTTTGGTGTATAGTTTGGATATGAAAACACATCTGGGACATTTGAGACTGGTTTTTGAATCTCTAAGGAAGAACAAGTTGTACATGAACTTCAAAAAATGTGTCTTTGCTACACCGAAGTTGTTGTTTCTGGGATTTATTATAAGTGCCGAGGGTATACACACAGACCCAAGGAAAGTGGAAGCAATCCAGGATTGGTCCACTCCTTTCAATATTACTGCACTTCGGAGCTTCTTGGGATTGGCCTCCTTCTACAGAAAGTTCATAAGGGGGTTCAGTATGCTGGCTGCACCATTAACTGATTGTTTGAAGAAGGGACGGTTTGATTGGGGAGTTGAGCAAGACCACAGCTTTGAAGAAATTAAGAAAAGACTCACATCCGCACTGCGTGCTTGCATTACTGCACTTTGACAAACTCTTTCAGTTGACACAGATGCATCTGCTATGGGAATTGGGGTCATCCTTAGTCAAGAAGGAAGACCTATTGCCTTTTCAAAGGAGAAACTTTCACCACCAGAGCCAAATGGACCACCTATGAACAAGAGTTCTATGCAATTTTAGAGCCCTTCAACAATGGGAACACTATCTACTACACAAGGAATTTGTCCTCAATTGTGACCACAGACTTTACTGACACATCAACACCCAAAGGCACATCAATAGGATGCATGCTAGGTGGTTCTTATACTTGCAGAAGTTCTCATTCGTGTTCAAACACAAATCTGGAGTACTGAATGTGGTGGCCGATGCCCTAAGCAGAAAACAATGTCTATTGAGTGTGCTTCAAACAGAGTTGGTAAGTTTTAAATCACTCCCGAATCCTACGAACAAGATGAAGTTCTTTGGAGAAATTTGGCAAACGTGCAAAAACCAGGGGTACAAGGATAAATACCATCTGATGCAAGGGTTCTTGTTCAAAGAAGACCAACTTTGCATTCCCAAGACTTCTCTTAGGGAATACCTGGTCCAGGAATTTCATGATGGGGGCTTAGCAGCACATACCGGAAGAGACAAGACCATAGCACTAATCACTGAGAGGTTTTACTGGCCACGAATCAAGAAAGACATCAGCACCTATGTTAAAAGATGTGGGGTGTGCCAGACAGCCAAGGGCTCCAAACAAAACACTGGATTATACACTCATCTACCTATCCCACAAACCATTTGGGAGGATCTTTCCATGGATTTTGTGCTGGGGCTACCTAAGACTCCCAGGCATACTGACTCTATTTGTGTGGTGGTAGACAGGTTTTCCAAGATGGCCCATTTCATACCATGTAAGAAAGTCATGGATGCCACCTTAGTGGCTCAAGTGTTCTTTAGAGAAGTGGTGAGGCTCCATGGGATTCCCAAGACTATAACATCCGATAGAGATGTGAAGTTTATCTCACATTTCGGAGAGAATCGGGAAAAAGGCTCAAAACCAAGCTACAATTCAAGAGTGCTTACCACCTCAAACCGATGGACAAACCGAGGTGGTAAATAGAACTTTGGGAAATATGCTAAGGTGTGTAGCAGGATCAACCAAAACAAAGTGGGACTTGGCGTTATCCCAAGTGGAGTTTGCCTATAATTCCATGGTGAATGTGTCCACTGGTGTTAGTCCTTTCTCTGTGGTGTATACCAAGTCACCAAATGTGGTCACCGACTGCAGCACCCTTACCCATAGCCAAGAGCAAGGTCAGCTTTGGACATCTTGTTTGAATCCATTAAGACACTACATGAAGATGTCGAAGCGGCTTGAAGAAGAGCTATGACAAGTACAAAGAAGTGGCCGATCGTAAAAGAAGAAAGCAAATCTTTCATCCTGGGGAGCTAGTAATGATACATTTGAGGAAGGAACGGTTTCCGCCAGAGTCAACAATAAATTAGCTCTGAAAGAGTGGGACCATTTGCTATTCACTCCAAGATCAATGATAACGCATATGCAAGTGGAGATTCCACTTTCTGGAAGATGTCCAGACCTTCAATGTCACCGATTTGACACCATACTCTCCTACTGATGATGGCCAATGCAGCATTTTCCCAGAAATAGAGGAATTGAATGCTGAAGAAGAGGGGGGAAGGGATGATGTAGGGACATCTATGTACACGTGGCACCTAAATCATTTGATAGATTTGCATTCCGTACCCATTGGCCGTTTTTCATCCATTTTTGTCTGTTTGCATAAGGCCGTTAGGCCAGTACCATCCGTAGTATATTAGAGATCATTCCTGCATTTTCATTTCTTAGTTTTTGCATCTTGTAAACTTGAATTCCAGAGCACTGTAGCTCTTGGTTGATCTTTTCTTAATTAAATCAAGGATTCACTCCATTATCCCTCTTGTAGAAGGATGTGAAATGGCCCATCGGTTGGCCAATTGGTAGATATCTTGGACCACTGGTAACATGTATTCATTAGCTTTCACTTTTTAGAAAATGATAGTTTACCCTCGAAAAGTTTAGATAAAGCTTAAACCTTCATCATCGCACCACAAAATTTCCTTTCATGTGCAAGAAAAATATTATAAAAAAACATAAAAATACTCATAACCTGAAGATGTTGTTGGGGTAGACTCTAGAACATAAGGTCAGCTAACGAAAATCTAGTTTCAACTGGACAACTGGACTTTATGTTTATCATACCACCTCTGTTTGATCTTACCAGTATCCCATCATTACCTTTCATGAGTTGCTAAAGAACATGGATATAGTTGATTCTTTCTTGGTGTTCTTTCCTTTTTAATTTGGGAACTAATGTTTGAGTAATGAGTTTTTAATATAATACGTTACTTTATTTCCATCTACGTGTAATAACATTTACATTTGTTTGGGTTTCTTGTGCAGTCCTTTGGGTTACTTGTGCATAATCTCTGCAAGGTGCATAATCTTTCGGCTTTAGGTGCATAATCTCTACAAGTTCATATTACAGAGGAGCTAAAGGAACCGTAATGGACATTGAGGTACTTTTCATTTCTTTTTCTTTTCCCACAAAAAACACTGCAGTTATGTTTAGTTTTTATAATTAATTAATGATTCTGTGTATGGCATATATAATCTCAAGTTACTCATGATTTTGATTGCTTTGTCTTTACCTCTTCATTGTTCTTCTAACACCTGCAACAAATAGGCAGTAATCAATGTTCGTGGTTTCTTATTTGGTATTTATTGGCTTCTTTAAAAGGATAGTTAAGGTTGAAGTCATATTGGGTTATATGCACATGTAGTGTCACTTCATAATATCAAGTGCAGATTCCATAGTGTTTAAAGATTATCTATTGATCTTTGTACACGTAGTTTTCATGTATTGCTTTTGGCCCTGGTGAATATCATAAAAGTGCCATGCATTTAAAGATTTTTGGGATGCTGTTGTGCTACTAAACAGCTTCCTAAGTCGATTTGGTAAGGTGAAAGTCTATGGTTGTTTGTAAACCTATTGAAGATGCCTTTGAGAAGACTTTCAAAATGACTGCCCTTGCAGAGATTGCCTTCTTTTCCGCGGCCCCTGCATCTCCTCTGCTTTGTTTTACAGCCATTTTGCATAGCACCTTAGGTAATATCTATTAAACTATCGATGTCAATCATTCTTTCCTTTTATAATATTTTTGGTTGCCCTCTACATATCCCGATGCATAAGCTCCACCACCATTCTCTTTGGCCTGTGAATGTTTTCATCCTCCTCTGAGAGTGGTTCTTTGCGTGTCTCAGTGGTTATTGTCCTCTCTAGAAGAGGAAATAGCCTGGCATCCTCATAATCTTTCAATTTCTCTGTGTTGGGAAGGTTGTTGGTGGTTTTCCATTCGAAGCTTGCTCTGGTATTGCAGCCGAAGGTTCTTTATTCATTTGAAAAGCTTAAACCCCGTTACGATGGAGGTACCTATCTCGTTTTTCAATATATACCTTGATTTCTTTTTTGGTGTTCTTCTTCTTATATTCTTCTGATCTGTTTGGAACAATATATGTTGTTCAATTAAACTTTTTCAGGTTTGTATTCATTGATTATCCTTTTTACATTGTACTATTTGGAATTTTGGGTTCCCTTCAACTCCGTAATATTTTGAATTTTGAGTAATCTTCATCTGCACTTGTTTGTGGCTGGTTAATGGTCTACAACCCCATTGGAGACATTGACTGTAGTAGTATAATAGTAGTTTTTGCGCCACAATTCTGCCAGCCTAAGTTGAGATCTTGGAACAAACTTTTTTCCATTATCATCAGTTCTTCTCTTGTTGTACCTTGTAGGTTATGGCAATGGCAAGACAACTCGACATTTCAGAAATACTATGAGTACGACACGAATTGCATGTCAAGTTAAGATTTTGGTATTTGACATGGGTAATGTAGACACTACTCCCATCTGGATAGAAAAAGAATTCAGAAAATGGTCCTTTTGCATGAAAATGTATGATTATTACTTTAATTATATTGAAAGTATCATGAATAATAAATTATTAATTTCCACTTCTATAGTTAATTTTGTTTGTGTGCAGACACACCTACAATATAATTTGTATATATATATATATATATGTTGTATCACAGGGAAACGAAGTTCTAGGAATACTTTGGAATAACATTATCGAGCTATTTCAAGATAGCCTTCAGCCATTCAATATTCATGACATGTTACCAGTTGGAGGTGCAAACGTTGCGCCAATGAACTAAGACTGTCTACAAAATTCTCCTGGTTTTAACAATGCAGTGGACAATATCAACATTTATACGTCTGGTGACGGGAAGTGAAAAGGGAATTGACTATCCTACCATCCCGTTGGTAAATTGCAAAGACATGATTTCCAAGGTCAGGACAAAGGTAATATATTCTTCTTAATATTATGTATGTTTTTCCATACTTTGCTATAGTTAATTAATAATATGTTATTTTCTAAATATTGTGTACACAGATATAATAGCTGTTGTTATTGGTGTTAAGCCTGTGAGAGAACGAGATGTGAATGGGAAACACACTCAATTACAAGAATGTACAATCATCCATCAGGAGTAAGTATGTTTTTTGCAATAATTTATTCCTTGTTCTATGTATTTAATTTCATAGATAGTGTAAACAGAATGAAACCGATGTTCAGATGTTCTTAACATTGTGGGGGGATTTCATCCATCAGCAAGGCACAAAATTGTTTTCGGTCAAGTAAAACTATCCCATCATGATTCTTGCTAAATGTCTGCAACCCAACTCATATCCAAGTAGATTAGATATAGAGAATTTCTTGATGACCTTTTCCAAAAAAGGAAAAAGTGTTAGGTTAGTTGAAACGTATAATTGTTAATATTGTTGGGTTTTCTCTTGCAGCCACTTCGGTTTTCATTCATTGCGATGGAGCCAAATATTACACGGGTAAAATAACCTTTGATAATATGTAGCAATTGGACGTCTTGTGCTTCTAGCAAATACATGTTTTAGTTTGTATTTTGTAACAGCATTTGTAATGCACTCCAATGTCTTTGTAATATTAGTGGCTGGTTAGGTTATTGTTACGCTTGTTTATGTTTCTGTCATAGATCATACCATATCATTATTATTGTTAAACATTATTACACCGATACATTATTGCAACAAATGTAAATTTAACAACTACATACTCCACAGCTTCTAATCCTCTTATGCATTGGCAAATTTAGAACACTTGCACCTCCCTCCCTAAATCCTGATTTGGGTTTTGGTGTTGGTGATTTGCAGAAAAGCAATTCTTACGCCGTTCCAGTCAGCTTGGGCATATTTAAAGTGCTAGAAAGTCCTTTAGATATTACAACTGACACGATAATAAGGAGAATTGTGTCAAACCATGAGGCATACCAGGTTTTAAATCCGTTCTATACTTGCTTTCCTTTCCTCTCGTATTCTTTCCTTTAAATAAATCTTGATTATGGTTTGGAGCCTGTATCGTTTGCTCTTTATGCTTACGCCTTCTTATTGGCATGTTATACAAGGCATTTTTTGCATCATTAATTATTGACGGCACAATTCTTGAAGAGGAGCAGCCGAACCTTGTTCCCCAAGTTTAGGGTTTATTG
This sequence comes from Gentiana macrophylla, assembly GCA_026214975.1. Lineage (NCBI taxonomy): Eukaryota > Viridiplantae > Streptophyta > Magnoliopsida > Gentianales > Gentianaceae > Gentiana > Gentiana macrophylla. The sequence goes on along the minus strand of CM047809.1, from coordinate 127,811,198 downwards.
TGTTTTATTTTATCATTACTATTTTACCCTTATGTGTATCTATATAAACAATCCATTGTACCAATTATTTAATCAATGAAAAGTATTCGGTGTTTACGTTTCAATATGGTATCAGAGCCGTATTACTCGTCCCTCGTGGCTTCTCCCTCCCTCCCATAACCGACCCTCTCTTCTTCCTCAAAAAAAAAAACCTAGCTACTCGATCTTGTCTTCTTCTCCTCCAAAAAAAAAAAAAACCAAATCTGCTCCTTTTAATTCATGTCCTCATATCCTTCTCTTTCATAAACAACCTGCTGCTGCTTCTGAATAACCAATAAAAAAAAAAAAAAAAACAAACAAACAAACCCAGATCGCAGAAAGCTTCTCACCGGCAACCATGTCTTCCGGCGAAACTACCCCCTCCTCTGCTGTCGCTGAAACCTCTAAAATCTCTTCCCAATATCCAACTTTCACACCCTCTTCTTCGATTCAAATCCTCAAATTAACTCGGCAGAATTTTCCATTATGGAAGGCACAAATCCTTCCATATTTGCGTGGACAAGGAGTCCTGGGGTACGTCGACGGATCAATTACCCCACCTGCAAAAACGATTATTGAAGATGGAATAACGAAAAACAATCCCGATTATCAGCATTGGCTAAAGCAGGATAGTATGATTCACCGAGATGGAATATAAGGCTCTATCGCATGCAGCTGCCGAGGTTCAATGGATCACCACCTTGCTTGCCGAGATGTCCGTTCCGTTGTCTTCACCTCCTGTTCTCTGGTGCGACAACATTGGTGCCACTTATCTCACGGCCAACCCTGTTTTCCACGCTCGCACCAAGCACATCGAGATTGATTTTCACCATGTTCGCGAGCTTGTCGCAATGAAGAAACTCCAGGTTGCATTTATATCGTCCAAGGATCAGTTAGCAGACATCCTTACAAAGCCGCTGAGTACTGTTCGGTTCACCGATCTCAAATCCAATCTCCATGTCCATTCCATTCCCATGGGATTGCGGGGGCGTATTGACGGCACAATTCTTGAAGAGGAGCAGCCGAACCTTGTTCCCCAAGTTTAGGGTTTATTGTGTTTTATTTTATCATTACTATTTTACCCTTATGTGTATCTATATAAACAATCCATTGTACCAATTATTTAATCAATGAAAAGTATTCGGTGTTTACGTTTCAATATTAATTAAACCATTTTATTTTTTTTGCATAAGGGAATGAGAAGGAAGCAAAAAGCGAGAAAAAGTTTTAATTTACCTTCTTTTACATTATTTACTACAAGTGCTGCAAAATGAGTAGTAAACATTGGAATTAACAGCTCCATTTCAGTTGTATCTACTACCAGGTAGTGCAAGTCCGTGCTTCATACGATCAGAAGCCATATCGTAAACTGATGATGCAAACATGAGGAGCAACAATCCATCCGTCACCATCTACCGTTACAGGGACCGGTCTTCGAATTCTCCAAAAAGATCCATCAAGTCCAAGAAATTTAGGAATCGCTATATCCGAAGCAGTGGAAATCGCTATGAAAAATGCAGAAAAGACTGGACTAAGTGCTGGCTGGAGGAAGTTTGTTGTTGCACACCAATTGGTTGAGGGAGATCTTTATTACAACATTATTATCATGCATGTATCATGTCCAAAACAAGATGGCAATACATTTACACTATCGTCAAATTGTGCACACTGCTTTTTTATTTTACTTTTTATTTTTTTTTCCTTTTGGGTTTTTTTTCTTTCCCCTTTCCTATATCACATATATATATATATATATATATATATATATATATATATATATATATATATATCCTATCATTTTGCATATATATATTTTTATATCATGTGTCTATATCGGATATAATACTTCAATAGTCGTCCATGGTCTTTTATCAACTCTTTTGTAATGAGGACCAACCCTATGGCAATGTTGTATTAATATATGCTAACTGTTAACAGCTTGTTTGTTGTAAAAGATTAATGTGTTGTAGTCAAAATACACCAATAATACTGCAGTGGACATTCACCGTGCCTTACACGGTGTTAGCCACTAGTATTAATATAGAAGGGATATACAGTACGTTGTTCTAAGTAATAAAAATGAGTGAGTTCTGATCTTACATATTATATATATTAAATATAGAAGACTTGCATTACCTGAAAGTTTGCCTTCTTCTCTGATATATATTAGTAGCTTGCATCATTTTGTTGGATATACTCTTATTTATCTCCTTTATAGTTATATATATAATTTATAACATTTTCTTAATTTTAATTTTGTTTTTATATTTTTAATTAATTAATGATTTGATGATGATTTGGTTTTTTTTTTGGAAAGATTTATCCTTTATATTTAACATTAAATACATTTCATTAAATAAATTTATTAAGGGGAAACAATTTTCAAGAGGGGAAACACTTGACGGGAGGATACACCGGCTCTTTTATAATAATAATAATAATAATAATAATAATAATAATGATTTTCCTTCTTTTTTTAGGGTAGTATTTTCGTTTTTATAAGCTAGTTTTATTTTGAGCGGTGCATAAATTTTCTTTGAAGGTATTAATTGTTTTTTTTTTCAAAGGGGTTCAAAGACCATCTCCCTTATAAGGAGATCCGTATGTGATTCCAAGTCCTATATCGGTACTTCATAACCGTCCGTTTCCTGTTTGACGGGTCACATTCATAAGTCTAATATGCCAAATCAAGCTGCAAATCATATGTCGATATTGCAACCGAAAGTTACACCGACGGGTCCTGTTCAGAGTATTCAGCAACCCAACAGTGCACCGAAGAACGCGATGAATGTTGTTAACGGGGTCCCCCATCCGGTAGATGAGGTTTCAATTTACGACTTTATGGAAAGTGGTGGTGCTTGTTTTTTTTGAACAGCCAAGTTAATTTCATTATCAGCAAGATGCTAAAAATGGATTACAAAGTGTTTTAAAATATTAGCAAAAATACAACACCTAATCAGCCAAAATACACCTGAAACAATCAAACATCAGACATCAGGATATTCCAAACTTGATCGGCTAAAAAGAACAACAATATTCGCCGGTAGACACCTGCACCATTCAAAATGCTAAAACAGCAACCATCATACCACATCTGCTTACCCAAACCTTCCAAAAGACGAGAAATAAACAGCAACACAGCCACCAATGATAAACCCCTTTTCTCGAATCTCAAAAAAGCCGCCTTCATCCGATTAGTATTGATACCCTCCACTTAGAACATCACAACATTTCCAAAAAACCTTGTTACTAGATTGTAGCCCTTAGTGGATTCACCATCCACTCATCCCACTCCAATTTCTTGAGACGCTTAGAGTGTGAAAGCCAAGAAAATGATAGCCTTTGCACTTCGAGGAATTGGGAAATGAAGGAATCTTTAGGTTTCGACAACATGTTTTGGGACTTCCCAGATACAAATAATTAGAAGAAGAATTACGATGCAACAGTTATCGGAGGGTTTATACTTAGCGGAAGGACGTGATTAATTCAATTCAAATTTACACATACTATAATGATGAGTTATATGCATCATGTATCCCTATTTTGTATAAATCTTCTAATAACTGTTGCGCCATAATTTCTCTTCATAATTAGAGGAGGAGGGTTTTTTTTTGGCAGAGGTTTTAGATATTGAAAATGCTAGTTTCATAATAATATAATCATTAAAAAGTGTCATAATAAAATTTTACATCATTGTTGGGGCTAATATTAATCAATAGATCAATTATTATAATCAATGTTGTACATTTGTGTTGTGACTATTTATTGTAATCGTATATTATGAAATTAACATTACCCTTTTGGATATTATATAGTGAGAATTTGTTATCTCAAAGCCGTTTGGATTAGCCGGATCCGAAAATTACAATATGCATTATGCATTACAATATATATACATTATGCATTTCATTTGTCAAGGGTATGTGTGGGTTATAGTCCTTTGATTTAGATAATTTTGTTTCAGTAAAAAATATTGAATACTACATCATATTATATAAATCAAATCATTATTTAACGCAACTAACCCAACTACTTTAATCAGTAGACTTAGTGATTGGTTATAGCTTATTCAATACAGAATTGTCTGACTACGTACCCAGATGATTTAAGATTAAGTTATTAACGTAGTTTTGAAAATTAAGGATGATCATCCTTTTATAGGCTCCCCCGTGGGAGTGAATGCTAAGTTGTATGTAATAAAGGAATCGCCAAGATCATTGAGTGGTTAATTGCTAATCATGCCATAAGGAAGCGGGAATAATGAGACCATTATTGTGGTAGTTATCATTGTGGGGTGTTATGTAATAGATGGTCTGATTACTCACCTCAAACACTTGAGGTCAATGATGATGACACGTCCCGAGCTGAGAGTTCTGAACCGAGGCGAACATGCCCCATGTCGATTGAACGAGCTGAGAGATATTACATACATGACCAAGTGTTTTATCTCGAAGTTATTTGACATGCAGGACTCATTTTTAGGTTGAACTCCTTTGGCCCACTATGTTGTGAAGATCTAAAACATCATAGTAGGTACCACATATATGACGTCGGGCATACACACGTCAATTAGTTTACGATAATCAAAAAATTACAATGCAAACATGGAGTAAATGTTATCTAAACTTGAAGAATTATCAATAATGGTCATAGTTGTAATAAATTGACGAGATTATACAAGTAAGATATTCTTACGAGGGAACGAAAACCTCTATCGGTAAAATTATATATATAAAAACCATATTATTTATTCTTATAAATGATTCCGTTAGCCGGAAAAACGGATAACAATACTCTTTACGACCGCATTTATATAGTACTATACATCGTATGATAGATAACAATAAACTTCTAGTCCATTTTATTGACATAGGTAATTCAATAGGTAAACAATTGTGGCATTTTATTGGATCCTCTATACACAAATACACAATAAACATTTTCAACATACATAGAATTATAAACTGGGTTTATTAATTATTGTTAGACCAAAAAGCCCATATTTTTCTGTTGAAGAGTAGATATCATTGTATGATAGATAATAATAAACTTCTAGTCCGAATGATGGTGGCGGGATGAAGAGTTATGATGATTATTGATGATATCCAACTCACACCTACACACTCCTACTATGTGAAAGTGGATGAGTTGGATGCATCACAAGTATCCACTTGGTATCACTCCCCTAATAACTGATGCACCATAATTTCTCTCCCAATCTACTCCTTTTTACAAAATAAACAGCGTGTTTTCCTAGCTAGCTACTCTACTCTATTTTACTAGAAGATCGATCTTCACGGTGTCCACCAAGAATACGAGAGATCTGAAGACCTCTGCTAAATGCTTGGTTGAACAATATCCGTGTATGTATTTCTGACATAAATGGAAACCAAGCTAGAATGGCAACCGGTGCGAATACCATAAATCCCATGACAATTTCATAGTTACGGGCCAGTGTTCTAACTTCACCCCAGAATCCTGCTTTGCACACCCGTGACTTCAATGCTTGAGCAATCTGTCATTTCACATGACAACCCCCAAGATATTGTTAGAGTTAACACACACACACACAAGACTCTGTCGTAAAATAAAAAAAAATCTATGCAAATCAAAAAAGAAAAGGTGAATAGGCAAAAGGGCTAATAATACAGGCGTGGAACAAATTGTGGGCAAATCTCAAAACTAATGGATCTTAAATTGTAACATCTTCACGTTTTTTTCTGACAAAAGTGATTACTGAAAACATGCACTATTGTATGTGCTCTAAACGATAACACATTGATCGAAATACCCATGGTTTTCTTTTTTTTTTTTAAATTATTTTTTCCTCAATTTGCATCAACTTTTCCCAAAAATTACGCTGCATATGAATGTGTAATTTACCACTTCTTACGTTTTTTTAGTTTACGATTGGTAAAGTATATTTGAAGTAATATATATATATATATATATATATATATATATATATATATATATATATAATACAATAAAAATGTTAATTTCAAACATATAGTAAAAATTAATTTCAAATATATCAAAAAACGAGTCAAGAATATGCGTAATAAGTAATAATCTGAAAAAATGATAATTTTCAACATGTAAAAATTACGATTGAAGTAACAGCAACACGTAACGTAACAATGCAATAAGAATGATCATTTCCAACATACAGTGACAGTTACGAGTGACTACTTCTTTGTACATTGGTTGCAACTACTTGTTTGCATATGTTACTACATTTTTTTGTAGTGTTACTACATGTTTAGTGTGTAACTACATTTTTTGATTTTAACTATATTTTATTGATTGTTATTATTTCCTCATAAGTTACTTCCTTTTTATTCTTTTTTTTGCTGTGAGTACAATTTTTATGTGTAATTATATTTTTTTCGTATTTTAGATTGTGGATTTAATTAGTCAAAAATATTTATGCCTGCAATAAATGCAAATAATAATTCCCTCATTTTTCTCTCTTTTTGATATGAAAGCATCAAAATGGAAGATATTAATGGATAATAACTGAATCTATTTTTCTCTCTTTTGGTTTGACTGTGATTTTTTCTAGCATTAAAAAAAAAAGATAGTATTTTCAACGAGAGACTTTATGGTGCAACAAAACAGAAAAAATGGCATAATGGAGCCTCTTATTTTTACTCTCTTTCATAATACACTTTTATCGTAACTGATTAAGGTTGAATGTATGATCTTGACAACTCTACAACATGATTGTATTATAAAATTTGTCATTTTCAACAACCAAACAAAAAAAAGAGTAATGGAGCCTAACCGAATCGGCATAAAATCAGTAACTGATTAAGAGGAATATGATCTTGACCGGCATGAATGTGTAAACAGTAGTTTTATGGTGGTCCACGCAGGCGGATCTGAGGATCTCGGGTAAGAGCGATAAAATTTTTAAAGGCAAACAAAAATTAAAGGGGGCAAGTATATGTATCGTCGCATAAATTTTAGTGTATTTTTTTCGGACCCTCTTCATTGTATATGTAGGTCCGCTTATCGTCTGCACCACCATGTCATACTTGTCTCCAATAAGATTTCTTAAAAGATGGGCAAATTTGTAAAAGCGTGTCGTTTATATTTTACACGGTGGTGTCCCGTGTTTCTGATTTATTGGTCCCTGATCACTGCTTATACTTGGTCCAGGACCACCATAAAATTTCCGATGTGTAAATAGGTATTTATCAGCAATGTTTTTTAAACTGATTAAAAAAAAGGGTATTTTGGTAAGTTTAATTAGATTTTGTCCTAATTAATAATCAATTTCCTTTGATTCTGATAAATACATTAATTGACAAAAACCTAAAAAGAAAACTGCATTATTCTATAGCATTAATTCTACCAAGAAGAAAAAAAACATGGATTTTTAACTTTTGTTAGTCATATAAATAATGGACGGAGAGAATCACTTAACTGACCTGAAGTAAGCCCCAGCCGGTTAGAATTAAGCCAAGAATGCAGACGGCAATGTCTTGAAATGTCATTATGTGTAGCACGGGTAGTATTACCAAAATCAGCGCAAATGCGAGGAAAATCAATGATTTGATGAGCCGATACCTGCGCGGAAATTTTGCACCGAATTCCCACCTTGCTGCAACGGACACCATCTGGAGGGGCGTTGGAGCCACATGACAAAATTGAGCATGAGCAAAGCATACAAACAAAATCAATGTTCTAAAACTCGCTAGGCGAAGTCGGTGCGCTACTGGGGCGCCTAGCGCCTAGGGTTTTTTTTTTTTTTTTGTTTTTGTTTTTTTAATAATAATGCTTGTCCAATATAAAATCAAGTAAAAATGTGTCAAATGATTAAAGAAACGACTAGCCCAAGCCCAAAGTACGAAATCAATGTCAAGTTGTCAACACTCAATGACTCAAAACAACAAACAAGTCTAAGATAAGTTTTTTTTTTTTTTTTTAGAAATGTTTTTTTTTATTATGTATTTTTATATATATATATATATATATGTCAAGGAACCCTAATCGCCCAGGAACGCCCAGCACCGCCTAGAAGACCGGATCGCCCAGCAGAGGTCGCCTAGGGTATATTCGAGACGCTCAGGGTGCGCCCAGCGCCTAGGCAGCACCTATGCGAGCGATTTTGGCAATTTTTAGAACAGTGAACAAAATCACAATAACAAAATCAGACATATATATATATATATGCGAATTGTGCTCACCCTCATAAGAAACCAAATCAGAAGGATCACCAGCCAAGACCCACCATAAACCTGTGAACACAGGAAGATTAATTTGATGAATAGTAGACACCAACTGCATGTCATCATTCAATAAAAAAAAGACAACAAAAACAAAAGAAAAACATGCCATGGTAGAACCTACCATAATACTTTTTGTATTCTTTGTCATGCTAAGGTGATAGACAAGCCCATACTGATAGATGAAAAATCTCAAGGACAACACTATCTCAGCAACAGTACCAAGTATCCCAGTATGTTGAAGATGTTCTTGTTCCTCTTCCCACCACGATTCCCAGCTTTTCTCTGGACCCTCACCAATGCCTCCTCTGTTGCTGATCCATTTCTTCCAGTCTGTCCAATCATCGACAATCTTTTGCCACTCGAAACCAGAAGGATTGAAGAGGAATGGAGCAAATAGCCATGTGCCCACCATGAACCATATTGATATTGTGCTTAAGATGTAGGCATGTGCACCTCTATACGATTGACCAAATATTCGATAAACGACCAGCAGTATCATTAGCTCGAACCCTTTGACAAAGTGGCTACGGGAGTAAAATCGATAATTTTCAGCAAATTTTGCATGAAAGACCACAAATCCCCTCCCTGTGGGCCTGTATTTTGCACCTCCATGAAGCACAGTCCTTCCAAAATAATGGGTTTTCGTACCCAGAGAAAATGTGAAGAACATGGGTGCCAACTGCAACTGCATGAGTATAAAGTCACTCAGTGAAGTCCGGAAACCTCTCTCCAGGCCGATTTCCATCACCATAGGGAGGGTCAACAAGAAACCCATTTGCACGATAGACTGAGAAGCAAGCGCCACTTGAAGAGCCTTGTTGTGTCTCATTGCTGCCTCTTGACTCAATCCTTTTTCAAGTCCACTAAGAACAAGATAAAGACGCCCATACAGGAATACATACACTGTGAGGACAGTTATCTGCCAGAAAAAGGAGCAAGACATTTAGTGTACTGACGCAAGCACACGTGAACATATATATAAATTAAAAAAAAATGCATGTATGTAAGTGAATACCAATGTACTAAAGTAGAAGCCGATCGTGGTGAAGTAGCAAGATATCATTCGAAAGAAGTCAAAACAATGCCCAAGCCTATACAGATCACGACATAATGTTTGCTCTCCATTTCCGTTAGCTATTTTTGCCTCGAACAAGGAAATTTCGTTCAGACCCACATCCCTGCCTTTCCCGACTTGTATGTATTCGTGGTGAGTCACATTGCCTTCACGGAGGGTTGAATTGAATCCTGCAGTAAAAAGTAATACAGGTAAGGATGAAATTGAATTCTTCAAAATGTACGGGTCCTAAACTACTATACTATACTAGTTGAAGGTAGAAAGAAGCGTATACCAGCAAATATGTCTTCACTTAAGTTAATAGTCTTGGAGGCTTTGCTGACCCCACCTCTAGTAAGGTGGAAAAGTCGATCGAAAACATCAGGATGACCATAGTGAAATCGAACCCTGGATCACATAGACATAGCAACAAGATAAGAATGCAATCAATTGACAAAGAGAATGTTGAATCACATCAAAATTAACTTCTTTACAAAAATATTGACCGTCACCGATAAAGCAAAGGGAAATTCAGCTTCTCTAACACACACACACACACTCAGTGTCGGTTATCTACATCATTTTCCCCCACCGCTCCCCTTGTCAGATTGTTTACATGCAAAACTAGAGCATACTTCAAGAACGCACAGTTTTGAAGACTGTGCATTCGTATCTCATTGAAACTTAATTGAAGAAAATCGTTTGTCTTTGCTTTCATAATAATCGTTTCCCCCCTTGACCCCCTCCATAAATCGGGAAAAACAAGGATATATAACAGGACTGATCTCACAACCATTGTATTCTTTGCCATATGTTTTGCAAGATCAAAGACAAATTAGAATCTTACTTCAAAGGATAAGCCAACAATCTCTGGCCAATTGTTACAAAACTCATCTCTTGATTTGACATAAACCAAGCAAGAGAAGAAACACTGCATCACAAGACAGGGGATTATTGCAAAAAACATTAATAAGAAAAGAACCTAATTTTTTACTTTTCCACGGGTTAATAATTACCTTCCAGTGAAGATGTGCTCTCTAACACCAAGAATTGTAGGGTACCGCAAGCCATCATGCTTCTTAAGAAATTCTTGAAGTAAGTTCCTCATTTTTAAGGCTTCTTCCATGTAGTTATCCTGTGAAATTAAGCATGACTGGTGTTAGGTGGTGATACGTAAATAGAAAAAGAAAAATTACAGGTACAAGGTATTACAAAGTGCAAGTACCTGATTCATATCTATTGTTTGCAAGGCTTCTCCACGAGTGAAAATGATTGCATGATTCTGATTCTCAGGTTTTCCCTCACCCAAGATAGTTGGCCCTGGAAGTTTTATACGATAAATCACCTGCACCACGTGGAAATTACATTTCCAATAAATGTATTAAGCTTAGGTTGTCTTATAGCCAATATGCCAAATTTAGCAACTTTTATTTGTATGCTTAATTGGTACAAAAACACAAACCAACAGAACAAAATAAGTCTATGAAAGACGATAAATATAACTATTGTTTCACTATGATTTACAACAGCAATATGCAAACCCTGTCTTAATATTCAGACGAGCTATACATCCATCCATCCCTAAACTTAGGTCATTCTACATTTTCTATGTTGTTTCTTATTGTAATTTGTAAGTCTTTTACAAAACCAAGAGAGCATTTATTAACATTTTTCTCATATTACCACTAATTTATAGTCAAAGGGTGTACTATTAGGCATCATGGCCATAAATATATGACATCCAACCGCTTACTTAAACTATGTGAAAACTCTAGATAGACTTGCATTTTGGGCCGGAGGGAGTATTAGTGTTAAACTTCAATAAGTACAAAAATCAGCACACATAAAAATTAAAAAAAATAGATTTTTGTCCAGAAGGACAAAATTATCAAAAAAATCGGGATAGAAGGAAACTGTAATTTAATCAGGACAAAAATAACAATTATGAAATAACAAATGTGGAATAGAGTAAATATGAAGAATAATTGTAAAACATAAAGAACATTAACACGCGTGAAGAATAATTTTAAAGAATAATTGTGATTTTTTTGTCATTAATAATCGTGAAAATGATCTTTTGTCCTTCAGGCTCCATTTATTAAATTTTTGTCATGTGTCCCTTCCCCTAAAAAAAAATCTTGGACTTTTATAATACCTGATCCAAATTTTGCCCTGGATCTGAAGAGTTTGATTTCGGCATTGCAGCCTTAACAAGGGTAGAATAATAAACTTTTTTAGTTTTGCAGGGTGATTCAACTTCATCAATATAAGCTACCCGGAGAGATGGGTACCTATTAAGAAAACCCACAGAATTTTCAACTGTCAACCATCATGAAGGTCAAAAGAATATATATGAGGAAGAGGGGGGAGGGAATTTCGCTTACGTTGTCATGAGTCTTAAGATATCTTTCGCGCGTGCATCGCCAGATCGCTTTTGACTCCCGTATTGCTGACATGACACTACATATGTAAACTTCATATCTGCCACTGCTTGACATTGTGCCCACAATGACCTTTCCCCCTCATCAGATCCTCATTTAACTCAATAGGCCCCTTCATTACATCTAATTTGCAACAGCAAAACTCCTCATATTGAATAAACAACTACCATCACACCACCACGAATACAAGAACCAAATGTGAGCAGCAAGAATAATTGAAAAAGGTAAGTACCTTCATACTTTGCCATATCAAAGAAGGCCTGGAGTTCTAAAGCTTTGCGATAATACATCATGCCTCTTACTGCAACATAAATTTAAAAAAAAAAAAAAAAAAATGCATTATGAACTATAACCTATAGGTTCAGAAATATACACATATAAAAGATCGGGGAAAGATTTGAATTGTTAATCCCATAAACGCTCCTCACTGGCTCACCCTCAAATCTTTCGACGAAAGTAAAACACAATAATGCCAAAAGCAACTCAACTTGAAACTCATAATACTAATATACGTGCACTTCTTGCCCAGTAAATAACGGATAATAAATTATGTTCTTACCAGTCTTGGTCAAAGTCTGGCCTCTGTATGAAGCCCATAGTCGCAGTTGTTCCACTAACTCAACTGATTCTTTAAGTTTACCCTCGTTGATGCATTTTACTCGCTCAAGAAAATTTTTCCATTCATCTGATCATTATTCTTCTTATGTCGATGTGGAAACACGTATAATGGAACTGCAGGGAGTAACTCACAGCTTAAATAAATACAAACCTGGAAAAATCTTCTGCAAGTAAAATAAGATAGAAACTCCATCTTCATTTGTTTCATCAACATCCTTCAATGGAAACAGTACCACCTCGTCGTAGTATGGAGTCAAAACACTAGCCAAAGACACAAAAATGGGAAACACAAGAGTTAATTGTGAATCAAGAATGGTTGGCTGACTCGATCGTATTTACAAGTTTTGAAGACCCATCAAAAAAAAAAAAAAAAAAAAAAAAAATTAGCACAACCATCGATCAGATAAAAAATCTCAAGGTGAATGCCTAGCTAAGCTTGCTTAAGCACGGCTCATACATGCAACTAAGCTTTTAGCCAAGTGTTCTTTTGGGAGCAGAAGTAGTAAGTAGACAAGCAGCATTAAAGAACTTACGAGAAAGAAATCATGTTGCGGACTTTGGGTGCGGAAGGCATATCCATAAAAAAAGATGTAGAGAAGAAGAAAAGACGCCTTCGAGCTTCTAAATTGGATGGTACATCCATTTCAGACTCCTTCACCGTGAGTAACAAGTACAACCTCTTGATCTGTTGCAGGGAAAAGGGTTCGAAAGTCAATAATCTCCAAAAGAAGTTTAAATTTTAAACAAGCTAGGTTATCTATTGGTTTTTACCTTCTCCTTCCAAGCTTCAGATTCCAAAACAGGAAATCGTATGGCACCATCAGATGCAAATAACTGGTCTCGTTGATGATCAAGAGGGACCATTCCTTCATGTCCTGAACTCCCAAGATTTGTATCTCCCAACCTGTTCAAATGAAATGTCAACAGTTTCAGTCTTTTACCCACCCATACTTTTTTAAGGGGAATTCGGAGTAGGTATGGCAGACCTAGATATCTGATCCTCCATCATTATATCTCGTGTGACCACTTCAAGCATGTCCTGGAAGAGAATCACAACCAGAACCCTGTCCTCCGGCTTGTTTTCAATCTGCATATAGGAACAAACGCCAAATTTTCACATCATGTCTCACAATTGAAGAAAAACCGTGCTTGCTAAGCTAAAAAATAGGGATTAGTACTTGTATTTCAAGGGAAAAAAAAGAAAAAAAAAACTCACCAAGAAATTAATAAGCTTAACAATGTGGTCGTATAGACTTGGAAGAGCACTCAGATTAAAGAAACGCATCAGATTCCCAGCATCAATATGTTTCTCAACTTCAGAGAAGATGTAATTGATAACCCTGAAATATGCATAAGACCGGATTAAGAAACAACAGCTAACAATTTTGCATCATTTGAAGTAAAAAAACTGAAATACAAGAACAAATAGAGACATACTCTTTCTCCCATTCACATCGAACCAAATACTTGATGATGTCTCGAAAAGAAATGTAGCACTCGGCAACAGCAGAAGACATGAAGTAATCAGCTCCAATTCTTTTTTTCAGCTCTCGGTCATTACCATTGCTGTCTTTGGCCATATTCACTGCTATTGGAATCTATAGTTGTTACCAAGGATGTTAGTATAGCTGATTTGCATTCCCTTGTTTTGGTGAAATGAGCTTTCTAAGTTCTAACAACACCCAAATCTTACTTTCCAATAGGAGAGTAGAATTTTCTACAAATACCGAAAATCTAAGAGAAGACTTTCTTTAATATATAACGAAGTGGAACAAGTCAAGTTGTGATATACAAATATGAAAGACTTTTTTTTAATGATCTGTTTCACCCATTTTCCCTTCTCATTTCCTTCTTTTCCCAGGACTTCAAACCAAATTAAGATCCATGTTAATCTAGTAATTCATTAATTTCCACACACTAAATAGCGATCAAGTAATGCACTTCTATCATCCATTTTATCAGTTAGGTTCCTGCGCATGAAATCTTCAGGCACTGAATCTTGAGAACAACCAAAATATGATATAGCAAAGAGCACAGTGCAGTATATAGTACAGAACATTGGCAAACCAATAGAATCGAAGTAATACGCAATTCAAGGAAAAATATTAGAGCAAAGTGAACCTTCCTAGCAAGTAAAAATGGTGGCCACTGTATGACATCTAACTCAAGATCAGTGCAATACGGGACAAGCAAAAGATCCCTTTCACTGCAGCCATAGAAAATGTTAGAAGAAAAGTTCACTGCATAAGATCTTGTAATGAAGTTTGACCTCTTCTCCTCTCTCTCTCTCTATTGAAACATTACCTGTTACTAATAAGGTCTTCCTCTCTGAAGCTGGTAATAATTGTGTTCCACAACTGAGCAAATCTTGCAGCGTCTTTCTTCAACTGACGTGTAGTATTGGAGTTATAAGGCTGCAACACAACACATAAGATTACAAGTTGGAGACTCTTAGTGACATATGGTCGAACACTTATCAATAGAGTTGGTTAGAAGTAGTTAGGCGGTTATAACTAACTGTGGAGGTTAGTAGTTGTTAGATACAGCTAGGAGCTCTACATATAGCTGTGAATTAATCATAGTAATCACCAATTCAGAATTCTATTGAATAAGATTTGATGTTCATCATTTTCTGTTTTCCCGCCTTTCTTTTATTTGAATTTTCTGCACTTTTCTTCTAGATGAACATTGTTTAGTTCATCTTTTCTTCATGGTATCAGAGCTAATAAAGCTGCGTTTCGGTTGAATTGATTCTTGAGAGAATTGTTCCTGTTTCCTGTTTCAATCAGAGCCTTGAGAGCGTTCTGATTCTGGTTTTTTGAAGATTCTTCTTCTTTTCTGTTGATCAGCTGTTTTTCCTGTTCTTGGAGTTTTTCCAATGGCTGCTAATTCTGGTGCGAGCGTTGAAGGTACAGGCCTTGTGGTAAGTGCTTCCAGTCAATATTACTTGCATCCTAGTGAAAATCCTGCAATTCCTTTGGTTTCTCCTCCTCTTGATGCCACAAACTATCATTCTTGGGCAAGATCGATGAATATGATGTTAGAAACTAAAACTAAGCTAGGTTTCATTGATGGTACGATTCAGAAACCTGATTTGAATGATCTGTTGTATAGAATTTGGAGTCAATGTAATACTACAGTACTTACATGGATTATAAAATCTGTAATAACGGATATAGCACAAAGTGTGATGTGGATCAAGAATGCAAGAGAAATGTGGTTGGAATTAGAGGATATGTTTTCCAATGTTGATTACATTAGAGTATCAGATTTGGTTGAAGAAGTGAACCTGATCAAACAAGGTTCATGTCAATAACTTCATATTTCACAAAATTGAAGGCGAAATGGGATGAGATTGCAATCTTGAAGCCTGTTCCTCATTGTGAGTGTGGAACTCCCTGTGCTTGTAATATCAGTTCGAAGATGGTTGATTTTATAGAAGCAAATCATGTTATAAGGTTCATGAAAGGCCTTAATGATAAGTTTGCCCCTGTTAGATCCCAGGTCTACCTGTTGACTCCTTTGCCAAGTTTGAAACAAGCTTTTGCTATGGCTGTTAAATTTGAGAGACAGATAGATTATGCCCTGGGACATCCTCAAAATTCAGATGGAATTGCTTTACTTGCAAGAACTCAGAATCAAGGATATGGGAATGGTCAAAATAGAAAATCTGCACCATATACTCAGAATCCACAAAACAATTCTAAGAAGATTCAGTGTTCTTACTGTGGTTTTAATGGTCATACAGTGGACAAATGCTATAAAAAGCATGGTTTTCCACCAGGTTTTAAGCCTAGATCTAGGGTGAACATGGTGCCGCAAGACTCATCAAATGGTTCAGAATGGATGGCTCAGAATCAACAATGCCTGCAGCACCAGGACAAGATGCCACTCAAAGTCAATTGGTTCAGTTACAAAATCAAGTCACACATTTGATGAAGCCGTTTGAGGCAAATAGAGCCATAGATCTTGGTAATCCTGCAGTCAACCAAGTCACAGCTCTCTCAGCTAATTTCTAGACAGATCCTAATAAGGTTCAGGGTATGTTTTCTGGTGATGTATCTCATTGGATTGTAGATTCAGGTGTCACAGACCACATATCAAAGGTTGTTCATATCAAAAGATAGGGTATGTGGTGTCACGGTTTCTCTTCCAAATGGTGATCCAGTGCCAGTTACTTTTGTAGGAAAAGTGAGAATTAATGATCACTTAATCCTATCACAAGTCCTGTGTGTGCCTAAATTTCACTATAATCTAATTTCCTTGAATAAACTGACTAACAATCCTAAAATACAAGTTTTATTTACTAATGAGACTTGTGTTATACAGGACAAGTTCAGTGGACAGATGATTGGATCAGCTAGAAAGAGCAAGGGCTTATACATTCTACATGCCAAGAAAATGTTCACAGATAGATTAGTTGCTTGTACCACTCAAATTCCTACTGATAAGATAGATGCAGACATGCTTTGGCACTATAGATTAGGCCATTTATCTGATAATAGACTACAATTGCTACATAATTCATGTAATGGTGTTCAAGTACCAAAGAAATCCATTTGTTATGTTTGTCCTTTAGCTAAACAAAAAAAGGCTTCCATTTCCTTTAAGTGATTTTGTTGCTTCTTCTGTTTTTGACCTAATACACATGGATATTTGGGGTCCTTTTAGACAGCAAACTATCCATGGTCAGTCTTATTTCCTTACTATTGTTGATGATAATAGCAGATATACTTGGATTTTCTTACTTCATTCAAAGGCAGAAGTTAGACCTATCATTACTGCTTTCTATAATTTTGTCTTAAATCAGTTTGGCAAGTCCATTAAGATCATTAGATCTGACAATGGACAAGAATTTGACTACACAGAGTTTTATAGTGAAAAAGGCATCTTGCATCAAACAAGTTGTGTAGATACACCCCAACAAAATGGGATTGCAGAGAGGAAACATCAACATATACTTAATGTGGCAAAAGCCCTCAAATTTCAAGCTAATTTACCCCTCGGTTTTTGGGGATATTGTGTCCTACATGCAGTTCACATTATTAATTGTCTTACAACACCAGTCCTTAAAGAAAAATCTCCATATTAGGTTCTATACAATAAAGAACCTGAAATTTTCTAATCTAAGGGTTTTTGGTTGTTTAACTTTTGCATCTACTTTACCTCATGGCAGATCAAAGTTTGATACAAGGGCAAGAAAGTGTGTTTACTTGGGCCAACCAGCAAACACAAAAGGATATACACTTCTGGATGTCCAGACACAGGAAGTTTTTATCTCCAGAAATGTTGTTTTTCATGAATTAGTGTTCCCTTATGCTCAGAAGCATCAAGATTTCAATAATGCTTCTCTACCTGTTCCATCTTTTACATGTCCTGCACCAAATTTTCCTGCACCTTTTTCCACTCCTACTACTTCACAAGAAGATGATACACCAAATGATTCACATGATAGTCATTCAAATGACATTATATCTGATACTTCATCTTCACATCTACACACAACACATACAAACACTAGAAGATCTTCTAGACAAATTAGACAACCTGCCAGATTGCAGGACTATGTCTGCAATCAAGTTTCTAACACCACACCACATCCTTATTTCAGAAATCAAAACCTACCTACATGACCTGTTTCAAATCAAGGATCTTGGTTCCCTTAAGTATTTCCTAGGCCTAGAAGTGGCTAGATCCTCTGCTGGAATATCAGTTTGTCAAAGAAAATATGCTCTCAATCTTTTGGAGGATTCAGTGGATGCAAACCAGTAAATACACCTATGCCATCTAAGACACACTTACAACATGGTGATTTTGATCTTCTTCCAGATAAAACACAATACAGAAGTCTGATTGGAAAACTATTATACCTCACAGTCACAAGACCAGACCTGTCTTATGTAGTACACCAGTTGAGCCAGTTTCTTGATGCTCCAACAATCAACCATCTACATACAGCACATAGGGTTCTTAGATACATAAAGTTGGCACCAGCTCAAGGTCTTTTCTTTCCTGCAAATAACAAGCTACTCCTTACTGCATTCACAGATTCAGACTAGGGGGGATGTCATGAAACAAGATAATCAATCACTGGTTATTGCATGTTCCTAGGATCTGCTTTGGTGTCCTGGAAATCTAAAAAGCAAGCAACTGTCTCCAGAAGTTCAGCAGAGGCAGAATACCGAGCTATGGCATTAGGAGTTTGTGAGCTGCAGTGGATGGTGTACATTCTAAGTGATCTAGGGGTTCCAGTTCAACAACCTATCTCCATGTTTTGTGACAGTCAAAGTGCCATTCATATAGCTCAAAACTTTTACACGTGCTTCTAACATTCGTACAGTTATGGTCCCGGGTGATACACCAGCGTCTACGCCTACATCATTCTAAGTGATAGTGATCTAAGGGTTCCAGTTCAACAACCTATCTCCATGTTTTGTGACAGTCAAAGTGCCATTCATATAGCTCAAAATCCTGTGTTTCATGAGAGAACGAAACACATAGAGATTGATTGCCATGTCACAAGGGAAAAGGTCCAATCTGGACTAGTGAAGCTCCTACTAGTCACAACTCAAAATCAACTAGCAGACTTGTTGACAAAACCCTTGGATGCACCCCTGTTTAGGGACAAATTATAGTGATTTTTATATATATATTGTATATCAATTTTCCCCATATATGGATTATTTTCATAGATATTGAGCTATATAGTTAAATATTGAGTAAATGGTGTTTTTAATGATTAAATATGAAAACATATCAATTTAAGTGTTAATTTGTGTTTTATATTATTTTGGAAATTATTACGCTTTGGTATGTTTTTGATATTTGTAGATACCCAATTAATGATGGAAAAGATGATCCTAAAAGGCTAAATTCGAGATGGAAGAGGATCAATTAAAGATATGGAAGAATAAAAGAGATAAGGAAAGAAATAAATCAAGATAAAGATGGAAAAATCAAGAAATTCGATTTCAAGTCAATATGGACGAGCGTCCATCCGAATCGAGACAGCGTTCAATAGTGGACGGGCGTTTGGTGAAGTGAGCGAGCGTCCTGAAGAGATTTTACATTCGAGTCTCCAGACGCAAAGTTTGAACGAGCGTTGACTCTCCGTCCAAGGCAAATGGACGGGCGTCCATGTATTCAAGCGGCGTCCGCCCGCCGCTTTGCCTAAACCGACTTAATCTTCTATTTAAACAGCCCGTCGCCCCAACCCTAATGCATCCATATTTTCTTCACATCAAAAGAGCGAGCCGCCCCTTGGAGATTTGAAGGCGGTCACCCGAGCCTTGTGCTCGGGTGAACCGAGGTTAGATTAGAGTAGTTTAGATGCTTTTCTTTTCCGTTCTTGGATCAATCCTTGTATGAAACTATGTGAGTTCTCTTCGATTAATTCAATTCCGTTTCTCTTCATGATTTGATTTCGTTTTGTATCTTTTCTATGTGTTTATGATGCCATGAGAATAGATTGAAAGATTTGTTTTCTATTGATGTTTATAATACGGAAGTTGCATAAACCTTAGATCACCATAGAAAGATAGGGTTTTTAGCCGTTGATTATGTGACAAATTAATTGGTTAGATTCCTAGGTTGTTAGATTCGATTATATGAGAGTAACTTGAATCTACACCCGTTGTTTTGTTTGGTAAATCGGTCTCAACACTCGAAAGATGAGAGATAGATAATTGAAGTTGCTACAAAGTAGGCTTTCATAGCTTGAGAGATAAGTTCACTAAGATATTAGGAATTTGTGTCTCGTGAAAGGGTGAAACCACAAACCGAATTAGAATCATGAGATTAACTAGAATTGAAATCACTTAGGTTTGTACTTTGGTTGTTCCCATGTTTCTTAGGTTAGATTTATTTTGATTGTTCGTTTATGTTTTTCTGTTTTATGTTTTGTTCTTTCGTTCCTTTTGTTTATTCATTCCTTGAGTAACAATTGAGAGAGTTAATGAAATTAGATTCAACATCCCAATTCCCTGTGGATCGACCCTGTACTTACCCTACTATGCTATCAACTACCCGATGTTTGGTCGGTTAGGAGTTAGTTTTGCATATAGGTTAGGGTTATAAATTTTCTTTTGTTATTGATGCAAAATCTCCCCAACAAAAGTGGCGCCGTTGCCGGGGAATAGGTGTCATGTTGAATCTAGTTTTGTTAGTTCTCGATTTTGTTACGTTTTATTTTTGTTTTTAATAAAAGTAGCGTATACCAAGTTGAGAGTTTTTATTTTGCCGTGTTTCGATGACCGTTAGGTTAAGAATGTGCAAAAGTTTTTACTCAACTTGTTTTACGTGAAGTTTATATGTTTATGTGTTACCTAGTCTAACCCCTGTGCTTAATTTGATAAAATTCATTGTGTCTTGTGATACGTGTTCTTTGTGTTGTGTTCATAAGTATTTAGGGTTTTGCTGTGTTTTTCCCGTATGCATGCATTCTTGTTGTATGGGCGGCGTGCATTACTGCTGGACGCCCGTCCCAGCTTCTTCATCCGCAGTGAACGAGCGTTAGGAAGTATTGGGCGCTCGTCCGTTCAAATATTTTCAATCTGTTCGATTTAGAGGACCAGACAGCGTCTATACTTTCAACGCCCGTCCGGTCGGTTTTCAAAGCGAGCGGCGTGCGCAGGTGGAACGCCCGTCGATTCTCGACGTTAAGTGAACGTTAATCCGGGTTGATCCAGGTTCTAAATTTCTTGATTTTATTTTCAATGCTTTTATTTGATGTGGATTTTTCATTCGAGCTTCTGTGGCTAATTGATTTTTACATAGATGCCCTGAACTTATATGTTTTTACCTTTCCATCTATGAATCCATGTTAGATAATTGATCAATTCCTTATATATGATTCATCTAGGCATGTTATAGTCACTGTCGGTTCTCGTACGCTATAACTGTTCTTATCATTGTTAGTGTAGCTAATGTCGGTTCTCGTATGCTACATACTGTTATGATGAATCCTGTAAGCTTTGAGACTTATGTGCTTTCTTTTTATTTTTATAACTCATTTGGGTAGTAACTGTTGGTCTCCGTTGCTACCATCGGAAACCTTATGAGTTATATCTGTTTAGTATAGCTAACTGTTGGGTTTCCATAATGCTATCACTTTTGACGAGTCTTAAAGCGCGTCACACTTGCATGTAATGAAACAAAGACCTTTATCGTTTATCGTAACCTGTCATTATTTGGTAGACGTTTATTTTTTATATGCATGTTATGTTGCACACTAGTAGGCTAGTTTTCTTTCTTTTATTTTCTTTTATTTTTGCATATCACTTAGATGCATATCATTTAGTTGCATGTCATCTAGTTGCATTGTTTTTCTATTTTTCTTTTATTTTTCTTGAGCGTAGTTAACTGTCGGTTTCCGTAATACTACCTCGTTTTTATTTTTAGGATTGCATATCATGTAGATTGCATTGTACTTTGTTTTCATATAGTTGCACCTAGCCTACGAGTTTGTGATATTTTCATGTATATGTGTCCATCTTTATGTGAGCATAATTTGAATATCTCTATAAATTCTTTTCCTTATGTGCTTTATTTGTATAAGTCTAATCTTTTCCCGAAGACTCTTTTGCACTAATCAAGTCTGCAGGATACTTTCTATAGCTATTGTGCACTTTAAAGATGTACTCGGTTGTCTGTGATGCTCACGATCTCATCGAGCTATGCAAGCAATCCTGGTTCTTGTTGGTTCCTCCGAATTGCCAAGACATCCAATCACTAAGTTCTCTAATTTATTATTTCTGTATAACTTGAGGACAAGTTGCAATCTAAGTGTGGGGGAAGGGATAGATGGTTTATGTATCTACGTTCATTTGCTTAATCTATTATATTTCTATGAAAAGTGCTAAATTTTTCAAATTTTTGTTAAGTCCCGAGTAGACAAAGGCATATATTTGCTTGAGTTTATATCATTTTGCTATATTCTCAGTATATTTAGTAATTTTAGTTGTTTCACCCGACACTCTTTTCACATGCCATAGTAAATGATGAGCTAAATGTTGAAAGCCTACCCCATTTTAGTTGGAGATTTTTGATGATTATAGCATGTTTCTTTGCTTATGTACAATTCTTGAAAAGTTTAGTAGTTTGTATTCTAGGATTAAAGTATGACATACTGTGAATATCTATAAGTTTGAATGTGATAAGTGGAACGTGATTAAGTCTTTGCAATAGTAATAAATTGTTTACTTGAGGTGTTATGCTCATGGTATGTGCTACTAGAAAATAATCTTTTCCCACTTGCCCGACCACGTAAATCTCTAAGTAAACATAATTGTAATTGTGTGTGTCGGAAGTCGGTTTATGATTTGGGTGAGGTAGGGTGTACCACGTATGTCCTATTCCACTATGATGACCAAAAGCTCACGACCATATCAGTTTATAGTTGCCTTATGATTGGAGTAAGGTAGGGATTATCTTGAAATGTCCTATTACGCTATGAGGGCAAAAGCTTATTCGATGTGTGTTAGAAAAATGTGAAAAAGTGAAAATATTGGAATATATTATTATGAATAAGTAAGGACTTAGTTATCGTCGACCTTATCCCCAAGTATATAAACCGAAAGATATGTTGTAGGGATTATCCTCTGAGTCATCGAAAATGTTTTAGATATTCTCTATTAATCTTTTGAATATGTATGTCTTGTAAAGTGCTGTTATAGTTTTTGAATATTTCTAACTTAGATGGGAAACCGGGCTAGTTTTGGTTTGAATAACTTTCAAATTGTGGAACTTAGTGGAAGTTTATTATGGCTATGCACACACTCACTTGGGTGAACTTCTAAGTTAATAAATATGCTTCATATTTGCATAGATGTTTATTTATCTCGAGTTGGTTTTGTTTTGTTTTGCTCGGGGACGAGCAAAAAGATAAGTGTGGGGGTGTTGTTTAGGGCCAAATTATAGTGATTTTTATATATATATTGTATATCAATTTTCCCCATATATGGATTATTTTCATAGATATTGAGCTATATAGTTAAATATTGAGTAAATGGTGTTTTTAATGATTAAATATGAAAACATATCAATTTAAGTGTTAATTTGTGTTTTTATATTATTTTGGAAATTATTACGCTTTGGTATGTTTTTGATATTTGTAGATACCCAATTAATGATGGAAAAGATGATCCTAAAAGGCTAAATTCGAGATGGAAGAGGATCAATTAAAGATATGGAAGAATAAAAGAGATAAGGAAAGAAATAAATCAAGATAAAGATGGAAAAATCAAGAAATTCGATTTCAAGTCAATATGGACGAGCGTCCATCTGAATCAGACGAGCGTTCAATAGTGGACGGGCGTTTGGTGAAGTGAACGAGCGTCCTAGAAGAGATTTTACATTCAGAGTCTCCAGACGCAAGCTGAACGAGCGTTGACTCTCCGTCCAAGGCAAATGGACGGGCGTCCATGTATTCAAGCGAGCGTCCGCCGCGCGCTTTGCCTAAACCGACTTAATCTTCTATTTAAACGACCGTCGCCCCAACCCTAATGCATCCATATTTTCTTCACATCAAAAAGAGAGCAGCCGCCTTGAGATTTGAAGGCCGGTCACCAGCCTTGTGCTCGGGTGAACCGAGGTTAAATTAGAGTAGTTTAGATGCTTTTCTTTTCCGTTCTTGGATCAATCCTTGTATGAAACTATGTGAGTTCTCTTCGATTAATTCAATTCCAGTTTCTCTTCATGATTTGATTTCGTTTTGTATCTTTTCTATGTGTTTATGATGCCATGAGAATAGATTGAAAGATTTGTTTTCTATTGATGTTTATAATACGGAAGTTGCATAAACCTTAGATCACCATAGAAAGATAGGGTTTTTAGCCGTTGATTATGTGACAAATTAATTGGTTAGATTCCTAGGTTGTTAGATTCGATTATATGAGAGTAACTTGAATCTACACCCGTTGTTTTGTTTGGTAAATCAGTCTCAACACTCGAAAGATGAGAGATAGATAATTGAAGTTGCTACGAAAGTAGGCTTTCATAGCTTGAGAGATAAGTTCACTAAGAGATTAGGAATTTGTGTCTCGTGAAAGGGTGAAACCACAAACTGAATTAGAATCATGAGATTAACTAGAATTGAAATCACTTAGGTTTGTACTTTGGTTGTTCCCATGTTTCTTAGGTTAGATTTATTTTGATTGTTCGTTTATGTTTTTCTGTTTTTCTGTTTTGTTCTTTCGTTCCTTTTGTTTATTCATTCCTTGAGTAACAATTGAGAGAGTTAATGAAATTAGATTCAACATCCCAATTCCCTGTGGATCGACCCTGTACTTACCGTACTATGCTATCAACTACCCGATGTTTGGTCGGTTAGGAGTTAGTTTTGCATATAGGTTAGGGTTATAAATTTTCTTTTGTTATTGATGCAAAATCTCCCCAACAAAAGTGGCGCCGTTGCCGGGGAATAGGTGTCATGTTGAATCTAGTTTTGTTAGTTCTCGATTTTGTTACGTTTTATTTTTGTTTTTAATAAAAGTAGCGTATACCAAGTTGAGAGTTTTTATTTTGCCGTGTTTCGATGACCGTTAGGTTAAGAATGTGCAAAAGTTTTTACTCAACTTGTTTTACGTGAAGTTTATATGTTTATGTGTTACCTAGTCTAACCCTTGTGCTTAATTTGATAAGGCTTTGTTTGTGATTTGTGATCTGTATTCTTTGTGTTGTGTTCATAAGTATTTAGGGTTTTGCTGTGTTTTTCCTGCTTTGCCTGCATGCATTCTTGTTGTATGGGCGGCGTGCATTCGCTTGGGCGCCCGTCCGATTCTTCATCTGCGAGTGAACGAGCGTTGGGGAAGTATTGGGCGCTCGTCCGTTCAAATATTTTCAATCTGTTACGATTTAGAGGACCAGGCGGCGTCTATACTTTACGAATGCCCGTCCGGTCGGTTTTCAAAAGCGAGGCAGCGTCGCAGGTGGAACGCCCGTCCGATTACGACGTTAAGTGAACGTTAAATCCGGGTTCATCCAGGTTCTAAATTTCTTGATTTTATTTTCAATGCTTTTATTTGATGTGGATTTTTCATTCGAGCTTACGTGGCTAATTGATTTTTACATAGATGCCTCGAACTTATATGTTTTTACCTTTCCATCTATGAATCCATGTTAGATAATTGATCAATTCCTTATATATGATTCATCTAGGCATGTTATAGTCATCGTCGGTTCTCGTGACGCTTATAACTCGTTTTATCATTGTTAGTGTAGCTAATGTCGGTTCTCGTATGCTACATCTTTGTTATGATGAATCCTGTAAGCTTTGAGACTTATGTGCTTTCTTTTTATTTTTATAACTCATTTGGGTAGTAATGCTTGGTCTCTCCGTTGCTACCATCGGAAACCTTATGAGTTATATCTGCTTAGTATATAGCTAATCTGTTGGGTTTCCATAATGCTATCACTTTTGACGAGTCTTAAAGCGCGCGTCTTACACGCATGTAATGAACAACCTTTGCGTTTATCGTAAACTTTGTCATTATTTGGTAGACGTTTATTTTTATATGCATGTTATGTTGCACACTAGTAGGCTAGTTTTCTTTCTTTTATTTTCTTTTATTTTTGCATATCACTTAGATGCATATCATTTAGTTGCATGTCATCTAGTTGCATTGTTTTTCTATTTTTCTTTTATTTTTCTTGGCGTAGTTAATCGCCGGTTTCCGTAATACTACCTCGTTTTATTTTTAGGATTGCATATCATGTAGATTGCATTGTACTTTGTTTTCATATAGTTGCACCTAGCCTACGAGTTTGTGATATTTTCATGTATATGTGTCCATCTTTATGTGAGCATAATTTGAATATCTCTATAAATTCTTTTCCTTATGTGCTTTATTTGTATAAGTCTAATCTTTTCCCCGAAGACTCTTTTTGCACTAATCAAGTCTGCAGGATACTTTCTATAGCTATTGTGCACTTTAAAGATGTACTCAGTTGTCCTGTGATGCTCCACAGTCTACTGAGCTATGCAAGCAATCCTGGTTCTTGTTGGTTCCTCCAGCACTGCCAAAGATCCAATCAGCTAAGTTCTCTAATTTATTATTTCTGTATAACTTGAGGACAAGTTGCAATCTAAGTGTGGGGGAAGGGATAGATGGTTTATGTATCTACGTTCATTTGCTTAATCTATTATATTTCTATGAAAAGTGCTAAATTTTTCAAATTTTTGTTAAGTCCCGAGTAGACAAAGGCATATATTTGCTTGAGTTTATATCATTTTTGCTATATTCTGTATATTTAGTAATTTTAGTTGTTTCACCCGACACTCTTTTTCACATGCCATAGTAAATGATGAGCTAAATGTTGAAAGCCTACCCCATTTTAGTTGGAGATTTTTGATGATTATAGCATGTTTCTTTGCTTATGTACAATTCTTGAAAAGTTTAGTAGTTTGTATTCTAGGATTAAAGTATGACATCTTTGTGAATATCTATAAGTTTGAATGTGATAAGTGGAACGTGATTAAGTCTTTGCAATAGTAATAAATTGTTTACTTGAGGTGTTATGCTCGGTGGTATGTGCTACTAGAAAATAATCTTTTCCACTGCCCAATTTAAAATCTCTAAGTAAACATAATTGTAATTGTGTGTGTCGGAAGTTTGGTTTATGATTTGGGTGAGGTAGGGTGTACCACGTATGTCCTATTCCACTATGATGACCAAAAGCTCACGACGAGTCAGGTTTATAGTCGCTTTATGATTGGAGTAAGGTAGGGATTATCTTGAAATGTCTTATTACGCTATGAGGGCAAAAGCTTATTCTGATGTGTGTTAGAAAAATGTGAAAAAGTGAAAATATTGGAATATATTATTATGAATAAGTAAGGACTTAGTTATCGTCGACCTTATCCCCAGTATAAACTGAAAGATATGTTGTAGGGATTATCCTCTGAGTCTGTCAGAAATGTTTTAGATATTCTCTATTAATCTTTTCGGAATATGTATGTCTTGTAAAGTGCTCATTATTGTTTTTGAATATTTCTAACTTAGATGGGAAACCGGGCTAGTTTTGGTTTGAATAACTTTCAAATTGTGGAACTTAGTGGAAGTTTATTATGGCTATGCACACACTCACTTGGGTGAACTTCTAAGTTAATAAATATGCTTCATATTTGCATAGATGTTTATTTATCTCGAGTTGGTTTTGTTTTGTTTTGCTCGGGACGAGCAAAAGATAAGTGTGGGGTGTTGTTTAGGGCCAAATTATAGTGATTTTTATATATATATTGTATATCAATTTTCCCCATATATGGATTATTTTCATAGATATTGAGCTATATAGTTAAATATTGAGTAAATGGTGTTTTTAATGATTAAATATGAAAACATATCAATTTAAGTGTTAATTTGTATTTTTATATTATTTTGGAAATTATTACGCTTTGGTATGTTTTTGATATTTGTAGATACCCAATTAATGATGGAAAAGATGATCCTAAAAGGCTAAATTCGAGATGGAAGAGGATCAATTAAAGATATGGAAGAATAAAAGAGATAAGGAAAGAAATAAATCAAGATAAAGATGGAAAAATCAAGAAATTCGATTTCAAGTCAATATGGACAAGCGTCCATCTGAATCAGACGAGCGTTCAATAGTGGACGGGCGTTTGGTGAAGTGAACGAGCGTCCTAGAAGAGATTTTACATTCAGAGTCTCCAGACGCAAGTGAACGAGCGTTGACTCTCCGTCCCAAGGCAAATGGACGGGCGTCCCATGTATTCAAACGAGCGTCCGCCGCCGCTTTGCCTAAACCGACTTAATCTTCTATTTAAACAGCCGTCGCCCCAACCCTAATGCATCCATATTTTTCTTCACATCAAAAAGAGAGCAGCCGCCCCCTTGAGATTTGAAGGCCGGTCACCCGAGCCTTGTGCTCGGGTGAACCGAGGTTAGATTAGGAGAGTAGTTTAGATGCTTTTCTTTTCCGTTCTTGGATCAATCCTTGTATGAAACTATGTGAGTTCTCTTGATTAATTCAATTCCGCTTTCTCTTCATGATTTGATTTCGTTTTGTATCTTTTCTATGTGTTTATGATGCCATGAGAATAGATTGAAAGATTTGTTTTCTATTGATGTTTATAATACGGAAGTTGCATAAACCTTAGATCACCATAGAAAGATAGGGTTTTAGCCGTTGATTATGTGACAAATTAATTGGTTAGATTCCTAGGTTGTTAGATTCGATTATATGAGAGTAACTTGAATCTACACCCGTTGTTTTGTTTGGTAAATCAGTCTCAACACTCGAAAGATGAGAGATAGATAATTGAAGTTGCTACGAAAGTAGGCTTTCATAGCTTGAGAGATAAGTTCACTAAGATATTAGGAATTTGTGTCTCGTGAAAGGGTGAAACCACAAACTGAATTAGAATCATGAGATTAACTAGAATTGAAATCACTTAGGTTTGTACTTTGGTTGTTCCCATGTTTCTTAGGTTAGATTTATTTTGATTGTTCGTTTATGTTTTTCTGTTTTTATGTTTTGTTCTTTCGTTCCTTTTGTTTATTCATTCCTTGAGTAACAATTGAGAGAGTTAATGAAATTAGATTCAACATCCCAATTCCCTGTGGATCGACCCTGTACTTACCCTACTATGCTATCAACTACCCGATGTTTGGTCGGTTAGGAGTTAGTTTTGCATATAGGTTAGGGTTATAAATTTTCTTTTGTTATTGATGCAAAATCTCCCCAACAAAAGTGGCGCCGTTGCCGGGGAATAGGTGTCATGTTGAATCTAGTTTTGTTAGTTCTCGATTTTGTTACGTTTTATTTTTGTTTTTAATAAAAGTAGCGTATACCAAGTTGAGAGTTTTTATTTTGCCGTGTTTCGATGACCGTTAGGTTAAGAATGTGCAAAAGTTTTTACTCAACTTGTTTTACGTGAAGTTTATATGTTTATGTGTTACCTAGTCTAACCCCTGTGCTTAATTTGATAAGGTCATTGTTGTCTTGTGATACGTATTTCTTGTGTTGTGTTCATAAGTATTTAGGGTTTCTTGTGTTTTTCCCCGCCGCCTGTGCATTCTTGTTGTATGGACGGCGTGCTCGCTACGCTGGGCGCCCGTCCGATTCTTCATCTGCAGTGAACGCGTTGGGAAGTATTGGGCGCTCGTCCGTTCAAATATTTTCAATCTGCTTACGATTTAGAGGACCAGGCGGCGTCCTATACTTTCGAACGCCCGTCCGGTCGGTTTTCAAAGCGCGCGCATTTAGCGTCACGCAGGTGGAACGCCCGTCCGATTACGAACGTTAAGTGAACGTTAGTCGGGGTTCATCCAGGTTCTAAATTTCTTGATTTTATTTTCAATGCTTTTATTTGATGTGGATTTTTCATTCGAGCTTCGTGGCTAATTGATTTTTACATAGATGCCCTGAACTTATATGTTTTTACCTTTCCATCTATGAATCCATGTTAGATAATTGATCAATTCCTTATATATGATTCATCTAGGCATGTTATAGTCATCGCCGGGTTCTCGTGCGCTATAATCGTTCTTATCATTGTTAGTGTAGCTAATGTCGGTTCTCGTATGCTACATCTTTGTTATGATGAATCTGTAAGCTTTGAGACTTATGTGCTTTCTTTTATTTTTATAACTCATTTGGGTAGTAATCTTGTTGGTCTCCGTTGCTACCATCGGAAACCTTATGAGTTATATCTGTTTAGTATAGCTAACTGTTGGGTTTCCATAATGCTATCACTTTTGACGAGTCTTAAAGCGCGTCTACACTGCATGTAATGAACAGCACTGTCGTTTATCGTAACCTGTCATTATTTGGTAGACGTTTATTTTTTATATGCATGTTATGTTGCACACTAGTAGGCTAGTTTTCTTTCTTTTATTTTCTTTTATTTTTGCATATCACTTAGATGCATATCATTTAGTTGCATGTCATCTAGTTGCATTGTTTTTCTATTTTTCTTTTATTTTTCTTGAGCGTAGTTAACTGTCGGTTTCCGTAATACTACCTCGTTTTTATTTTTAGGATTGCATATCATGTAGATTGCATTGTACTTTGTTTTCATATAGTTGCACCTAGCCTACGAGTTTGTGATATTTTCATGTATATGTGTCCATCTTTATGTGAGCATAATTTGAATATCTCTATAAATTCTTTTCCTTATGTGCTTTATTTGTATAAGTCTAATCTTTTCCCCGAAGACTCTTTTTGCACTAATCAAGTCTGCAGGATACTTTCTATAGCTATTGTGCACTTTAAAGATGTACTCAGTTGTCCTGTGATGCTCCACAGTCTACTGAGCTATGCAAGCAATCCTGGTTCTTGTTGGTTCCTCCAGAATTGCCAGCATCCAATCAGCTAAGTTCTCTAATTTATTATTTCTGTATAACTTGAGGACAAGTTGCAATCTAAGTGTGGGGGAAGGGATAGATGGTTTATGTATCTACGTTCATTTGCTTAATCTATTATATTTCTATGAAAAGTGCTAAATTTTTCAAATTTTTGTTAAGTCCCGAGTAGACAAAGGCATATATTTGCTTGAGTTTATATCATTTTGCTATATTCTCAGATATTTAGTAATTTTAGTTGTTTCACCCGACACTCTTTTCACATGCCATAGTAAATGATGAGCTAAATGTTGAAAGCCTACCCCATTTTAGTTGGAGATTTTTGATGATTATAGCATGTTTCTTTGCTTATGTACAATTCTTGAAAAGTTTAGTAGTTTGTATTCTAGGATTAAAGTATGACATAATCGTGAATATCTATAAGTTTGAATGTGATAAGTGGAACGTGATTAAGTCTTTGCAATAGTAATAAATTGTTTACTTGAGGTGTTATGCTCGGTGGTATGTGCTACTAGAAAATAATCTTTTCCACCGCCACCAAATCTCTAAGTAAACATAATTGTAATTGTGTGTGTCGGAAGTCGGGTTTATGATTTGGGTGAGGTAGGGTGTACCACGTATGTCCTATTCCACTATGATGACCAAAAGCTCACGACGATCGGTTTATAGTCGCCTTATGATTGGAGTAAGGTAGGGATTATCTTGAAATGTCCTATTCTCGCTATGAGGGCAAAAGCTTATTCTGATGTGTGTTAGAAAAATGTGAAAAAGTGAAAATATTGGAATATATTATTATGAATAAGTAAGGACTTAGTTATCGTCGACCTTATCCCCAGTATAAACTGAAAGATATGTTGTAGGGATTATCCTCTGAGTCTGTCAGAAATGTTTTAGATATTCTCTATTAATCTTTTCGGAATATGTATGTCTTGTAAAGTGCCTGTTATAGTTTTTGAATATTTCTAACTTAGATGGGAAACCGGGCTAGTTTTGGTTTGAATAACTTTCAAATTGTGGAACTTAGTGGAAGTTTATTATGGCTATGCACACACTCACTTGGGTGAACTTCTAAGTTAATAAATATGCTTCATATTTGCATAGATGTTTATTTATCTCGAGTTGGTTTTGTTTTGTTTTGCTCGGGACGAGCAAAAGATAAGTGTGGGGTGTTGTTTAGGGCCAAATTATAGTGATTTTTATATATATATTGTATATCAATTTTCCCCATATATGGATTATTTTCATAGATATTGAGCTATATAGTTAAATATTGAGTAAATGGTGTTTTTAATGATTAAATATGAAAACATATCAATTTAAGTGTTAATTTGTGTTTTATATTATTTTGGAAATTATTACGCTTTGGTATGTTTTTGATATTTGTAGATACCCAATTAATGATGGAAAAGATGATCCTAAAAGGCTAAATTCGAGATGGAAGAGGATCAATTAAAGATATGGAAGAATAAAAGAGATAAGGAAAGAAATAAATCAAGATAAAGATGGAAAAATCAAGAAATTCGATTTCAAGTCAATATGGACGAGCGTCCATCTGAATCAGACGAGCGTTCAATAGTGGGCGGGCGTTTGGTGAAGTGAGCAGCGTCTGAAAGAGATTTTACATTCGAGTCTCCAGACGCAAGTCGAACGAGCGTTGACTCTCCGTCCAAGGCAAATGGACGGGCGTCCATGTATTCAAACGAGCGTCCGCCGCCGCTTTGCCTAAACCGACTTAATCTTCTATTTAAACGACCGTCGCCCCAACCCTAATGCATCCATATTTTCTTCACATCAAAAAAGAGAGCGCCGCCTGGAGATTTGAAGGCGGTCACCCGAGCCTTGTGCTCGGGTGAACCGAGGTTAGATTAGAGTAGTTTAGATGCTTTTCTTTTCCGTTCTTGGATCAATCCTTGTATGAAACTATGTGAGTTCTCTTGATTAATTCAATTCAGCTCTTCATGATTTGATTTCGTTTTGTATCTTTTCTATGTGTTTATGATGCCATGAGAATAGATTGAAAGATTTGTTTTCTATTGATGTTTATAATACGGAAGTTGCATAAACCTTAGATCACCATAGAAAGATAGGGTTTTTAGCCGTTGATTATGTGACAAATTAATTGGTTAGATTCCTAGGTTGTTAGATTCGATTATACGAGAGTAACTTGAATCTACACCCGTTGTTTTGTTTGGTAAATCAGTCTCAACACTCGAAAGATGAGAGATAGATAATTGAAGTTGCTACGAAAGTAGGCTTTCATAGCTTGAGAGATAAGTTCACTAAGAGATTAGGAATTTGTGTCTCGTGAAAGGGTGAAACCACAAACCGAATTAGAATCATGAGATTAACTAGAATTGAAATCACTTAGGTTTGTACTTTGGTTGTTCCCATGTTTCTTAGGTTAGATTTATTTTGATTGTTCGTTTATGTTTTTCTGTTTTTATGTTTTGTTCTTTCGTTCCTTTTGTTTATTCATTCCTTGAGTAACAATTGAGAGAGTTAATGAAATTAGATTCAACATCCCAATTCCCTGTGGATCGACCCCTTACTCATTACGCTTTACTAGCAACAACCCGATGTTTTGGTCGGTTAGGAGTTAGTTTTGCATATAGGTTAGGGTTATAAATTTTCTTTTGTTATTGATGCAAAATCTCCCCAACAACCCCTATTTCATTATTTCCTCAAAAGATACACACCTTCAAACATCTATAAGGCTGCAACACAACACATAAGATCACAAGTTGGAGACTCCCCTAGTCCATCTTGAGGGGGGGGGGGTGTTGGAGTTATAAGGCTGCAACACAACACATAAGATTACAAGTTGGAGACTCTTAGTGACATAGGGT
The DNA here is from genome assembly GCA_026214975.1 of Gentiana macrophylla. Classification (NCBI taxonomy): domain Eukaryota; kingdom Viridiplantae; phylum Streptophyta; class Magnoliopsida; order Gentianales; family Gentianaceae; genus Gentiana; species Gentiana macrophylla. The sequence continues at coordinate 127,777,664 of CM047809.1, read as the reverse complement.
CGAACACTTATCAATAGAGTCGGTTAGAAGTAGTTAGGCGGTTATAACTAACTGTGGAGGTTAGTAGTTGTTAGATACAGCTAGGAACTCTATATATAGCTGTGAATTAATCATTGTAATCACCAATTCAGAATTCTATTGAATAAGATTTGATGTTCATCATTTTCTGTTTTCCCGCCTTTCTTTTTATTTGAATTTTCTGCACTTTTCTTCTAGATGAACATTGCTTAGTTCATCTTTTCTTCACGTAGAATTCAAGCTAAGTTAACTTTCAGCAACAAAAAAAAAAGTCTCGCTAGAAGAAATGCTCTAAATAGCAGAAACGCATTACCAAGTATAAAAGAAAAGAAACTACCTCCTCACTCTCTTCAAATGGTATCAAACGAGCATTGAAAGCACTAGGCAGGGACTGAAATTGAGACCTCAGCATGTCCAAGTCTCTAATCTGAAAAAAAAAATATTATATACATATTTTTTTGGTTAACCCATTTTTTATAAGGGTCTAAAAAATATCTGGCCCCGAGCCTAAATTTGGACAGGGACGCCCCTGATTCTCGAACACGAGCCATAACAGATCCCTTAACACCTCCATCTCCATGGATCAAAACATTACATTAGTTTCTGTTTCGGATAAATTTAGTCTTAATTCCACGTACAAAAAGTAAAGGGAGTGTTAGATATATAAATGTATAAATTTAGTCTTAATTCCACTTCTCCCTAGTTAACAGCAGCTTAAGTAAGATGGTAAGTTATGAAGAACCATCAAAGACAATGGCTTTACCTCTCCAATGTGGAGGAATGCACCATAAATACCTCCAAATATTGTTGAGAAAATGGCATACCAAATCTGTGTATCCATGAAATACACCTGCATGCATGGTAACCAACACCACAAGTGATATACAAGAATGATGGCAAGTGCAACAGACTGGACTCGGACTTGAGCATAATATGAAAAGATGACTGCAATAAAGACAAGAGGAAAACTCACAAGAATGATTGGGGCCCATAGTGCAATTACAACCCCAATATTGCTCCTCGCTGCAATGTTGTAAGCACCATAAATTAATAGAAAAAAGATGTACATAGAACACAACAGAAATTGTAAGAAAAACTTGAATTGCAAAGTCATGCTTGTTACCACGGGGAAAGAATTCAGGCCACTGGTAAGTGGTAATGTGAACACTCATAACTGCTTTGGTTGGACCCACCAGGGGTTTAATCTGAAATGCATGATTTTAACTGTCAAAAGAATTCTTAAGGAAATAAATATATACAGCAGAATGCAAAAAAGTAAAAACCAGCACCTCTAGGTAGTAGCTGAAAGCCAACTTAGTCACTATTAGGAGAACCCAAAACATGGCATACCTGACATGTTGATTATGAATTAATCAGTAATCAAAAAGTAATATGCTTAATTAATTGCAGAAAAGACGACCTTTAATACCCTTACTTGATAAAGGAGAAGGTACTTTCGTGTATTCCCCTACCAACATACAACCTAGGCTGCAAGATATACGATATGCTCAGACCTTACAAATTCTGAATATTTCTCACCTGAGAGAAAACGTGGTAAATCATTATAAACAACCTGGTGCATACCTGTGACCACCACATCATGACCATGATAAATCTGTTGTTCGACGTCTCCAGAAATCGCCGAAAGGAGGGAAAAAGAACCGAAGAGCCAGCAAGCATATTTGGTACCAAGTAGACTACAACAGCCAATATAAAAGCAAATCCACGAAGATTGTCCACTATGTAAGTAAAGAGCAGAAAGACCACCCATAGTAGAGCAGACACGACCTTCAGAATATACCGAATCTTAACATAGAGTGACATGCTCCGGATCTACACTTGAGTAAAGGGGGTCCGCGGACCCCGTTAAAAATAGAAATACTCTACATTTTACCTATAGAAAAATATTTCAGACCCCGTGAAAAAAAATATTTACAGACCCTGCTAGAAAAAAATTCTGGATCCGTCACTGTGCTCCTCCAAGCTTTCCAGCTGAGAATTACGTCAAGGACAGCTGCACCCAATTGACAATTTGTCATTTGCTAGAAAGGCAATAGTATGAGAGGGTACTAAATACTGATGACTACTTCACTTGTTGAATTACAGATTTTCTACAGTGTTTAACTAACTCCTTATTTTAAAGCAGAGCCTAATGCATATGGTACAAGCTAATCCTACCTGAAGACTATCTTTAAAAAACAAGAAATTTTCCTACCTGAAGTTCAGTGTAATTCAAAATAATTGCCGTGTTGCATTCCTAATTACATCATGAAACGTAAATTCTCGTTTCTTTTGGTATTTAAGTGGGATGCGACTTTTGAAAATCCAAAGCCTCGTTGTGCAGACTAGTTTTCTGATGCAAGGAAGCGCATATGTAGATATGATGCAAATCCAGGGCAAATTTTCATTTCGTTTTATAAGTGGAGCGTTCACACTTTCTAAGTACAGCCTCCACAACAAAGTGCAAGTTGTTGTCGTTGTTGTTGTTGTTTTGCACAAACTTTTCCCTGTATTATTGGTCCTTTGAGGCGTACTGGGAGCTTAAACTCTTACATGAGTTGGTAATCAAGTAGATTTAATTCATTTCAATGATCCCAAAATTCAAAATCGCATTGAAGACTCTTTTATGACACAAGAATGGTAAACATTTGATAATAACTCTTATACTCAGAACTGCAAGACATATTTGGGTCACATAAGTTAGTTCAATGTACCTTGCCCAAACTCCAAAAAAGCAGCTGTTATAAAAATACTCGAAACTTTCTTGATAACCTTAAGATCAAATATGGCGCTTAGTTCCCCCGAACCATTCCAAGCAACTATAATCATGGCCTTGAAAAGGAACAAATCGGTCATTAATTATCAGATAATTTCACCAATTGTAAACTTACAGGGAGCGCGCATAAACATATGACAAATTTAGTTACCTGTAAGCACAAGATGAAGAAACTCCACATTCTATCAAAGCTTCTAAAGATATGCCAAAATGATCGTATCTCAACAAAATTGACCTTCCCCACCCAACCATCTCTTGTTGACTTGTTATCCTGTACAACAAAATATTCTCACTCATTTAAGGCAAATCATGTGCATATGGTTGGGTCATAATATCCATTACAGATATATATAAGGAAAAAAAAATAGATGTGATAGGAACAAATGTATATGAGGTGCCAAGGAAATCCAACACTAATTTAGGTTTATGCCCTTAACAGAAAATACAAAAGGCATTAGCTCTTCTTTCATGCAGCAACTTGACATAGTGAAACGTTGTATGTTTACACAAGACTTAGAAGACAATTCTGATAAAACGTACCCCACTGTTATCAAGCCGTTGTCGATCAACAGAACGGCAAAAGAAATCAGCATCATCACGCATAGGCCAACCCAGCCGAAAACAGTCCACCGACCTAGAATCAAGCCAATAGATGACTACTCACTGACGTGTATGTATAATAAGAAAAAGGGGGCTCTTTTTCTTTTTTTATGTTAACTATTTTTTATTCTCTTATTCTCTCTTTCTTCTTTTATACAGAGGAGCAGTCACGAGTCTATTACCAGAAGTATTCATTCAGGTCATCGTAATTCCTCCACTGGGAGTGTTTTCCTTTTCCTCTCTTGCCACTTAAAGCTTCCTGAACATTGTGTGACATTCAAGGAACAACACAAGGTACACTATAATGTTAATGTATGAAACGAGGCACAAACGAGTTTTACCCGTTGTATCACTTCATAAATAGGAGTTACAACTTTCTTTAAGAACGCCTCTTCCTCTCCCCCGTAAGCAGGCTTCACAATTTCCCCAGTCAGTAAAGCACAAAGTTCCGAGGCCATCTGGCACATCAAAAAGAGAAAGCAACAAGGAATGGTGAAATCAGATCACTGCTGAAAAGGTGGAAAGTCAAACCTCCTAAATTGGTGTCCGGCATCCTCGATTCACGAGTTATGAAAAGATTGTGTGATTTACCAATTAAAATGAAGCTACCAACTGTATACTTTCAGAATTACTAACAAAAAAAAGATGTGTTATTTTGTTACTCTGACGACATGATGAATATATAAAAGCATATTGCATACATGATGATAAATGTAGCAAAGGCACTCTGGCATGAATCTCAAATTTGCAGCTTCCCCCCATATCAAAAGATGAAGTCCCATGTATAATAATTTACGCTGCTCTTCCTGATGTATGGTGGGCAACCTAAAAGGAAGACATATATATGTTAAATAAAATGAAGATGGCAAGAAATCACAAACTTCTTTATCCATTACAAAAAAAAAAAAAAAAAAAAAAAAAAAAAAAATTGAATTGGTGGTGATTGCAATGGTATTTGCTCCTTTATGCATCAGCCAGGGGAAGTGGCCAAATGTCCTTAAGTTCATTTTCGGATGTGAGAAATATATCAAGATTACTCCTACACATTTATTCCGAGAGTTTTTTTGTGATAGTCTCACCATAGACTAGGTTTGCGGCCCAAATACTTGCACCATTTCTTGTAATTCTTGAAAAGTTTTTTCATCACATCACTCAAAGCTCGCTCATCCAACTACAACAACAAAAATTGAAATAACAATGATTACACCACCACCAACAACAACAATAATAATAATAACAATAATAATAATTATAAAAAAAAGAGTAGAAACAAGAAAAGAAAGGCAAGAGCAAAGATAAATAGTTAGAATTTCATGAGAATTGATATGAAAATACTAATGATATGGCAGAATCAACTCAAAGAAGAAAACGAAATTTGAGACAACTTGCTGCAGAACATCACAATGTTGAAGCTACAGATGTAACCTTTAATTAACCCATAAGACACTTCTACAGATGATCGACAAATGGGAGCAGATATGGCATCAGGCTTTTATGAATGTGAGCCTTTTGGAGAAGTAAGCCTTGGCAAACTGGAGGTTCGCATATGGAAGCAGACATGTGTTCGGGTCAATAGCAACTCCCAAAATATGCACAATATTCATGTTGAAGATCGAGGTACAAGGAAAAAACCTACTATAATATATATTGTGCAATAGAGACCTCGAATGCCGTGTTTTTTGGCCTTACACCTATAAGTTCAACATACAAAAGTGCAGTACCTTACGAATTTTTCAATTCCAACACATGTTGGTTGAACCAAGAAAGTAAGTCAAAGCAAAATGATATGATACAAAACCTGAGGTGGTTGTTGATCTAATGGCATTGTATTTCGCCTTGTGTGCACATTTGCAAGAAGTAGAATCAGATGCTCCCTCTGATTTGCTACACTGTCCTTCTGCGTACCGGTGAAAGCACGAGGAGATATTAAGCAGTGTATTAAATCCTAAACAACAATCATGCAGGCTCATTCATAGCAAAAGATGCAAATCAAACTAAATAATGCACCCAAGTAGATCGAGTAACAGCATATAGTACTTGGAAACCAAACGTTGCTTGAAGCCAGTCGAGAATATCTTCATCTTTCTTCGCCCTGTAGTCCATAGGCCATGGTAAGTCTATAGTATTTCTGAGAGCACGAACTGCAGCTTGAATCTGCAGTGCAATCATCAAGAGGTAATTAGCAACCGTTACATAAAACTGGACAAAACAGGACAGCAAGGAATGTTAAACCTCAGGATATCTCATAATTGCTTGATTTGCAGCACTATCAGGATCGAGAGGAAGAATATTGTAAGGAACATGTATTTTTGTCTTCTCTGCAACTTTATTATGTAATTCCAAAATCTACACCACATAGTTATGACCGACGTGATTAGACGAGGCAAATCGCCATTCCTTTGGCTAATTAAGGGTCAACAGAAAAGTAACAAAGTATCATTGAGTCAAGTAGAGACCGGCCCCACGAGATGCTCACCTTAGGATCGACTTTCTCAGATTCCGTTAGATTCACTGCTTTTAAAACCTCATAAAGAACAATAGCTGTCTGATATGCTTTTGTGAGTTGGGCACTGAAATTATTGAAATGTTGATCGATCAGTAAACTTGTAGTTCCATAGTAGTCATCAGAGCCACAAGATGTCCTATAAACAAGACAATACTCACTAAGCTGCAGTATCAGGGGTAGGGGCATTTTGCAAAGCCTGGATGTAATTTTTGTAGTAATATTTATAAAAATTCTGCATTTCCCGTGCATCACTTCTTATAGGTGCATCACTTTTTTTATCCTTTTCCTGTATGAAAAAAAAAGGCAAACAAAAGAGTATGAGCCAATGCTAAAAGAAAGTGGCCAAACTATATATCTATGCTTATCATAATTTAATCTTTCAAGATATTAATTTAAATACTCCACAGAAGCCCAGAAGTTGTCGACAGCAAAGAAAGAATAATCCAGTGAAATGATTCACCCTATAAGAACGAGCCAGTGAAATGATTGAATAAAGAAAGTATAACACTGAATTTGAAATAACTTGTTCTTACTCTTTCAAGATGCTTCTGTAGTAGAGTTTTAAACTGACGAACACTTCGTCCACGGGAAGTTGGATCTAGCCTATGAGCTTTTTCAAAAGCATAGAATCGGCCTAGTTATGAGGAAAAGAAAAACTCCCATATTACCAACATTCCATAGAGGAGAATAAAAACGAAATGATCAGAAAGAATATCCACATCAGAGCAATGAAAGCATACAACTAAAAGTACACGGGATAAAGAAAACAAAATAATAAAAAAAAAAAACCTTACTTCTAAAAGCTTATGAGAAGGAAAACTTTTTAAGTTTCATTCACTATCCTTCTGTACAACACTAATCATAGTACTCAGAAGCACATCAATTCCTTTTTTTTTTCTCGATTGACGGCCCAAAGAGACAGGCGCGTGTGTTGTGTCTTAAGAGACATTTCACAGTATTCTAAACAGATTCAGCTGTAACTTAGGCAGGCAGGCAAACAATGGTCAACGTTAAGCTCAAAAATACCAAAACGAAAAAGCTTACAAAGATAGGCAACACGCGGGTTGTTAGGCGCCACTTCATTAGCAACACGAAGAATGGGACCAATCTCCAACAGGGACGATGGCACCACCTCACTGTCAAATGTGGACTCTCCTGGCCGCATCTGCGGCTGCGCAGATGTGCCTCCTCTAGAGGTCATCTTGATAAGCAACTAATTAACCCTTATAAACTACCTTGAAGATCTGCAAAAGAGGTAAGCTCTTAGCAACCAAAATCGAAACTTGGTAAGATGAAGAAGATCTGCAAAAGAGGTAAGCTTAGCAACCAAAATCGAAACTTGGTAAGAAGAAGAAGATCTGCAAAAGAGGTAAGCTTAGCAACCTTGCATAAGCACGCTACACGGTGAAGTAAGAAGAAAAAGAAGTACCCAGGATGCAATAAGGAAGAGGTAAGCTTAGCAACCAAAATCGAAACTTGCATAAGCACGCTACACAGTGAAGTAAGAAGAAGAGGTAGTAGTAGTAGTAAAACAAATAGAAGTACCCAGGAAGCCAAATGCAATAAGGATAAGGGATAAGGATCAAAGACAGGAGTTTCTTGAAGATCTGCAAAAGAGGTAAGCTTAGCAACCAAAATCGAAACTTGCATGAGCACGCTACACAGTGAAGTAAGAAGAATAGAAAGAGAAGAAGAAAAAGAAAGGGATAAGTACCCAGGAGTTTTTTTCAGAGAGAAGTTGACTAATTTTTGCATGAGCACGCTACACAGTGAAGTAAGAAGAATAGGAAAAGAAGAAAAAGAGAGGGATAAGAGCAACACTAATGGTACTCGGGAGAGAAGGTTGTTGATCGATGATGTTAGGCTGACGTGGAGATAGATAATTGGAAGATAAATATAGAAGGATTATAGGGATAATTTTTGTGTGATGTGATGTTGTAATGGTGATAAATATAAAAGGATTGTAGAGATTATTTGTGTGTGATTAGATGTTGTAGTGGTGGTAAATATTTTGAATCTAGTGATAAAATAATATTAAATATTGTTAAAGAGAGGTTTGGTGTGTTTGGGAGACAAGAATATTGTCTAATTGTCCTAAACCCTGAACCCTAAACCCTAAACCCTAAACCCTGAACCCTAAACCCTAAACCCTAAACCCTAAACTCTCCCAAACTAGATAATGGGTTAGAGATAATCTCAAAGAACCTCTCCAAAACAATACCATTATTTTGTCAAATGAGAAGAATATTATCTGTTCTGACATTTTTGCCAAAAAAGTTGTCTACATAACTTCCGGTATGGTTGCTCTAAGTAACCAGGAATTTTTTTCAGAGAGAGTTGACCAACTTTTTTTTTTCCAGACACGAAAAAAACACACACGTATTTTTTTTTTTTTTTTTCTCCACTAAGGCTTGGATCCGCTGCCTGCGGGTTAAGAACCACAGCACTGACCGCTCGACCGATGCCATTTTTTTTGTCTCCACTAAGACTTGGACCCGCTACCTGCGGGTTAAGAACGACAGCACTGACCGCTCGACCGATGCATTATTAGCATAGAAGTTGACCAATTGAAGGGAAGACAAAAGTTTTATCTAATAGGACGATGCATCTAAATGGAAATCTTTGATACACGCGAAAAATTGAATAGTCACATAATGAAGGAGTCAGGTGACTACTATTACTGTGATATTAAGTTTAATTTGCATAATAAAGTTACTTTATGTATAAAGAAAGTAAGTGTATAATTTATATTCTACACGTATCAATACACAAAATAAGTTTATTTTATGTCTTATTTCACTAAAGATATCATTGAAGGATGTTATTGTTATGGTTGTTAAACGAACTAAGATTCGTTTGTGAAAAAACTGGTTTTTTCGGTTTCTTCATGTGTGTGATCATTTGTTATTTTAGCTTAACGAATCAAGCTCAAACATGATTGTTGGCTTGTTTTTTTTTCTAAATAAACGAACATTGGGTTAACTCATGAATATTTGTTTAATTATGTTCGTGAATGTATATATATATATATATATATATATATATATATATATATATATATATATATATATATATATATATATATATATATATATATCAGTGTCCAACAGAACATTAATTCATCAAATGATAAGTCATTTATTTATCTAAAAGAAAGCGTAGTATGATTTTATTTAACATGCGGAAAATCCTTCTAATACCTTTTGTTGCATAATTTATATAATATTGATTTATAATTTGTTTTTTCATTTGAAATATATATTATACCTTAACTAGACAAGCTCAAGTTGAACTCGATTTTGAAGGCAAAAAAATGTTTAACAAGTTAAACTCAAACGCAAATCCGAGCATTTCATCTTTTAAACTGGTTTGTGACTTAAACGATCGAGCTCAGAGGAATATTAATTGAATTGTCGATTTTCCATCGAACTCAATACACCAATGTACCATAATGGTTTAGATTAAGTTTTGATGTTTTTAGTTACACTACACATTTGGGAATATTTGACTTGTCTTAAGGGACAAGGAATTGGTGTGTAATTCGTCCGATAAGAATCGAGTATTGACACATCCTCTCCGCTATATAAAGAACCCAAGTGAATGAGAGTTATATCATAAAAAATTCTTGATCTTTCCCACTGCAAATTTTTTTGCATTCATAGTCATCACGTTGTGTCGAAGAGAAGTCGGAACATCCGAGTAGTTCGCCGGAGCTCGAGTTTTTGAAGTGCCGCTAAACTCGAGACGTAAACCGTTGTATCTTGGGAGACAGTTGCTGCAACCGTGGACACGAGACCGGGAATTTGTTCTAAGGAAAGAGTGTGTACACTCGTCTTGGTTTGATTTCTATTCCGTTATTTTTGTATCGTTTGATTCAATTTTTTATTGTTTTGTTTACTCCGTAATTATTTCCGGTAATTGCGGATCTATTCGGTAAATCACTCCACACACGACTAAATTTTCCAACAAGCTTAAGACAAATTAATTTATGTTACAGTACCGTACGTTTGTTGATTCAGGTGATTGCTGGAAAAAAAAAATCGGTGTCGAGAGATGCAGTTTCTTTTAGTACCTTAATATGCCTTGCTACTAAATGGCCTGCTGAGATTTTTGCTTATAAAAATATGAGAATTAATTCCTAAAATTAGGGATTCTTTGATGTACATAATCCTTGTATTCTATAGTAGTAGTATTGTAGTACTATAAGTATCTTTGGTTTTATTTTGTGAATTTAATGTTCCACTCGCAGTTGTCCCCAACGATCTGAAATTAAAATTAAAAAAAAATCTCGTTAATTAACAAAATTGTCGTTCTAGATGACCTTTTGATCAATTTTTGTGTCAGCCCAACAAACCATTTGGGAAGCCAGGAGGACAGTGTTTCAAAACATTTGTTATGACAGCTTGGTTGATACAACTTTAATTAAGATTGGCGGTAAGACTCTTTTTAATGATACACCTTTAAACAACACTCCAAACACCATCGATTTCCGTTACAGTTATACTTTTTTAACACCTTGTAAAAACTTTTACTCCAATAAATAACCTTTATACAATCCTTCAAACACTAATTTATATCCTTTTTGTTTTTTAATATTCATCCAGCACAACTGAAATAATTATGAATGTTATTTATACAAACTCATGATTTTTTTTTCTTTTTATGTGTCATTGCTATTTTTTATATACGTTCCACAATACCAATATTGTCTCGAAACTAAAAAAAATCAAACGTTTAGTGTGTCAAATGTTTTTTTTTTTTTTTGAGAGCGTCAAATGTTTTATTTTATTTTAATGTTGTGTGCCTGTATAATAGTTGAATCCAATTTTTCTTTTCATTATTAACATTAATTAATAGTATAGAATACATGAGTAGTGGGAAGGAAAAGGAGGTAAATGGGTACATGGTGGGTACACTATTCACCTTTTGGAAGGACTCCAAATATGGAGTATGAGGTAGCATTTTTTCAGATCAAGTAATTTTAAAGTTAGCTACTGCAGCTTCAAGTTTGTGTATTATACTGGAAATGTAATGTTTAGAGTTTAAATAAAGTGTCCATTGTGGACAGTCTAATGCAAAGTGGTTGGGCTGTCTTATCTATTCGTAGAAACGAACCAATTGAATTTTAAATTGTAACTATTGTTGTGATTTATAAGAATAAACTAGAGTTGTTGAGAAGTCATTTGGTGTAGGGCCGAAGCTTCTAGTATAAGAATATAGATAGACTATAGTTGTTGAGAAGTCATGATTCTTTTTATTTTAATTTATCATTATTATGATTTATTTTAAGAACATGATGACTTCAACAACTCAAAGGTTACCAGCTAAGCCTTTGAGTTTGCTAGGATGGTCGAACATGATGTATATGGTTACCATCATGTACAAAGCGGCATATGGTTCTGAGATGTCATTTCGGTTACAAGGACAAATAAGAGTATCAAAAACGTGAAGTTTTTGTAGTAATGTGTCTCTACGTGAAAGTGCAGCGACGCGTCTGTGATCCGAACCACACGATTAAGTCACAGAATGAAATCGTGTGGACAGACCGCATGCGCGCGCGTGTGTGTCTGCTACGCGTGAGTACACACTACGCAAAAACTTCCCATCAAAAACATAATACCTGAGAACTATAAAGCAAAACACATTTACACAGATGATGACAACTACAGTCTACAGAGCAGAGTATCATTACAATACCAAAATACGGGTCCGTTTCTATCAGTAGGGACTCACAGAGAGAAGCTGCCACGCGTGGCGGGATCTCGGACCACGCAGCTTCGACGATGTGGAATACAGCGATGCCGTGTGTGTGGAAATTGTGTGATCCAGATCTTTGCTTGTAAATAAATGAGCTCCTAAGAGGAGTCCCCTGGATAAATTTTCCTCAAAATACACCCAATCCCTATTAGCCGAATGCATCCAAAACAATATGAAAGCGAATTCATCCAAATTAATTTTTAGTGGGCAGAGGAATCATATTGCAGGGCACATTCAGAAAAAGAGATTTATTTTCCTAAGAGGGCATCTTGCATATCCAAAACACAATAACACTAGAAGCCCCAAAAGCTTATGATCAAAAAATTGATTCTAGCACATCCTATGATCAAACATCCAATGTTGAGCAACAAATTGATTCTAGCAAATCCCAATGATCAGACATCCAAAGTTGGCTACTACATAGTAATCAACAAAAGGAAAGAAATCATTTTTACTATTTTAGTTCTTCAACATCCTAATTATCAACCTCAAGCGAAATAATTGCTGCGGAGGAAAAATGGAAACAAAAATCTTTTTTGTTACCGAAGGAAAAACCGACGAAAAAATTAAGAAAACAAATCCACAAAACCATAATAGTCTCATTCCTCAAAATGAGGTTATAATCATAAAACGTTACGCCACCACTATTGTTAATTCCATTCAAACCTGCAAATCATCCCATCCCAAACATCGCAAAGGGCCTTTTTGAGATGAAAAAACAAAAAGAAAAATAATAAGAAAATGAAGAAAAAATACCGTTGCTATCAGCACCTTTAACTCATTCAAAAAAAAAACAAGCACCTTTAACGACCGGCGGCGGCCAAGCATTGTTTTCTCCGACAACATTTGGAAAACCTTGGAAGTAGGAGATGAAAAAGCGCCCTATTGTCGACGAAATCCATAAATACTTCGTCGATCCAGCAAAAATGTCGAATTTTCTACTCAGTCGATCACGATCCACCGGCTGCGAAGGAGGTGTTAATTAAATCCATCATTCAGGCACTACCCCAATATGTCATGCAATGCTTCGAGTTACCTAAGTCTCTAATTATCGACTTAGAAAAGTTAACAAGACAGTTCTTCTGGGGTTCTTCGGATGGGAAAGATAAAATTCATTGGAAATCTTGGAATCATTGTCGTAAGAAAAAGGCGGAAGGAGGTCTCGGATTTCGGGATCTTGAGTGTTTTAATCTAGCACTCCTAGCAAAACAGGCATGGAAAACCCTGGCTACGCCTGATTCCATTTCAACCCGTGTCCTTAAAGCAAAATATTTTGATAATCGCGACTTTAAAGATGCTACCCCCACGAGAAATCCCTCATTTATCTGGAAAAGCATCTTAAAAGGGAAGAATCTCCTTTTTCATAGGTTAAGATGAAAAGTTGGGAGCGGAAACAATATTGATATCATCAATTAATGATGCTTGGCTACCTGCTTTACCTTCATTCCAAGCGCATCTTAATGAAGGAAAGCTACCCAACTGCAATGTAAGTTGTCTTATTAACTCATCTACTCGCAAATGGAGAAAAGATTTGATTCGGGAGGCCTTCAACCCATTTGAGGTGGATAAAATCATATCTATCCCACTTTCCCCAGAAGTAGAGCTGTTAACGAGCCGAGCTGAGCCGAGTATTGGTGGTTTGAACTCGAGCTCGTTTAGCTCACAAGCTCGTTCGAGCTCGTTCGTTTGTTAAACGAACAAAAATTATGTTCGAGCTCGGCTCGTTTAAAAGATGAAATGTTCGAGCTCGTGGTCGAGCTCGGCTCGTTAAACATATTTTTTTGTCTTTTGGCTCGAGTTTGGCTCGAATTCGGCTCGAGTTCGGTTCGTTAACAAGTTAGACATTAAAATTACATATATTAAACAACTAAAATTACTATAAAAATATCTAAATATTATATAAATTCAATCTATAATATCTATTAAATGAATGAATGAATTATCCTCTTTTGAGTCAGGATTACTGTAAATTGATGTATTTATATAAGCACGTTCGCGAACATAATCGAACGTTCGCGAACCAAGCTCGTGTTCGTTCGTTAAGCAAACGAGCCTACAATCATGTTCGAGCTCGGCTCGTTAAGCTTAACGAACAAATGATCACGGACACTAATGAGCCGAACACGAGCTTGTTCACGAGCGGCTCTGTTCGTTTAACAGCACTACCCAGAAGCCAAGGAGGATAAGCTGATATGGCACTACTCGAATAATGAGATCTATACTGTTAAAACTAGGTATCAATTGGCTCATGAGCTTAAATTTCGGGGGTCAACATCTCCGGCCTCAACATCCTCACACTCATGCAGTAGTCTCTAGACTAGCTTGTTGAAATTGAGAGTAAAGCCGCGGATTATTCACTTTATCTGGAAGCTTCTCAACAATATCTTGCCTACGGCATCCACACTACGGTCCAGGGGTGTTGGCACGGGCTTATGTCAAGTATGTTTACAACATGAAGAAACAATTTGGCATCGTCTTTTTGAATGTCTAATCCAACAATACATTTGGCGCAATCATCACCTTGGTGAGTTTTTCTCCAAAATTAGAATACACTTATTTCTTGATTGGTTTGATGAAATGCTCGACTTGAAAAATGAATCCGAGCTACTCCATGTAATCTACCTGTTATGGAACATCTGGAAGGCCAGAAATGGGCATATTTTTCAAGGTGAACCGGTGCACATAAATTCCATTTGCAATCATTCGGCAATTGAGGCGGATGAATATACACAAGCTATCACGAGACAACCAGATATCACCAAGGGCGGGAACTTTGACACTAAATGGAAGCCTCCACCCACAAGCGCCCTCAAGTTTAATATTGATGCAGGTTTTAGTGAGTTATCAACGATAGTTGGTGGGATACTTCGTAATAGCCAAGGAAAAATAATTCGAAGCTTCTCAAAAAAATTGGAAGGAAGATATGGTGTCTTGGTAGGAGAGGCCTTAGTGATTTACCACGCTTTGACGTTCGCGCTCATATGGGGATTCTTTAACATTATCATTGAAAGTGATTCGCTTATCTTACACCATCGATTGCAAAATCAAGTAGAAGACTTATCTTCAGCCGGAAGTATTATAGAGGATTGTAAAAAACTTATGTCAGCTTTCATTTCTCTTTCTTTCTCTTTTGTTAAAAGGCAAGGTAACATGCCTGCCCATTTTCTTGCAAGGAATGCCTCAATCTTGTTGCTTGCCTAGAATGGGGTTCTTCTCCTCCTCTTCATGTAATCCGTGTTTGTATGACGGACTGTGTTTAATCAATAAATAAAATGCTTCTACCCCACGAAAAAAGTAAATAGTTATAGTTTTTTTTCCTTTCTATTGTAATACAAAAACAAAGACAAAAACATAAAAAACCTCAAGTGTTTATGAACCGTTATTTTATTGGGTAATGATAGATCTACTCCCTTAAATCTACACCATTTTTACTCCCAACATAATCTTGTGGTTGTGATTTTTTCAATTTTTTTAAATTTCTTTTACTAGTAAAAAACATGTGGTGAGATGATGATGGTGTAAAAATTATGTAGACTTAAGGTAGTAGCTCTATCACTCCCCTATTTTATTTTATTTTTTATTTTAACAAAATTATGAACCGTTTTTGATTGATTAATTTAAAAGTCGTCCTATCTTCCGACACGTATAATCCCTACCTATCTCGTTTTGCTCCGTCCCGCCCATCATCATCATCTAGCTAGATTATGCGTCGTGAATTTTTCCGAAAAATCTCTGCGAAAAATGTTGAAATACTCAGCTAAATGGGTGTTCTGAAGGTTATTGGAGAGGCCTGGAAGCTCTCCGGCAGCTACGCTAAGGCTGTACCACGAGAGAATCGTGGAACTAACCCTAGAAATGTTGGTTCGTTCGATAAAAATGACCCCACGGTCGGCACCGGCCTAGTCGGTGCTCTTGCTTGTGGTGATGTGATGAAGCTCCAAATTAAAGTTGATGATAAGACTGGCTTTACACTTGTTTCAAGACGTTTTGATGTGGTTCAGCTATCACATCTTCTTCTGGGGAGGTTATTGTGTGGTGTCTCCACATGGTGCGGAGACACCGTGTGGCAGCCCACACACTACACATTCTTATTCTGTATTTAAACTGTGTGGTTCTGATCGTTTCACCCATCAATTCACCTCAAAATCCATCACCACACAATAACTTTCCCTCCTTCTGTTGGTACGTTTATGTTTCTCTTACTTTCTGCTAGGTGGTTTAAGTTTTTTTATGATTGTTTGCTGGAAATGAATATGCGGATGTAGTTTATTGATTAGATTTTTGACTGTAAATTAGGTTAAGGTAGATGTTAAGTTCACATTTTGCTTGGATATTTTGAGAAAATATTGGTGCTATGAAGATATTGACTGTGAATTAGTTTTAGGTGGACGTGCTCGCCTCACACTGATTTTTGGATATTTGAGATAAATTTGGTGCTATAAGTATGAAGACGGCAGGGCAATTTCATTTAATGTAGAAATGAAGAGTTTTTGGTTGCCTTTTTTCTCAATAGAAGATGATTTGCCATGTATCATACTGAAATGCTCGATCAGTTGCTGCTTAATTTCTTGGCTGTTAATGAAAAATGAATGAATTGGTTTTAAGCTCTGCCTTATTCTGCATTTCAACTTTTTCACTTAGGTGGATTGGGGGTATCTATTTTCTTGACCAGAACATGTTTATTCCTGAGGTGCTAGTCGATGTAATTTAAGTGCTTTTATTTATAGTAACTTAGATTTTATGTGTTCTTAAGGGTGCTTATTGATGATTCCATGGCTGGATAATGACTGAGTGGGTAAAAGGGAAGCAGATATATGGAGGAAGTCTTGACCATAAAGAATACGTGAGTGCGACTTCTCTTGGTATTTCTATACTGTTTTAGGTTTTCCTTTACAACCTTGCATTGCATTGCATTAATTATTTCTCGTCCAGAAGTTGTATTTTGTTTTCATTCATGATGTGATCTATAGCGTAGAAGCGTCTTGAGCCGACTGAGTATTTGCCATGATTTTTTCAAATATAGTTTTGGACTTTGTGCCACTCTTTTTTGTGACATGGTGCAAATAAGTAGTTGCATACTTGCAATTCCCCTTCCATGTCTCTGTTGCTTCTTCAAAGAGATAATTCCATTTTTTATTTTATTATTTGCAGCAAATCGAACGCAAAACGCTTGCAGGAGGATTGATCATTGATTTGTTGAAGAGATGTTAGCTTGTATGTAATGTGCAAGTTGGTCGGTCGGTCATCAATACGAAAAGCCTTGGCCAATATATATCGATCATTCGGAATAGGAGGTTTAATGAAGATGAAGGCTTGGAGGGAGTACTTGTAAGAGTTTAAAGAGTACAAAACTATAAATGCCAGAGGTATGGCCAAGTATTTCCCTTCCTCTAATGTAATTCATGTTGTTTTGACAGACAATGCTTAATAAAAGACGCTGTTAGATTTTATAAAGGTGAAAATCAAACAAAAATAATTACGTGCGTAAAGTGGTAAATCTAACAACTAACACTCTAGGGTTATAAACTTGATTTTAGTTATAAACTATAGTTTAAGAGGGTAAATCGAACAACAAGTAATAGTTTGGAAGAGGTAAACCGAGATTTACCAACACCAATTGAATAAGTTACCATTCATACATAGCACAGATATAATAATTATAAAATAAAAGAACAACATTAACCCCCACCCCACCCCCACCCCTTCCCCATTAACAAATCTTTACTACCCACGTTATTTAAAGTCTTGTACAAAGATCATCTTCATCAACCTTTTCATCCTTCTCCTGTGTACTTATAACCTGTCCAACAGCTTGTGGCATTCCAACAAACGCCTCTACTTCACGTTCATCAGCCACCTGTTGCATCAACCGGCCGTTGACCTCCCCTTCCGGCGTAGTCAACGCCGTGGTTTCCGCCATCATCGAACTCTCCATAAATTCAGCTTGAATCTCCATATTCACAAACTGCTTCTCGAACCGATCCATCGTCTCCGACATCTTCTGCAGATTCCCGGTTGCCAAACTAGATTCCAAAGACCTAACAATACTCTTCAATATTGACTTCCTGATCGTCGTCATCTTGGCTTGTGTTTCGAGCCGAGCCACAACGGCGTCGAGCCGAGAAGCTAACCTGAGGCAGTTCATCTGCTCGCTGCCTTTTCGAACCGATTTTTCTACGTAAATCCTTACGCCGTCCATATTTCTATTCACCATCGCTAATATAGCCTCCAATTTCTCGGATTTCGCTTCCTTTTCGCATCTTCTTGCTTGGCGTAAAAGGGTTTTTGATGTGAACTTCAGCTTCTTGATTTGATTCATCAAAGTCAAACTCGAACAGATTCTCATGAAATCTCTCGGAAAGTTTCGAAGTTTCGACCATAAGGACGACATTATTTAACGCAAAGGGATCAAAGAAAAATTCACGGAAGAAGAACAAACGAAACGTAACGTAACGTTCGAATGTACGTAGTAGTACTGCAGAATGGTTTAGGGTTTACAAAGTTCACATATATATAGTCTTCAACAAAGTCGGTCGGTTGGAATCCTAGCTACTCGGACCCTTCTAATTTTACATGTGCAGATTAGTGATTACCATAATCTTAAGGATATGGATGGGTATAATGTGCAAATTACCATAATCTCAAAATAGGAAAATTTTATAATCCATTATACAGAATGTTGTATCGAATGATATATATTACGATCATGAAACACTTTATCTAGGGGAAGATTGTCACGTGACTCCATTGAGATTCGAGATTTTTTTTATACATAATAAAATATTTAATTTTGTTGTTAAAAAATATAGATTTAAACTCTGGCACATAGTACAAGTATTATTAGTATGAATAATGAAATTGAATTGATTATAATTCACAACATCCCCTTTAATATATGCAAAAACACTAGCCATGCAAAATATCTTTACCATATACAAACATATACATATACAATATGTATCATATACTATCTCCGTCTCATAATAATTGTCCATATTTTAGAAAAAAAATTGTCCCATAAAAAGTGTCACTTTATATTATCAATACATCATTTAATGTTTATTTTCCAAAGATACCCTTAAAAAGTCAAACATTTATTTATTGCACTCATTTCACATCCCAAAACAAATATTTATTATTTGTTAGGGGTAAGTATATCAATGGAGTATAAAAACACAACACATTAATTACATTTATTAATATGTGTGAAAACAAAAAAGGTGACACTTAATTTGGGACGGAGGTAGTACTTTGTGTGTCCTTTATATCCCGTGATCCTCCAATTTGATTATTGCAAGTTTCAATTTACATATGTAATCATTTTTCTTTAATACTCATTTTCAAACTTTACGATGTTCTGTGCAATGCACGAGTTTTCTACTAGTATATGTATATGTGTGTGTGTGTTAGTGGTTTTTCAATAATGAGTTAGAATTATAGAAATATGCACAAAATGCTAAAGTTACAATATTACTTTAAGCACATAAATTTAATCTCAATATTTTTAAGGGGCGGTGGGACAAAATGACAACATAAGAATGAAAAATGGTGAAATAGGACAGTTTCAAATATATATGTTTCAAAAGGAAAAAAAAAAAAAAAAAAAAAAAAAAAGGTAGATGTAGAGAACCACCCCTATTGAATTTAACACAATTTTCTTTTTGTTTTAATCCTAAAAATTGGGGTGTTTTGAATATTGCAAGTCATGATTCTTCAAACATAATAGCAAGCGATCTCATCCGTTTCAGGGACTACAGCAGAAAAGTTCAATACAAAAAATAACATACAGGCTGTGACCTCTCCTAAAGAACATAAAATAAAATTTCACATATCTCGGAGTTATGTTTAACTGGCTGTTTAATCAATACCAACAGAAAGGCAACTTGGAACAACACATTAAAGTGAACCTTAGAATCAAGGATTGAAGCATACCACGTTTCGTTCAAATTACCAAACGCAGGGCATCTCCGACACCAACAGCGTTGTTTGATTCAATCGAAGTGACGAAAAATCCTGTGTTAGATACATATAGGATACGGGGTACACTATCATAAAGAAGTGTCCGTACATCATAGTATAGAAGCGTTCTTGAACCGACTGAGTATTTAGGAGCCATGATTTTTTTCAAATAGTTTAGGACTTTGTGACACTCTTTTTTGTGACTTGGTGCAAATAATACTTGCATTCCCCTTCCATTCCATGTATTTGTTGTTTCTTCAAAGACAGAATTCCATTTTTGTCCCTGGTAACAATGGCATATTGTTTCCTTTCCAGTTTTTTTGAATTGAGCTTATTATAACTTTTGCACATGTTATTAATAATTAATGCAGAGAAATCGCGAAGCACCTTTCTCTACCACCTGTGAAACTCCATTGCAGTATGCTTGCTTAAGATGCCATAAAAGCAGCTGTGAAAGACTACAAGGCAAAACGCTCATGCAGGCTCTGCACTGCTGGACAAAGCCGCCCAAGCTTGTTCTTGTACCGGATTTGTTTATGCTATATCCGAACTTGAAATACCCCTTCTATAAGTTGGAGCAAGGATCCTCTCAAGTGTGAGGGTCAAGTGCTCTATCAAGTGTCAATAATCTAACCACACACTTACAACGTGAATATGATCTAGCCGTAGATATTTTTTTTTTTTAAATTTTTAAAACTACGTCGTTTTTCTAAAAACAATGGTACTGGAGAGAGCACTTGACAACTTGTTTCTAAGTTTGGTATCACACAGTCAATCTAACACAACTCTTTTTCCATCCATCTACAACTTATGGTAATCGGCCATCAGCAAGCAAGCCGACGATTCACCTCACTAGAATCGACTATGTAAAAGTCGATTGTATTATGGTGTTAAAAACAGTATATTTAACGTGGTGGCCACCAAATACGCCAAGTACAAAACATAAGAGTTGTGGAGTCTATAAACACCCTCCTCCACGAGAGGTCTTGTATTGTATCTCCATTTGTAGGTAAAAAAATCTTGTCGACCCAAGACTTAAATTGATCAAACCAGACTACCAGAGTGTCAAAACAATAGATTTGCCGCGCGATGTTATTAAATTAATGACCCCACCCCACCCCACCCCACCCCAAGAATTGAGTATATAAAGAGTACTATTAATTAAACTGATTGATAGGGGTGCATAGCGAAACATAGCAAAGCATAGGTTTGGCCTTCGCTACGTCCCCGGTAGGGGTGTAAACGAGCCAAGCCATGCTCGTCTTGCGATATGCTTGCTCAAATATGATTTACCAAAACTCGAGCAAATCATCTTGGTTAACAAGTCGAAATCGAGCACTTTAAAACTTGACTTGTATCGAACATAATTATATTATATTAAAAATATTTATTCGTTTGAAATTTTGGACGAGTCGAACTTGAGCAGCTTAAAAGTCAAACATTTTTTCGAGCTTGAAAATGCTTAAAATTTTGTCAAGCATGATCGAGCCGAACTCAAGTATAATTAAATTTTCAACGAGCCGATTTTGAGAAATTTTTCTCTGACTCGAACGAATTCGAGCTGAGTTCGAGCATCACTATTTTCTGTGGCTGCTTGACTCAATAATTGAATGTTTGATTTCACTCGGATCGTTTACACCCCTACGCCCCTGCGCTTCTGCAATACTCGGATCATCACTATTTTGTGTGGCAGTGAAATTAATGATTCAAACTCACCTCAAGCCTTTCTGGCAAGCCAATTTGTGTATTTTAGGTTGGTCCAAATGCAAGTTTTGGACCACAATGTCATCATTTTCAAAGCAAATCATTGGTGGTTTTTTCTACATGTAGGGGTCCATTTTAAAACCCATGATTTCTATTAGTTGTGGTGCACCAAATAGGATTTGCATCATAATCAAGCTAAAATTTGTGTTAAACCAGTATCCCATTCGAATTTATCCTCAACTTTCGGCAAGAATTGGCTGTTTGGAAATTAGTGAGAAAGCATGTTAAAGATATAAGAAGAGCAGAAGTGAAGATTGATTGCACATGTTGGCATTACATCGAGCACCTTAATTAGAGTGGCAGTTAATCAATTAGGAGTTTGTTAAATCTGTTAGGAAGTTAGTTATTGAGCTGTTGAACTTCTATATAAGGTCAGCAGCACATTAGAATAGCTTCAATTCGATTTTACAATTCTGGATTATTCATTCCTTCTTCCACAAAGTTCAAATGTAATTTTCCCGCCAAAATTATGGTTCATGTTTGATATGAAGAACTTGATTTCTTCTTGTTTCTAGTTCGATATTTTGGTTTCTTGATTCTATTTCACAGTGTTATCACTGTTTTTAACATGGTATCAGAGCAAACTTCTGCTTTCGATTACTAGTTTCTCCGTTTTTTTCCTCTGTTTTTCGAATTCTTGTCTTTATCTTTTCTCTTCAATTGGTTCTTGGATAAGTCATGGCAACGCAAGGTGTCAGAGATCCTTATTATATTCATCCAGCAGAGAACACTTCTATGGTGCTGGAGCAGCCAGTCTTGAAAGGAGCACAAAACTATCATCAATGGAAATGAGCTATTAGAATGGTTCTTTCGACGAAAGGGAAAGTCAAATTCATTGATGGTACATTACCTAAACCTCTTCAGAATGATGAGAATTTTGAGGTCTGATGTCAATGTAATGATCTAGTTATTACTTGGATTCTGAATTCGGTTAATCCTGCAATTATCAAAGTGTGTTTTGGTTACAAACCGCTAAAGAAGTTTGGGATGACTTGAATAAAAGATTTGGATCAAATAGTGTTTAGAGGCTTTCAAATCTTGAGGAGGAGATTTACAACACCAAACAAGGTGCATTAACAGTTACGGAGTATTTTACGAAGTTAAAGGCACTATGGGATCAATTCTTGGTGATTAGACCTATTTCACCGTGTACTTGTCATGCTTTGGAGATTTACAAGGGTTATAATGAAACAGATTATGTAACCAGATTTGTCAAAGGTCTGAAAGATAGCTATAGTAATGTGAAATCACAAATCCTTATGTCAAAACCTCTTCCTAATGTTGCAACTGCTTTTTCAATGGCAATTCAACATGAAACACATATTACCTATTCTGCTGCAACAGGAGAAAATATGGCATTAAATGTCACTGCTCAGAGATATGGACAGGATTATCCAAGAAATGATCAGTACATAGGACAAGTTAATAATGCAGCTGGTAGAGGTATGTGGATAGAAAATCAGAGACCTTATCAGACCAATGGCAAGAAAATGCAGTGTAGCTATTGTGGTAAGGAAGGTCATACTATAGAAATGTGCTACAACAAATATGGATTCCCTAATGGCTCTAGAGGCAGGGTAGATGAGCTATCATGGCTAATAATGTGGGGGTGGAATCTGGTTTTGATCCTGAGTGTTTCCAAGATGCAGAACAATCCTTAAGTACAGATCCTGTTCAGGTGCCAGTACATGAACCAACTAGGTCAGACACTATGACCAAATCTCAGTATGATCATATCATGAACATGCTGAGACATGTGAAGATACAAGACGCATCTCTGTTGTTCCACAATCATAATTTCCCACTGTCATGACAACAAATGTCCAGGTTTTGAATGATACCACATCAGGTGTCCCGGATTTTATCAATACAAAACAACAAGTAATAAACCGGTTAACTTCAAGTGCAAGGATCGTAGTATGGAGGCTAATGCCGGGTCGATCTTCGGGAACTAGACCGTCAGAACCCTAGCTTTTGTTTTTAACTAATTATTGTCACGAAAACTAACCTAAACGAATATTGCATAAAAGTAACTAGACAGAGGAGATTAATCCAATGCTAGGAAAGATTGAAAGCGATAAACTAACTAAACTAGAGTGCAGAAAAAGTAAACTAAAGCTAAACAATTCAAGTTTCAAGGATTAAAATCAAATTATAACGAACGAACAAGCAATTGATCCACCTATCCCATCAACATTCAATTCTAATTCGGATTAATTCGTGATCTCTACTCAAGTCGTGATTCACTCGAAGGCATAAACTCCTACTCTCGTAGACAAGTTCGTTTCTAATCTTTTATCTTTCGATGTTAAAGATTACGCTCTTTCTAACCTAGGCGTGAAATCTTTCAATTTCTAATCTAGAAAGTCAATCTAATAACTCGCTTTAGTTAGATCGAAGATCTATTCTTTTAGCATGGTGATCTAATGTTTATATGATTTTCATCAATAAAACAATCATAAAGCAAACATCTTTCGATACGACTTGCAATAAAACAATGTAAAGTGATAAAAGAAACAAACTTGAGATTCACGAATCAAACTGAATTGTTGATTGGTTCAAGAGGTTTAGCCTCGTAACATCCTTGTTGCAACTCGAATTGATGAAATAAAAGACATGAATCTATCTAATCTAATCTAGGAATTAAATTGCATAAAAGTAGATAAAATCTTCAACTTGGTTTTAGGTTCGACCTGTGTCTAAGGTTTGAGAAATCGCGCTATTTATAGATTTTAGGTCGGTTTAGGCTATAGGGTGCTGGGCGCCCGTCCACTATCTTGGACGCTTCGTCCGAAGACTGCGGAGGTGGTGAACGCGACCGCTTTCGGCCCAAAACTCTCTCAGATTAAATTTTCCTTCGGGCCCGCCCGTTTAAGGTCTTCAACGCCGTCCGCGTAGAAAAAGGTGGGCCTTTCGTTGTCACTTTGATCTCGATTCGCCACCCATCTTCGATCAAAAACGGATTTCTTCAACTCTATCTCTTTTCCTTCTCAATCCAACTCACCATTATCTCCTCTATCTTGATTTAGCTCGAGTTTTATCAACATTTGATCATCAATTTAGCCTCAAACAAGTACCTACATGACATCAAAAACACCGTCCCAACAGTAACATAATTCTAAACATAAAATCATAATTAAAACATCTAAATTCACCAACTTTGTTAACTCATTAAAAATATTATTTGCTCAATAATTCATTTAAACACTTAATTCCCATGCAATTAATACGTATGAGGGTTATAAAATATAACGTTATAAATCATAATTTCACCCTTAACATCAGGTAATCCTTATGTATGGATTGTTGACTCTGGAGCAACTGATCATGTAGTTTCCAATATTGGTTTAATGAGTAAACATATGCATGTCTTCAACTTGCATGTTAATTTACCTAATGGAGCTAAGGCAATTGCAATGGCTTTGTGTACCGCTTTTTCATACAATTTGTTATCTCGATTGCAACTCACACGTAAGATGATTGGTTCAAATAGTTTAATCAATGGCTTATACATTCTCAAGCAAGACCTACTGCTCATTCGATAATACTTTTGTTTGTCATGCTATGTCTGATTCTTTGTTATGGCATTATAGGCTAGGCCATTTATCTGTTCAAAGACTGAAAACTGTAAAACAATTAGATGTTCCTCATGTTGTTTTACCTTTAGACAATGAATGTCATATATGCCCTTTAGCCAAACAAAAAAGACTCAGTTTTCCTACCAGTATTTCTGTTAGTCATGCTGTTTTTGATCTAATTCATGTTGATATCTGGGGTCCTAACAGACATTTTTTGCACACATAATGGTGCAAAAAATGGTGAATGTCATATATGCACACATAATGGTGAATTCTATTTTTTGTCTATTGTGGATGATTATAGTAGATTTTTATGGGTGTTTTTTATGAAAACTAAAGCAGAAACTAGGTCTATACTCAAAAAAAATTTGTGAATGGATTCATAGTCAGTTTCATAGACATGTTAGGCTATAAGGCTGACAATGGTCTTGAGTTTCAACTTACACAATACTATGTTGAAAGAGGCATCATTCATGAGACTTCATGTGTACACACCCCTCAACAAAATGGGGTTATTGAAAGAAAATACCAACACCTTCTTGCCACTGCTAGGGCACTCAGATTTCATGCCAATATTCCAATGATATATTGAGGTTTTTTCCTTCAACATGCAGCATATTTAATAAACATCACTCATACACCTTCTCCACATTCTGTTTTATATAATGCTTCACCTTCTTATAATGCTTTGAGAGTTTTTGGTTGTTTAGTCTTTGTTAATACTAAGTCCAAGGCAGGGGCAAATTTGAAGCAAGGAGTAGGAAGTGTGTCTATCTGGAAATGCTGCACATACCAAAGGATATATAGTTCTTGCTATGGACACCAGATAGATACTCATCTCCAGAGATGTGAAATTTCATGAGTTTGAATTCCTTTTCACTCAATCCTCAGCCACAAATCCAAGTATGGTTGTTCCCACTACATCATGTCCAGACTTATACACTGACATTAATGAAGAATGACATGTGGCTCAACCTACACAACAAGGTAGTTCTAATGGTATTCCAGCTACAACAGGAACTTCCTCAACATAATATTCATCCCAGTGAAGGAATTAGAAGGTCATCAAGAAACAGAAGTGCTCCCACCTACCTGAAAGATTATCAGCATACCCTAACCACTAATCATTCTACTCCTCATTTGATACAAAATGTGGTTTCTTACAATTACATCTCAGACACATACAAGACTTTTACTACACAACTAGACAAGGACAAGAAACCAGATACATACAAAGAAGCTGCTACATCTGTAGATTGGCAAAAAGCAATGAAGAGTGAGTTAGATGCCTTACATGATACTAATACCTGGTCATTAGTTCCCTTACCAAAAGGAAAGATCCCTATAGGTTGCAAATGGGTTTTTAAGATAAAAAGGAAGTCAGATGGTTCAAAGAGTTAAGACATATAAAGCCAGGCTTGTTGCAAAAGGTTATACGCAGACTGAAGGCGTTGATTTTATTGAAACTTTCTCACTTGTAGCAAAAATATCCACCATTAGGCTGTTTATGAGTTTAGCAGCAATGAAGCAATGGCATCTGCATCAACTTGGTGTGAACACAGCCTTCTTAAATGGTGACTGATAGCTGAAATATTAACTGACTAACCTTAACCGACAGAGTATCGGGTCAAGAGAATATCTGGCCGTAGCAAGGTCGATCCCACAGAGACTAGGTTTGAGTACCAAAGTCGACTTATGACTTAGTCTGAGTCAACAATAGGGTGGAATAGTTATACTAATGCAGTAAAGTAATGATTCTACTAGTGATTATTATACTAATATGATTAAAAGACATAGTCGAACCATGATCCAACAAGCTACTCTTACCCCTCGATGGACTCAATGGAAAGTGTGCGTTATCCTACCAACCATCCCTACTCGCTTAAGACTATTCACGGTGCCAACTCCTAGTTCTCGGTGAGTAACCGAACAACTCGATATAAACACCCTATGCAAACTAACCAATCCCCCTTTAGAAACCGACTAACCTAACATGATATGCACTGTAGTCGCTCGTTTAACGATGTCCAACCTCATATCAGGCCCGCTAACTAGCTTAGCCGGGCCTACGCCACGATTCTAAAACCCTTATCCCACATCTCACCGCAAAATACATATGTAAGTTTGATGTGTGTGATAGTGAACAAGGTTGTCAATCTAATCCACTTACGGTTATTATAAGTTTTAAACGTGAATACAATCATTAACCATTCAATTACGTGATTACACACTTCCAATCTCATCTATCCAATGGCTAGTTCGCTTGGTTTCACATGATTCGACCACACAATGGATTAGCTACTCATGATGGAATTGAAAAACGAAATAATAATGAAAGCAATAATCAAAGACATAATCAAATAATTGAAAGACAAAGAAATAATTACCATAAAAGATGAAACCTTGAATTGTATGAAAATCTCCTTCAAAAGATGAAATATTGGATCACAAATCGAAAATCTAAGCTATGAAAGTTGTATAGAGTTGCTAGGAATTAAATATATGATCTAAGGATTAAAACAACGTTTAAACTAATGGAAATAGTCCTAAAATCGCCCCTAAGAAACCCTAAAACATCTAAGTACTCAATAGATCCATATGGGACCGAAAAAGAGGGTTTTTATAGGTTTTTGCCGCATCCCGACCATGAACGAGCGTTTGTGGCAAGGCAAACACTCGGTTGCCTAAAAGGCCAACTCTCAGTACTCAGCATTGCTCCGTAAACGCTCGTTTGCACCAAGCTTCAGTATTTTCATCATAACTTCACTTCTAGGGCTCCAAATTAGATGATTCAAAATGAATTGGAAAGCTGATTCAATCCTCTACAACTTTCATCAAGACAAATCTTCCTGAAAGTGTCTCCAAGTGTGACCAAAATGCCCCTGAAGTGACTGGTTCAGATTTCATCAATGATTCTTCACTCTTTTCTCCTCCTTGGCCCCAAATCTCGTTCTTTCTCGAGACTCTCTTCCTTATTCTCGACCTTATACATCAATCTAAGCCTGAAAACAAAGACACGAACACCAAGGCATAATATACATTGACAGAAACGTAACAAAATCCACATAAAACACGAGTTTTTAGGACGAAAACGTCATTAGTCTCGAAACATGCATATAAGTGAATATCGTTCATATACTACCCATAATAGCCCAAAATAACCATGAATAACTCGTAAAAGGAGGTAATCTCATATAAGAAATACACTACAATTTGACTCCCATCAGTGACTTGGATGAAGAGGTGTATATGAAACCACCTCCTGGTTTACAGCTTCAGCACCCTAGTCAGGTTTGCAAGTTAAACAAATCCTTATATGGTCTAAGACAAGCTAGTAGACATTGGAATGCAAAATTAACACAGACATTGGTTCAAGCTAGCTATTCTCAATCCAAAAATGATCATAGCATGTTTACCAAAGGGACATGTTCAGACTTTGTAGCTCTCCTAGTCTATGTTGATGACATCATAGTAGGAAGCTTAAATTTACAAGCCATACAAGATTTGAAGTCCTTACTCCATCAGGCCTTCACCATAAAAGACTTGGGGGAACTAAAGTATTTTTTAGGGTTTGAAGTGGCAAGATCCAAGAATGGTATAGTCATGAATCAAAGGAAATATTGCTTAGACCTACTTACAGAGTTTGGCTATCTAGGGGCCAAACCTAGCTCACTTCCTATGGATCCCACAGTCACACTAGACAAGGAAGATTCCCCACCATTTCAAAGCAATGCTTGTTACATGAGCCTAGTTGGAAAACTTATCTACATGGGCAACACTAGACCTGACATAGCCTATGATATACAATAACTGAGCCAGTTTCTAGATCATCCTACAGAAAAACACCTTGTAGCAGCTCACAAGTTACTTAGATACCTAAAAATAGCACCTGGCCAAGGCTTATTATTTCCTGCTACAAGAACTACACTATTAACTGCTTTTTCTAATTATTATTGGGGCAGATGCAATATTACTAGAAGACCAGTTACTGGCTACACTCTCTTTTTAGGTGATGCTTTAGTCTCTTGGAAATGCAAGAAGCAAGAGGTTGTTAGTAAAAGTTCATCAGAGGCTAAATATAGAGCCATGGCTGTCACAGCTTGTGAAGTTCAGTGGCTACTATATCTTCTTTCTGATTTTCAAATTCCACATCCTCAAACAATCCCTCTCTTTTGTGATAGCAAGAGTGCCATGTACATAGTAGAGAATCGTGTGTTTCATGAACGAACAAAACACATAGAGATTGATTGTCACTTTGTAAGGGAAAAATATCAAGCCAAGATACTGAAACCTATGCCGAGTAAGGACAGAAGACAATCTTGCTGATATTTTAACCAAACCAGTAGATAAACAGACTCTCACAAGGCTCCTACCAAGATTTCCTATGAAGAACACATATGCAGCCCAAGACAAAGAAGAGCAGACTTGGACAATCCATTCCAGCTTGAGGGGGGTGTTAAAGATATAAGAAGAGCAGAAGTGAAGATTGATTGCACATGTTAGCATTACATCGAGCACCTTAGTTAGAGTGGCAGTTAATCAATTAGGAGTTTGTTAAATCTGTTAGGAAGTTAGTTATTGAGCTGTTGAACTTCTATATAAGGCCAGCAGCACATTAGAATAGCTTCAATTCGATTTTACAATTCTGGATTATTCACTCCTTCTCCCCAAAGTCCAAATGTAATTTTCTGGTTCATGTTTGATTTGAAGAACTTGATTTCTTCTTGTGTCTAGTTCGATATTTTGGTTTCTTGATTCTATTTCACAGTGTTATCACTGTTTTTAACAAAGCAAGAAGAAGTTACACACATACGTATAAAATATTACACACATACTCAACTACACGGGTGTTCAGCCAAGTAATCCTACCGGTTTGATGTAGATCATTTGACCTGGGGCCAACCCATTCAGACCGGTCGCTAAGGAAGGGAGTAACATGTTGCGCATACAAAAGTTCTTGCATTCGATAAGAATATGCATTCCCCTTAGGCAGTTCTCGAACCCTTCGTCTGATAATACTTTCTCGATGGAATTGATGAAGTCCAAAGATTTTAATATGCCAAAGACACAACGGTCCAACCATTCGGGTCCCTTGAGAAAAAGGTTCCAACGAACACCTTGCTGAATCTTGGTCACGAGGATCGCCAGGAGATACTTTCGTTTACAAGAAGGAAAAAAAAAAAAAAAGCACGTCTGTATGTCGATAAAAGAAAAAAACAAAACGGATTGTTTGCTCCAATTTGGATAAAAACAAAAATAAATACGTAAAAGGTATGGTGCATGTATTTGAGTAGTCACTTTCTACCTTTATGATGAGAGTGTTTTGCTCTTGCAGGGGTATCACATCACAATATCACATGTATGCTCCCTCGCCAGTTTGTTTGGAATTTTTTTCAGCAACTTATAAAAAATACCATATGATACTTTATTACTAATAATGATATATGCACAATCTGTTTTATCACAACGAGTGATATAACGGTTAACTTGTATCAGTGACGGACACATAATTTTATTTCAGTGGGAGCCGAAATCTCAATAAAATGTTGTAGCAATTTTTTTTTCCGTAAAATTCACAAATGTTAATAAGAAAAGGAAAAACATAAATTATAAACACTAGAAAAGAGAAAATAAAACATAAATCATAACCTTAATGTAAATAGTTAGGCATTTTACCAACTGAGTTACAAAGACATATTTGTTGAAAATGTTCGGAATAATATACATACACTGTGTTAATATTATTATAAGGGTATATATACTAATAATTTCGCACCGAAATTTGAGTAGGGGGCGGGGTCCACCCTCACCATGCTGGGTCCGTCCTGATCTGTATCGTTGATCAAATGGTTTTATATCATGATTATTTTAGATTCATCATAATCAACGGTCCAGATGACCGTTGTGTCATTCATTATGATACAAGAGTTGTGTCTATATGACTATATCATTAATCTTATTATTATTTTTACAATAACAGGTCTTTATACTTAGTTGCTTTTATAATTTATAAGAGTGATACATGCTCAAACATTTGTTACTTTTTATAAAACGTTCACCCTCAAAAAGAGTTCAAAATCACAATGAATGAACTGATTAATTAGGGAGTGTTGCATTAATCTATCGGTGATATTTGATTACACATAGTTTCATATAAATTTTGTGTCTCTACAATTTTTATAAAATTTACTATTTTCTACTGTAATCATCACTTGCTTTCCCTCCTTAATTATTTGATCTAATTAAAGTATGACATTTATATACTAAAGGAAAAAATACAACAAAGTAATAAAGGTGTTTATTTTTTTAATGAAAGGATTATTATGTTTAGTAGATTGAGTAGATCAAAAGATATTATGATTAAAAAAATTTAATAAATGAAGGAGGTAAATGCCAATTGTATTAGTATTAAAATTTGTGTAAAGCTTGAAGGCATTATAAGGTAGCAAACATAATTTTTTTCTTCATGCATAATATATTAATATGTCATTTATAACTTATAAAACATCTTTTTTTTAATTTTTTTTTAGAAAGGGATCGTTTTTTATCAAGCCTTCAAACGAGCTTGGATACGGTTTTCCGATTTGAGATCCATGGATCACATACGGCATCTCACCATGTGCAGTGTTCGATATTTTTCTGACCCCGACACACTTTAACAGGTATCGGCCGATTTATATAATTATACTAATCAATAATTTTATATTTGACACTTCGACACGATGTCGACACCAATATGTCAATGTATTCATGTCGTATTATGCAGCGTTTCGTATTTGTATCATGTTTTATAGATTAAAAAACTAAAAATAAAAAGCAAATAACAATGAGCAGCTGAGATATTGCAAGCGTTTAATATTACCGAAATTACCTTCATACACTTACCCGACAGTTTTCAAAACGCCACCATCTGGGTCATATCATATCTGTTGGTAAAATTTTCCACAATTCAGATATGCAACAATGAAGCGTATACTTCATCCTAAATGGTTAGTCTTGCCTCGAACTTACTGCCTAGCTTTTAAAGTGAAAATGACGACTATTAGAATAGGCAAAGCAGAGAGCGAGAGAGAGAAAAAGTGTCTGAGAACAGGCTTTGCATAAAATGAGGAAAACACAATATATGTAATGATTCATCAATATATATATATATATATATATATATATATATATCTTCTATATATATAAGAAAGGAAAAGTTGTAGATTTGTGACACATGTTTTTTTTCTATTGGTCCATCATTTTACTGTTCATGGCCCAAAAATCCGGCCCAGTTTTTTTTTTTAATTCGTTTTTTACTGTTCATTGGGCGGCCCAGCCAGAAAAAAGTGTTTTTTTTTTTTTTTTTTTTTTTTTTTTTTTTTTTTTTTTTTGAGTGAAGGGTTTGAGTTAAATTGTTCCATTTTAGAGACTCAGTTGTATTTTTAATCTACACATTAGCTTTAATTTATTCTTAATCTTATTATATGTGTTGTGGTTAAGATGTATCCGATTCCAATTTAATTACATAATATTTTGCTTTCCATTGATATCTCTTTTTTTTTTTCTTATCTTATCCTAATCGATACGTGGCGTGATATTTCAATATACTATAGTTTGTTTGTGTGTGTGTTCTTTTCCTTTTTTTATATATATATTTTACATTGTGTGTCTATGCGGTTTTTTTTGGGGCATCGTTTTTGGGAGTCTTCACGTGATTGATTATTTTTTCCATCTTCATTTTTTTACTTCTATATATTGTGTGTGTCGGTTTTTCTTTGGTCAATGGTTTAGTAGTGTCGAAAGGTGTCGATTTTGTGTTGTGGAGTGTTGATAGCGTGTTAGATTTTAATTAAAATTTTAATTAATATTCATTTGATCAACCGACAACCGTTGGATATGGCGTCGGGGTGTATCGAAGCGTGTCGTGTCGTGTTTTGGGTCGAACACGTGTTGTTGCAGATAATGTCGAAGATAGCTTCATTTTTCGGTTAAAATTGATTTAAGTAGAAATTGAAAAAAAATTATTCGGTAGTGTCGAAAAGTATCCATACGACGTCGGGAGATGTCGAAGATGTGTCGGATATTCATTTCATACGCACTTATATTATACTTCTATGAACATGTTTTGATGCCACCCTAAAAGGTGTGAGGGGTGGGTTGGGTTAGGGTGGTGGGAAGGGTAGGGTATAGTAAGATGGGTGGTGGGCACGGTAGGGTAGGGAGTTGTAGGGTAGAGTAGGATGGGGTGGTGGGTAGGGTAAGGTAGGGTGGGATGAGATAAAATAGGGTGTAATAGGCTTAGCTAGGATAGTGAATTAATATGTAGGTTGGGAGGTAGGTTAAGGTTTGTAGGTAGGTAGAGAGGTAGGGTGCGGTAGGGTGTGCTAATGTAGGTGAGGCGAGGTATGAGATGTAATGCGGTGATGTATGGTAGGGTAGGATGGTATGGTTGGATGATGTGGCGTAAGTTAAGTAAAGTTTGGTAGGTTGAATAAAGTACGTAATATAGGGTAGTGTGGTAAGATAATATGTGGTAAGATAATGTGGTGTAGGGCATGGTGAGGTAGTATTGGATAGGTGAGTGTTAAAAAATGTTGGGATAGGGGGTTGGGGTGGTGGGAAAGGTAGGGTATAGTAAGATGGGTGGTGGGCACGGTAGGGTAGGGAGTTGTAAGATAGAGTAGGATGGGGTGGTGGGTAGGGTAAGGTAGGGGTGGATGAGATAAAATAGGGTGTAATAGGCTTTAGCTAGGATAGTGAATTAATATGTAGGTTGGGAGGTAGGTTAAGATTTGTAGGTATGTAGAGAGGTAGGGTGCAGGGTGTGCTAATGTAGGTGGCGCGTGGTATGAGATGTAATGCGGGTGATGTATGGTAGGAGTAGGATGGTATGGTTGGATGATGTGGCGTAAGTTAAGTAAAGTTTGGTAGGTTGAATAAAGTCGTAATATAGGGTAGTGTGGTAAGATAATATGTGGTAAGATAATGTGGTGTAGGGCATGGTGAGGTAGTATTGATAGATGAGTGTTAAAAAATGTTGGGATAGGGTGCGGTTGGGTGATTGATAATGTGTGTAGTAGATAAGAAAGAGTGTGTTGACTAGGTAGAGAGTTGTGTGGTAGGTTGTGGTATCCGAAAGGAGATCGACGTAAAATGTTTTATTTTTCATTGTTGCGCTTTAAAATTGCGTTACGAACGGTTCGTTACATGCTACATTTCTTCGTATTTAATATCGTCAAATAAGTTAAAACTTATAGCATGGGCACTCCGTGCGTTGCACGGAGTCCCATTTTTTACTAGTATATATATATATATGTAATTATAAGCATCGAAATTGTAAACAAACCCATTTATTTATTTATACTCTCTCAAGTCCGTAATATAAGGCCTTTTAGATTTTTGATATTGTTCCATAATATAAAGTTTTCTAACGTCTTAATTCAATATTAAATGCGTTATTTTAAAAAAAAAAATTTAAAAGCATTGTCTATGGGTTTAGTTTTCGGGTTTGGTATATCAATCTTAATCTATAATACAAAAACATATTTGTGTCAGTCGTTGTGGAGAGTGATTATGTTTGTAGACCTTTCTTTTATAAGTTAATATTAGTGGCATAAAAACACAAATACAACGATTAAGAATAAAGTAATTGGGCACTTTTGATTATGAATGATTGATCTGCATTATGATTGATTAATGAATTCCATATTGTGACGAATGTTGCAAAATTATGTTATGTCACTCGTTCTGTTGGAGTTATTGTTCAATAACATTACACTTTCTGAAAAAATAAAATGAAAAGAGTATTTAGTGGTAGTAATTAAAACATATATCGTGGCACTTTATCAGGCTGTGTGGTTCGGTTTTGGAGATGTCTATTACATCAATCTCCACGGTCGTCAGATTTGATTTTTCAAAGACCGAAACTCATTATGGTATCTCGTAAGTAGTTATTGTGTAGTGTAACTAAAAGCATCAAAACTTAATCTAAACCATTATGGTACAACAGTTGTATTGACTTCGATGAAAATTCGATAATTCAATTAATATTCCTCTGGACTCGTTTAGACCACAAGTTTGTTTAAAAGATGAACTGCTCGAACTTGTGTTTGAGTTTAACTCGTTAAACATATTTTGCCTTCAAAATCGAGTTCAACTTAAGCTTGTCTGGTTAAGGTATAAAATATATATTTCAAATGAAAAATAAAAAATTATAAATAAGTAATATATAAATTATGCAACAAAACGTATTAGAAGGATTTTCCAAATGTTAAATAAAGTCACACTATAGTCTATTTTAGATAAATAAATGACTTATCATTTGATGAGTAAATATTCTCTTGTACGGAGTACATTGATTATTTTGGACTTTGTTTTGATTGATTTAAGTCTCATAATAATCAATGATATATATAAATATTATGTCAATCCGCTGTGGCCGTATCATTTCCCTAGACTTATTTGGGGAACATTTTACGCTTCACAAATATTGGAGAGGCATCAAATTCTCTCTCTCTCTTTTCCATGCATTTCTCTCTCATATTAACACATTTCACACTCTGTGACCATTTTGATTCTTTTCATTGAGATAATCTTCAGAACACAAACATAGTAAAAAAAAAAAAAAAAAAAAAAAAAAAAAAAAAAAAACCATCTGTAAAACGGAAACTTCTTGTGTGGTGAGGGTTTTTAGGATGAAGTAACCGGTGGGTTAATCAGAGCCACACAGTTTAAAAGTTAACAGTGGTTTTATGGTGGTCCAGGATCACCATGTCACACTTATCCACCAATAAAAATCCTTATAAGAATGGTAAAAAGGTAAATTAATGACATTTATATTTTATAGGGTGGGCCCTTGTGTGTTTTGTTCTTTTTATTATCCCTGATCACTGCTCATACTTCATGGTCCAGGGGACCATAATAAAATTTCTGAAAAGTTAAATGTAAACTGTGTGATTCTGATCCACCCACCGATCACTTCGGTGCATATGGAGATACTAGGGAAAAACCTCCCTATAAAACCCATCTTTGAATTATGTTTAAAGATAAAAGGTGTACAGTTTATCATATGAGTATACTCCGTATATGACGGGTGCACCCAATAACCTCCCCATATCATATGTATTCTTGTTTTTTACCACTTGGTCTTATTTTCCAAGTACTAATTAATTCACCAGAAAAGTACAGAATCATTACAGATATCTCGAAACTTCAAAGAGAAAGAAAAGAAGAAGTTTTCTGAATATTAAGATATTATTTGGATTAAAAAAAAGTAGAAGATGAATGTAATAAATTCTACATAGTAATAGAAAAAATACCTTTTAAATACCCTTAATAATGCAATAAAAGATGCGTATTGGTTATGACATATACGTACAATATCCAATAAATTGAGTTGCAAACTTGTAATAGAAAAGTTAAATTAAACCATATATAGTTTTTTGCGAGATACTCTCACCGTCCTAAATTGTTTGAGACTTATTTCTTTTATGAATGTCTCAAAACAAGTCCCATAACTATTATTTAAACTAAAAAAGTTCTTAAATTCATAAAATACCCACAAAACTACATTTATTAAGAAGATTAAGCACAATAAAAAAGGATATAATTTCTCCAAAATGTAGCTATACGGTCTAACCTTTTGACGAGACTGAGATAGAGGTACTCCCAAGTAGTTTCCAAGTAGCTATGCGGAAAAAACTCTGTACTTGGAAAATGAACGCCTTAACGAAAGCTGGTAAGGCTATCCTCATTAAAAGCTCGCTATCAACTCTTCCGAACTATGTGATGCAAACGACGAAACTCCCGAGAGCAATTAGCAGTGATATCGAAAAGATTTGTAGGCAGTTTTTTTGGGGAGAAGAGAACGGGAAGAGAAAGCTTCATACAATAGCTTGGGACAAGCTTTGCCAACCAAAAAATGAGGGCGGACTCGGTTTCAAAAACGTTGAGACTATGAATATTGCTCTACTGGGGAAACTCACATGGCAATTACTTACGGATAACTCATCCCTATGGGTTTCGGTTCTCATCAACAAATATGGAAATCCCTTTGAGAAACCGAAGATTGACGCGTCGCCGACCTGGAAAGGTATTTGTGCAGCCAGTCACCACCTTCAAGAAGGCTTTGCGGTCCTAAATGACGAGATTGTGTGGACCCCCTCTGCCAAAGGCAAATATACCGTCAATAGTGCCTACAACTGGCAAATGGGCTTCTTGGACAATAAACAGCCGGATCATTGGACTCTGATATGGAGCCTAAAAGGGCCGACTCGTTATAATTTTCTCCTATGGCAGGTTTGCCACAACAGCTTAATGGTGGGAGAATTTCTTTTTTCTCGACATGTTGCTCCTAATCCGGAATGCAGCTTTTGCGACCATGATACTGAAACAACACTTCATGCTTTGCGGGATTGCGATTGGGCTAACTCGGCTTGGATAAGTGTTATCCCGATAGAGGCACAACAACAATTCTTTTCTTCTTCGTCTCCGCAAGACTGGATTGGCTTTAACCTAAGAAAGGCGAACAAGTGGGCCTATGTGTTTCGAGAAATATGTTATGGTATATGGTTTTGGAGAAACAAAGTTGTGCATGACCCGAACTCGGTGAGACCGCCTACACAAGTCTTCATCTCGAAAGCCATTAAAAGGGCTAAGGACCTCCGACTAGCTTGGGTGATGGAAGACTAGTTGCCCTTGTTTTATTCTATTTTCTGTCTGAAATCGTGCTCTCCAATCCAAAAAATCCCTGATGTAATGCCACGATGGGGGCTTTTCCCACCTGTTTTGAATAAAGATCGTCGTTTCAAAAAAAAGAAAAAAAAAGATATAATTGTAAAATAGTCATGTTTTTAATGACTAGATAAGCTAATAAATGATACTACCTCCGTCTCAAAATGTAAGTTCATTTAGTTTTTTTGTTTTGTCCCAAAATGTAAATCCATTTAGAAAACCAATAAAGCATTTATTACATTTTTTCTCATCCTACCCCTCATTTATTATATACTCAACTATTTTTTACTACTTTGCACTAATACCAATGAAAGGTCATTTTAGTCTTTTTAATCTAAATTAATTACACAGAACAAATTTAAGTAACTTTCTAAATAAGTGTGAAAAAGTCTAAAATGACTTATATTTTGGGTCGGAGGTAGTATCTCTTTAAATCGTTAGTGTTTTAAAATATCCAAACAAATTGAAACGGAAGGAGTAATATTTATAACTTGAGTTTGATGTATGTGAAAGCTTGAGCTAAGCTGTGGGAAGGTATCAAAGGGGGTTGAGGAAAAGATAAAAAAATATTTCTATATGGCGGCTAGCTATTTGTGTGGGTGATGATGTGATTAAATAATTTTTTTGGTTTTTTTTTTATTCAACCTGGGGACTCTTTCTTTGGAGTATTTTGCATAACAAGGAGCACAACAAATTTGGACCCTGATGATTATATAATTTAAAAGTAAATATTATTGCATTGAATTTCCCATTATTTTATGGAATTGTTATTATTTATTTCGATTCTAAACAGTTGAAACTATATACTCTCCGTCCCATAATATAATCATTTTAGTTTTTATGTACAGTTTAAAAAATATCATAAATAAATAACTTTTAAGATTTCATAAAAGTTTTATGCATTGTTTTTTTAAAATAACTAATAATATTACATTGTTTAACGTAAAAATAAAAAATAGTATTTAATATTATATTATTTTGTAAGAAGATCTTCTATTTTAAGACACAGTTAAGAAACCATAAAAATCTCTATTAAAAGGCAGAAGGAGTATTTATCTGAGGAGGGACCAAGAAAAATAATTGGAGGGAATATTTTGGGATTGCTTGATGGTGCTGCTGTATGTGCATTTATATCTTATTGGCTTGACCCACTTTCTACTACGGAAAATACCTACTACCTCCGTTGCATAATACTCCATCTCCGTCTGTTCTAATTTATTTGAGGCCGTTATTAAAATTACGCATATTAAGGATGTGTGTTAATCGTTATTAACAATTACTGATGAAATAAATAGAATGTTTCAGATATAATTAATGCGACCTTCTTTTTATATCTCATAAAGTGTAATAAATAAATAGGTAGATCAAGTAAAAACACAATAAATAAAAATGTATTGCCTCACATAAAATGGAACAAATTATTGAGAATGTATTGCGGTTGTAAGAAGGTTGTCTGCAAATATTAGAGCTCTCTCATTTTTACTCTCTTTCAAATACACTTTTATCGTGTGTGATTTTGTAATGTATGCCACTTGGCAGACAACATTACTACAACGATCGTTATTATAAAATCTGTCCGGAATTATTTTGGAACCGTATTATTATCAGGGAGTATAAGTCATCCTAGGTATTTTAATACATATTAAAAAGGTGTTTGGATGTCATAAATTTAACGGTTAATGTCTAAAATGTCTATTGACTATCATTAATACAATAGTTGTTAGGTAATGAAAAGTGATTGGATTGATAATAAATTAAAGGTAAGATAGAGAAAATAATAATAAATGTTACATTGATAATATGAAATAACTTATATTATAAGACAAAACAAAAAGTATATGATGAATTATATTTTGAAACGGATGTAGTATATGTTGTCTCAATTCTTGTGGAGTTTTTGAGAAAATGCCAAAAAAAAAAAAAAGGAAAAAGTATGGGTCTATAAATCTAAGAGTGACCCCAACGGTACACTCTTAACCCTCCCTAAATGTTTTATAGGGTGGGTATCCAAACCCCAAGCCCACAATAACACCCTTTCCCACTCCCTATCCCTATTTGAAATTAAGGCTCACCCCAAAAATAGGGGCCTTATAATATGAATAGTTGTCTCATATCTTTCTCCATGTACTATATAAATACATATCGAGTAATGATACGAGCACAATAGTTGTGTCATAATGGTGATATA
This sequence comes from Gentiana macrophylla, assembly GCA_026214975.1. Classification (NCBI taxonomy): domain Eukaryota; kingdom Viridiplantae; phylum Streptophyta; class Magnoliopsida; order Gentianales; family Gentianaceae; genus Gentiana; species Gentiana macrophylla. The sequence goes on along the minus strand of CM047809.1, from coordinate 127,737,804 downwards.
CATCTTGATCATGCTAGATTTACATCATTATTAATTTAGACACATTATGATCAATGATGCAGATTATCATTGTATCACACGTTGTGGCACAACCGTTGTGCCCGTATCATTTTTGATATATATCAGCGGCAAAAACACTTCTACAAATACTAACTTTTCCATAAAAAAAATTAACCTGTCCAAATATTTATTTTTTTTATTTTGAAAATAACATACAACACTCTTTTTGTGTACGGATACATCTTCTTTTTTTTTTTTTTTTTTAACAAGAATGCGACGTATTAAAATATCACTTTGTAAGCATAAAATATTTTTAAGGGGTGTATAGTGGTTGCTTATTAGAGTGAATTATTTTTTAAATGTTGAAAAAATATAACTGAAATGAAAAACAATGTGTTTAAAAATTGTAATTGGGTTTATCATTAGGGTCCAACTTTTGTTTTTTATTTTTAAGGGAAGTCCAACTTTTACCGTACAAGTTTTTGTACACATAAATGATGATGCATAAAGATGAGTAAAAATGAGACTGCATTGAGTTGCTCCATTTGCATGATATCATTAACATGCCAACTTGCGCCTATGCATTGATTGAATAGGTTTTGGGATTCGTGCTTTATATATAAAGATCACAAATTTTACAATGGTCCTGGACCAAATCCTATTTGATGTGTCAATCAATAGGATTTTAATGTTTTCCCGTGATATAATAATAAAAATCAACACCAATCATGTTTTTCCAAATTGATGACATGGTGGTCCAATTATATGGTCCAGGATCACCATAAAACTATACTGTATAAAGACACCGAAACTAAAATAAGCAATTTTTTTTTTTTTTTTTGAAAACCAAATAAGTAATAACTAATATGCTTTAGATTATTGATTATAATAGTCTAATTTAATGTTCAATAGGTTTTACGTTTTAATCTATAATATAAAAATATATGGTGTCACTCGTTATGGAGAGTGATTATGTTTGTAGCATTACCATTCTTTTATATGTTAATATTAGTGGCATAAAAACTCAAATACAACGATTAAAAATAAAGTAATTTTGCACTTTTGATTATGAATGATTGATCTGCATTATGATTGATTAATGAATTCTATATTATGACGAATGGTGCAAATTTATGTTCTGTCGAGTTATTGTTCAACAACATTATATTTTTCGGAAAAAAAATGAGAGTATTTTGTGGTAATAAAACATATATCGTGGCACTTTATCAGGTTGTTATGTTCGATTTTGGAGATGTCTATTATTACATCAATCTACTCCGATATTGTGTTTGTGAGATTCGATTTTTCAAAGATCGAAACTAATTATGGTATCTCGTAAGTAGTCATTAGGTAGTGTAACTAAAAACATTAAAAATTAATCTAAACCATTATGGTACAACAGTTGTATTGAGTTCGATGAAAATTCGATAATTCAATTAATATTCCTCTGGGCTTGTTTAGGCCACAAGCATGTTTAAAAGATGAACCGATCGAGCTCGTGTTTGAGTTTAACTTGTTAAACATATTTTTGCCTTCAAATTGAGTTCAACTTGAGCTTGTCTGGTTAAGGTATAAAATATATATTTCAAATAAAAAATAAAAAATTATAAATCAATATTATATAAATTATGCAACAAAAAGTATTTGAAGGATTTTTCCAAATGTTAAATAAAATCATACTACATTACGGTCTCTTTTAGATAAATAAATGACTTATCATTTAATAAGTTAATGTTCGGTTGGACATTGATTTATATATATAAGTACTTTCACGAACATAATTAAACGTTAATGAGTCAAGCTAATGTTCGTTCATTTAGAAAAAAACGAGCCAACAATCATTTTCGAGCTTGGTTTGTTAAGTTAAACGAACAAACGATCACAAGCATTAAGAAACCAAAAAAACCAGTTTATTTCACAAACGACTCTCAATTCGTTTAATAACAATGACATCGTTCAAATGATATCTCTAGTGAAATAAAACAGAAAATAAACTTTTTTTGTGTATTTATATGTGTATAATACAAATTAAAACTTATTTTCTTTATACAAAAAGTAAGTTTATTATGCAAATTAAACTTAGTATGAGTATAATTGAAGTAGTAGTCACTACAGGCCAGGGATGTCAGGTCACCGACCCGTTCATCATGTGATTGTTCAACTTTTCACCAAACACACCGTAGACCACGCATATAAATCTGACCATACAATTTTAAATTAAATTTAAATAGGTTTAAATTAAATCTGCATCTAAATTAAGAACAGCGACGGCAGGGCGGATCTAAAGCCTACTAAGGGTGGTCCACTGGCCCGTTAAAATTAAAAATACTATAATTTTACCTATAAAATATTTCCGGTGAAAATAATTATTTAGTGTGTTAAATATTTACGACCATTGAAAAAAAAAGTTAGTCCGCCACTGACCGGAAAGTTATTGATACACTCACGCGACTTACGACAAATCAGTACATCTTTAATTTTCAAACAGAATTCAAATCTGTGTAGTTTAGTTTTATTTACCGGTTAATTATGTGTATGCGGATGTACCACACAAAAACTTTCCCGGTCACCGACCCTTGATGATGTGATTGTTCAATTTTTCGCGTGTATCAAAAGATTTCCATTTCCATCATGCATCATCTTTATTCAAACGATGCCCAAAGATTTCCATTTCCATGCATATCATCTGTATTCATGACGTTGCCCAAAGATTTCTATTTCCATGCATCATCCTTATTCAAAGGTTTGCCCATGGCACCCTCAATATATAATTGGTCTTCGATTTTCTCCCTCAAAAACTCCACAGTATTAATTGCATCTTCTTTTCCTGGGTACCACCTATATGCTATTTCTATTTCTTTTTCTTCTTCTTCTTCTTCTTTTCTTACTTTCACTCTGAAAATTTTCAAAATACTAATAAACTGGGGGGTCCTCTATCTTTCCAGGGATCTGCTAGCTCCCTTGCCTCAGATTCAGATACCTCCGATCCATTTCAATTCCTTCTTAATTTGCTGCTCTTGAAACATGCATGTTCCTTAGTTGGATCGATATATCAGGTGCAAAATCTAATTCCACAGATCTAAAAGTAGATCTAGCTAGTACTCTTCCTCTGTTGTTTCTTCTCATGCTTCTTAATTTGCAGTAGGGGCTTCTTGTTGTTATTTCAGAACCCCTTTCCTCTTTCAACTTCCATAGGTACGTATTTTTGGTGTGATGAATATCAATTGCACCATTCTGCTCCACTCCAGTTTGTTCGGTAAAATCTCAACTGGAAAACCAAGAGATTTCTTCGTATGAAATTTCACTTTGTAGGTTTTCTTTTGTTGTCCTCTGTCCTCTTGTTTTCACCATTGATTTGTTCCACTATTTGACTGGATATGTATTTATAGAATACAAATTAAAGTTACTTTCTTTATGCATAAAGGAAGTTTATTATACAAATTAATTTAGTATGACTATCACAGGAGGAGTACGTAGTCACGACTCACGAGGGAGGTCAAGTCACCGGTATTTCTTTCCCGGATACACCATTTGTAACCCCGTGCATGAATCTGGACCAGATAAGGCCTACGGTACAAATAGAGTAATTAGAAAAATAATTTCTCTCAGCTCACCAGGAAGTTATTGGGTGCACATATGTCGGAGTGACACCCATATGACAAACCGTACATCTTTTAATTTTAAACAGAATTCAAACTGTGTTGTTCAGTTTTGTTTATCGGTCAATTAGCTGTATGAAGGATCTCGATCCCCGACTGTGCACCTTGCACACCGCCCGCCCTTACATGTCGAACGTGTCGTTTCGATCCAAAGCGACGCCGCCTCTTCGCTTTTTTTTTTTTTCGCATCGCGTCGGCGGCGTCGTTTGGATCAAAACGACGCCGCTTCGATCTTATTTGCATGAGAGCTTTGTGTAAGGTGCGATCGGGATCGAGATCCGTATGTATATATACCATACAAAAATTTCCCTCATGTGACCTACCCCTTCATGTGATTCTTCAACTTTTCGCGTGTATCAAAGATTTACATTTCCATGCATATCATCTTTATTCATGACGTTGCCCAAAGATTTTCATTTCCATGCATCATCCTTATTCAAACGTTGCCCATGGCACCCCCAATTGGTCTACGACTTTCTCTCTCAAAAACTCCAGAGTCTTTAATCTTTATGCTTATTAATTGAATCTATTTTCCTGGGTACCACTTATGCTATTTCTTTTTCTTCTTCTTCTTACTTCACTCATGTGAGGATCCAGTTTCTTTTTTTTCTTTTTTAATGTATATTTTTCTTTCTTCAAGGTAGTTTACAAGGGTTAGTCGCTATTTGGTGAGTTGAAGATGCAGAGAAAATTAACAAGGACTCAGACAGTGGGGAATCTAAGAGAGTCCATATTTGACAGTGAGGTGGCGCCGTTGTCCCTAGTGGAGAAGATTGCTCCCATTCTTCGTGTTGCCAATGAAGTCGAGCCCAGCAACCGGCGTGTTGGCTATCTTTGTAAGCTTTTTCGTTTTGGTATATTTGAGCTACCATACATTGTTGACCCATCGTTTGCCTGCCTAAGTTACAAAATCTGTTTAGAATACTCTGAAATGTCACTTAACATACACTGACACACACACGCCTGTCTCTTTTGGCCGACCAACGAGAAAAGAAAAAAAAAGGAATTGATGTGCTTCTGAATACTCTGATTAGCTAGTGTTGTACATAAGGATAGTGAATGAAACTTGACCGTGCTGGTCTCTAGGGTTTATACATCAGCAGAAGTGCCTAAAGTCACCACCATCTACAACCACGTGGAGACGGCTAGTCAGGGGAGCCGTCCCTGGAAACCTCAACATTTTAGGTAAATCTGCTACTTTGCAATCGTCTCCTCCGTTACTTCATTCTCAATTCCATGGATTAACTGTATTTTCAGCTGAATCTTCTTTTGTCTTTTGTGACGCTTCCCATTTTACTACAAAATCTTCTTTTCTTTGCACTCCAAGATTTTTCTCTTCAAACCCCTTTCCTGAAACTGATGAAGAATCCCCTGCTGGAAATCCCTTCCCTGATTCCAATGATTGGGATATAGATAGTGGTCCTGCTGGTGGTTCAATATTTGAATCAGATGAAAATTCAGATTTTGGTTTTGATGATTCTGTAAGCTCTGAAGGTAGTAAGGTTGAGTCACTCGATTCAAGACTTAATTTTTTTGAGAACCCAAGTCGTGATTCCTTTGAATTTAATGTCCAGAACCATGATTTTGATGATTTATCAGGAAATAATGTTGTTTCTGATTTGGGTGTTGAGAATGAATCAGATGTGATGACAAGTGAAAAAACAGTGAGGAGAGTAGGGAGAAATTTGTTGAGAAGATAGAAAATGTGTTGTCTTTGCTTCAGAGTAGAGGGACGGATAGTTCATTAGAATCTGGTCTTGACGGTGTAGGTTTGCTTGTGAATGAAGAGGCTATGTTGAAAGTTCTCGAAACACCTTTGGTACCAGCAGAGAATTTGATTGGTTTTTTCAAATGGGCTCTGAAGCAAGGAGATTTTTGTTTAACTACAAATGTGGTCGATGCTCTTGTTAAGGCTGTTGGTCATGAACCCATTATTAGGGATGCTTATGATTTGTGGGATCTAGTGAATAATATCGGTGAAGAGCAGATTGGAGTTTTGAGTACTGATATTCTTAACCAACTAATATGCTTGTTTTCTAACTTGGGTAAGGCTGAAGCTGCATATGATGTTTTCACCAAGTTTGAGAACTTTGGTTGTCTAGCGAGTGAAGACACATATTTTTGCGTTATTGATGCTGTTTCCAAAGGTTCACTGTTTGATTTGGCTTGCTCGGTCTGTGAAATGATGTTGAGTGCAGATAAATTGCCTGACAGTGAGAAAACTGGGAGGATCATTTCTTATCTGTGCCAAGGTAACAAAGTGAAAGATGCCCACACTACTTACATGTGGGCCAAGGAGAATAACAAGCTTCCACCCCAATCTGCTGTTCACCGCTTGATAAAGTCTCTTTGTCATAAAGGGAAAAGAATAGAGGAAGATGATAATATGAAAAAGAAGAGAAATGCTCAAGATAATGTTTCACAAGAAGAGAAAGAAAATGTATATCATGCTTTGGAGATGTTGACTGATCTTTCTGAGAATGATCGGAAGCATGCAGCAAAACCATTTTCCTATGTCACTAAAGGGTTGTGTAGAATTAGGGATTTGGCTGGGGCAAAGAGTTTACTCGATAAAATGGTTACCATGGGTCCACCGCCTGGATATACGGTCTTCAACACACTTATAACTGCCCTTTCCAGGGCTGGAGACTTGGAAGATGCAAAGGAAATCTTGAAAATGATGGACGACAGGGGTCTAAAGCCTGATGTTTACATGTACTCTGTAATTGTTGCTGGTTATGTCGAGGGGGGTGCAATGGAGGATGCTTGCAAAGTTCTTGATGAAGCCAAAACGAAACATAGGACGCTCAGCCCATGTATTTATAATAGTCTCATTCGCGGATACTGCAAGCTTGAAGAATTTGAATCTGCGGTTAAATATACAAGGGAGATGAAGGCCTATGGAGTTAAGCCGAGTGCGAATGAGTATAATAAATTGATAAAGCTACTCTGTATAAAGGCCTTGGATTGGAGAACATCAGAGAATCTATACCAAGAGATGAAACAAAAGGGGTTGTATGTTTACGAGAAAACGAAGAGTTTAGTGCAAGCTGTCAAGGAATTAGAAAAAGAAGGAGAAGCAACCCAAACTTTACCTGCATCTCCATAAATGATGGTAGAAGCATATTAATGGCCTTCCCAAATTTTCCTTTCTCTTTTGTTTCTTGTCAAACAAAATGGATTTTGATTAGTTTTTTGTTTGCTTGCTAAAAAAGATTGTTTCTTTCTTCCTTATTTTTCTGAAAACAAGGTAATGGCCAGTGCAGTAGGAAGATACTTGCTTATTAGTGGAACCACCTATACCACACATTAACTGCAATAGGATATTCTGGCCTTTGGTTTCTGACTTACATAATGTACCATTTTGTGACTCATTTTACCAGTGCAAAGTTAAAAGTGTTTTTATTTGTACGCACGTGCAGAAACAATGTAATAATTGGAGATTCATTAAAAATAGTGGATTGTTTATGTCATTGAAAAAAAAAAAAAAATAGTGAATGAAACTTAAAATTTGATTTCTCTGATGTGGATAGTCTTTGTGATCATTCCGTTTTTATTCTCCTCTATGCAATGCTGGTAATATGGGAGTTTTTCTTTTCCTCATAACTAGGCCGATTCTATGCTTTTGAAAAAGCTCATAGGCTGGATCCAACTTCCGGTGGACGAGGTGTTCGCCATCGCCAGTTTAAAACTCTACTACTGCAGCGTCTTGAAAGAGTAAGAACAAGTTATTTCAAATTCAGTGTTATACTTTCTTTATTCAATCATTTTGATCACCGGCGGCTCATTCTTATAGGGTGAATCATTTCACTGGATTATTATTTCTTTGTTGTCGACAACTTCTGGGCTTCTGTGGAGTATTTTGGAAGCTTGAATTTGATAATGATTGCTGCTGCTGGTGGCTTGTGATTTAACAAGCATAGATATATAGTTTGGCCACTTTCTTTTAGCATTGGCTCATAGTCATACTCTTTTGTTTGCCTTTTTTGTTCCTACAGGAAAATGATCCAAGAGTTACAAAAAGTGATGCACGTGAGGTGAGCATCTCGATCGTGGGGTCTCTCTGTTTTTTTCTCAATGATACTTTGTTACTTTTTCTGTTGTTGGACCCTTAATTAGCCAAAGGAATGGCAATATGCCTCGTCTAATTAATCACGTCGTCGTTGGTCATAACTATGTGGTGTAGATCTTGGAAGCACATAATAAAGTTGCAGAGAAGACGACAGAAATATATGTTCCTTACAATATTCTTTCTCTCGATCCTGATAGTGCAGCAATTATGAGATATCCTGAGGTTGGTTTATTCCTTGCTCTGTCCCGTTATTTCCAGTTTTATGTAACTTACGGTTGCTAATTACTGGCCTGTTGATGATTGCATTGCAGTTGCAGATTCAAGCTGCAGTTCGTGCTCTCAGAAATACCGTAGACTTACCATGGCCTGATGACTACTACAAGACGAAGAAAGATGAAGATATTCTCGACTGGCTTCAAGCAATGTTTGGTTTCCAAGTACTATATGCTGCTGTTACTCGATCTACTTGGGTGCATTATATAGTTTGATTTGTGCATCTTTTGCTATGAATGAGCCTGCATATATGGTTGTTGTTTAGGATTTAATACACTGCTTAATATCTCCTCGTGCTTTAATTCACTGGTATATAAGCAAAAGGACAGTGTAGCAAATCAGAGGGAGCATCTGATTCTAATTCCTGCAAATGTTCACACGAGTGGAGCTAGTTCTCCTTAATTAATTTTCTTTTGAAGGAAAATGGTGAATAAATGTGCAGGCTAATGACATTATTATTTCAAATTTTATTGTGTTGTAGTTGGATGAGCGAGCTTTGAATGAAGTGATGAAAAAACTTTTCAAGAATTACAAGAAATGGTGCAAGTATTTGGACGGCGAAAGTAGTCTATGGTGAGACTTCCACATAAATCTCTCGGAATAAAAATCTTGATATTTTTGTCACATCCGAAAATGAACATAAGGACATTCGGCCACTTCCCCTGGCTGATGCGCGCATAAAGGAGCAAATACCATTGCAATCACCATCAATTCAATTTCCTTTTTTGTTGTAATGGAAAAAGAAGTTTGATTGCTTGCCATCTTCATTTTATTTAACATATATGTATGTATGTCTTCCTTTTAGGTTGCCAACCGAGCAAGGGGAAGAGGAGCAGCAGCGTAAATTATTGTACATGGGACTTCATCTTTTGATATGGGGGGAAGCTGCAAATTTGAGATTCATGCCAGAGTGCCTTTGCTACATTTTTCACCGTGTATGCAGTATGCTTTTATATATTCATCATGTCGTCAGAGTAACAAAATAACACATTTTTTTTTTGTTAGTAATTCTGAAAAAGTACACAGTTGGTAGCTTCATTTTAACTGGTAAATCGCACAACCTTTTCATAACTCAATCGAGGATGCCGGACACCAATCGAGAAATGCATTTATTGTATAACAAATATGTTTATTTTCTGGTAGAAGTTTATACTCATTTTGATCATTAACTGTTTCCAGACAGTTCAGATTGTTGAAACATACTCGTTGCTGTTCCATTCTTTGATATTTTTGTTCTCCCCTTTTTTATAAGCTAGTAAGCTTTTCAATATAAGACAAAAACAAGCTGCTATCTGTACTTAATCACCACTCTTGTCCTGCCAAACTCTCCATTTCTAACCTAAGGACAACATGTACCCCGGCCCCTAGTAGTCAACTATGAAATATCTTCATAACTTACCATCTTACTTAAGCTGTTAGGGAGAAGTGTAATATGTAACAACACACCTTTTTGCGCGTGAGCTAGCTTTCTCACGTGTAAGCTTGTCAACGCGTTGAAATTTTGTATCAGGTTATCATCAGCAATAATAGCTTATTCTGTAGTTTTCACAAAATAAATGGGGTAGTGAGGTTGGATGACCTCGTGACTTGATACCATGATGAATTACCATGACGACCTCGTGCCTTGATACCATGATGAATTACCATGACGACCTCGTGCCTAGCTAGCTTATTCAATCGCTGCATAGTGCTTTCAATGCAAGTTTGATACTGAAACAATAGTTATATTTATTGTCTTTCATAGACTTATTTTGTTCTGTTGGTTTGTGTTTTCATACCAAGCATACATATAAAAGTTGCTAAATTTGGTATATTGGCTATTATAAGACAACCTAAGCTTAATACATTTATTGGACATGTAATTTCCACGTGGTGCAGGTGATTTATCGTATAAAACTTCCAGGGCCAGCTATCTTGGGTGAGGGAAAACCTGAGAATCAGAATCATGCAATCATTTTCACTCGTGGAGAAGCCTTGCAAACAATAGATATGAATCAGGTACTTGCACTTTGTAATACTGTACCTGCAATTTTTCTTTTTCTATTTACGTATCTCAATCCACCTCCTAACACCAGTCATGTTTCACAGCATAACTACATGGAAGAAGCCTTAAAAATGAGGAACTCATTAGTTCAAGAATTTCTTAAGAAGCATGATGGCTCGCGGTACCCTTCAATTGTTGGTCTTAGAGAGCACATCTTCACCAGAGGAAGGTAATTAACTAACCTGTGGAAAAAAAAAAAAAAAAGCTTCTTTTCTTTTTCTTATCATGTTTGCAATTAATAATCCCCCTGTCTTGTGATGCAATGCAGTGTTTCTTCTCTTGTTTGGTTTATGTCAAATCAAGAGATGAGTTTTGTAACAATTGGCCAGAGATCGTTGGCTTATCCTTTGAAGTAAGATTCTAATTTGTCATTGATCTTGCAAAACATATAGCAAAGAATACAATGGTTGTGATTTATGGAGGGGGGAAACGATTATTATGAAAAGCAAATATAAACGCGTATTTCATTCGGTTCTTTTGTGTGCAACAGGATTATAAGTGTTGGAAGGTGTTGTTTTGAGCTCATTCGGTTCTTTTTTTCTTTTCTTGGTAAGAATCATTTCTCTATTCTTTCTTTTCTACATGTCCAAAATTGTAGGAGATCGAAAGGGATGATTTGATTTTCATTGTCTCCCGTTTTAGGCTTGAAAATGAAGATAATAAATGCTGCTTTGAGTCATAAAGCTATATATTGCTAAGCCTAATACTTGGTGGTGGATGTATATATTCTATCCTTATTACTTCATTTCATTTATTTAGTTAGATTTCCAAATTCATTTATTTAATTATGGTGCAGGTTTTGATATATATCTGTTAAAACATGGCATGTCTCTCTCATGTCCTAGCATAAACATGCTCTCGGCGTATGGTAGCAACAGATTCCGGAAATACATGGTTGAAAACTATGGACATGACCATGGAGGAGGATTTTACACTAAAGATGAGAACACAAACATTGATGTAGTCCGAAATAATATAGGTATGTATATCATTAAATTCATTTAACTTGACACTTGTCCATCATCATATTAACTTGTCGTATTCATCTAACTCCTTCACCTCAAAATCCCTCTCCACACAAGTATTTTCCTTTCACCTATGTATTTTTGTTGCAATGTATCGATTCTTACTCAAGAATAAAATATTTCCTCCATGGCATTTATGTTCCTTTTAAGTGCTTCTTATATTTCGAAGTCATATGCCAACCTGGTAAAGACCGTGATTCAATCACTGATGGGAAGTGTTATGTATTTTATATTAAAAGAGTGTAAGGTAGGGTTTTGCAGGGAATCTTGAGTTAGATTTGGACTGTTTGATTTTCTTTATTTCTAGAACTTATAAAGCTCATTTCACCAAAACAAGGTGAAAATGATGTAGATAACTTACATTGAGAGTATAAATTATAGAAGCAGAATTTACTTTTCTTTATCGGTGACGGTCTATATTTTTTTAAAAAAGTTAATTTTGATGTGATTCAACATTAATTCTATTTGTCAATTGATTGCATTCTTATCTTGTTGCAATGTGATCATCCAGGGTTCGATTTCACACCACATCTTGATGTTTTCGATCGACTTTTCCACCTTACTAGAGGTGGGGTCAACAAAGCCTCCAAGACTATTAACTTAATTGAAGACATGTGCTGGTATACATACGCTTCTACCTTCAACTAGTATAATAGTTTCGGACCCGTTTTAAAGAATTCATCCTTACCTGTATTACTTTTTATTACATGATTCAATTCAACTCTCCGTGAAGGCAATGTGACTCACCACAGATACATACAAGTCGGGAAAGGCAGGGATGTGGGTCTGAACCAAATTTCCTTGTTTGAGGCAAAAATAGCTAACGGAAATGGAGGGCAAACATTATGCCATGATCTGTATAGGCTTGGGCATCGTTTTGACTTCTTCCGAATGATGTCTTGTTTCTTCACCACGATCGGCTTCTACTTTAGTACATTGGTATTCCCTTATATACATGCATTTTTTTTTTCTTTCTCTTATATGTTCACGTGTGCTTGCTTGCGTCAGTACACTGAATGTCTTGTTCACTTTTCTGGCAGATATCTATCCTCACTGTGTATTTTTTCCTCTATGGGCGCCTTTATCTTGTTCTTAGTGGACTTGAAAAAGGACTAAGTCAAGAGCCAACGATCAGACACAACAAGCCTCTTCAAGTGGCGCTTGCTTCTGAGTCTATCGTGCAAACGGGTTTCTTGTTGGCCCTCCCTATGGTGATAGAATTGGCCTGGAGAGAGGTTTTTGGACTGTACTGAGTGAGTTTATACTCATGCAGTTGCAGTTTGCACCAGTGTTCTTCACATTTTCTCTTGGTACGAAAATCCATTATTTTAGAAGGACGTTGCTTCATAGAGGTGCAAAATACAGGCCTACAAGGAGGGGTTTGTGGTCTTTCATGCGAAATTTGCTGAAAATTATCGATTTTACACCCGTAGCCACTTTGTCACATTTTCTCTTGGTACGAAAATCCATTATTTTAGAAGGACGTTGCTTCATAGAGGTGCAAAATACAGGCCTACAAGGAGGGGTTTGTGGTCTTTCATGCGAAATTTGCTGAAAATTATCGATTTTACACCCGTAGCCACTTTGTCAAACTCGAGCTCATGATATTGTTGCTAGTTTATCGAATATTTGGTCAATCGTATAGAAGTGCAGTTGCCTACATCTTAAGCACAATATAAATATGGTTCATGGTGGGCACATGGCTATTTGCTCCATTCCTCTTCAATCTTTGTGGTTTTGAGTGGAAAAAGACTGTCGATGATGGGACAGACTGGAACAAAAGGATTAGCAACAGAGGAGGTATCGGTGTGACACTAGAGAATAGCTGGGAACCTTGGTGGGAAGAGGAACAAGAACATCTTCAGCATAGTGGGATATGTGGTACTGCTGCAGAGATAGTGTTGTCTTTAAGATTTTACATCTATCAGTATGGCTTGTCTATCAACTTAACATGACAAAGAATACAAAAAGTCTTCCGGCAGAGATAGTGTTGTCTTTGTCATGCTAAGGTGATAGACAAGCCCATATTGATAGATGAAAAATCTTAAAGACAACAAGTTCTCTGCAACAGGACCACATCTTCCAGTATGCTGAAGATGTTCTTGTTCTTCTTCTTCCCACCAAGATTCCCAACTTTTCTCTGGAGTCACACCAATACCTCCTCTGTTGCTGATCCATTTGTTCCAGTCTCTCCGATCATCGACAATATTTTGCCACTCGAAACCAGAAGGATTGAAGATGAATGGAGCAAATAGCCATGTACCCACCATGAACCATATTTGCACTTTGCTTAAGATGTAGGCAACTGCACCTCTATATGATTGACCAAATATTCGATTAACTAGCAACAATATCATGGGCTCGAGCCCCTTGACAAAGTGGCTACGTGAGTAAAATCGATAATTATAATAAAATTTCGCATGTTTGTATATGTCGTTTTTTTGCTCGAATGACTCATCATTTTACAGAATCAAACTCTAGACTTTAGGTCAAAGGCAATCCTGCCACAATGTTACCTACTTACCTATGTCATTAGGACTAGAAGTTTATTGTTATTTATCATACGATGTATACTACACATGCTTCTAACTTATACTATTGGGGGAAACCCAACCGAAAAAGTATGGGTTTTTTCAGGCTAGGTATATGGTTGGTTTGGATAGACTGGTTTTCATTCGGCCCTAACAATAATTTATTAACTCAGTTTATAATTCTGTGTATGTTGAAATTGTTTACCGTGTATGGAGTTTAATGCTGATATCCAATAGAATGATTAAAAAAAGAAAGATACATTCGCTGCAATTTGATATACCAATATTTATTGAATCTATAAAACAAACATTTTCCAATAAAATGCAGAGAAAATGTGTTTCACCACTGTATAAATAATGTTTTACGCGTTTATTGTTGTTTGTTAAATGTCGTAAATGCGGTCGTTTTTCTTTCTTCCTAAATTTAAATGCGGTCGTAAAGAGTATTGTTATCCGTTTTTCCGGCCAACGGAATCATTTATAAGAATAAATGAATGCGGTTTTTTTGTATATAATTTTACCGATAGAGGTTTCTGTTCAATATCATACATGTATAATTTCATCAATTTATTACAACTATGACCATTATTGATAATTCTTCAAGTTTAGATAACATTTACTCCATGTCTGCATTGTAATTTTTTGATTATCGTAAACATAATTGACGTGAGTATGACCCGATGTCATATATGTGGTAACTACTATGATGTTTTAGATCTTCTCAACATAGTGGGCCAAAGGAGTTCAACCTAAAAATGAGTCCTGCATTTCAATTAACTTTGAGATAAAACACTTAGTCATGTAACATCTCTCAGCTCGTTCAATCGACATGGGGCATGTTCGCCTCGGTTCAGAACTCTCAGCTCGGGGCATGTCATCATCATTGGCCTTTGATGTGAGTATTCAGGCCATCTAGCAGATAACACCCCACAATGATAACTGCCACAATAATGGTCTCATGATTCCCGCTTCCTTATGGCATGATTAGCAATTAAACCACTCAATGATCTTGACCATTCCTTTATTACATACAACTTAGCAATCACTCTCACGAGGGAAGCCTGTAAAATGATGATCATCTTCACTTTTCAAAACTACGTTAATAGCTTGATCTCAAATCATCTTAGTACGTAGGCAGACAATTCTGTATTGGATCAGCTATAACCAATCACTAAGTCTACCGATTAAAGTAGTTGGGTTAGTTGCGTTAAATAACTGATTTGGTTAATATATGATGTAGAGAAACAAATAATCAAATTTTTTTTTACCGAAACAAAATTATCTAATTCAAAGGACTATAACTCACACATGCCCGAGACAAATGAATTGCATAATGTATATATATTGTAATGTAAAATGTATAGTGTAATTTTTGGATACGGCTATCCAAACAGCTTTGAGATAACAAATTCTCACTATATAATATCTAAAATTGATTAACATTACCCTTTTAGATGTATTGATTAATATTAGTCCCAACAATGATGTAAAATTTTATTATGACAATTTGTTATGATTATATTATTATGAAACTTGCATTTTCAATATCTAAAACCTATGCCGAAAAGAAACCCCTTGTCCTTCGATTATAAAGAAAAATTATGGCGTAACAGTTATTAGAAGATTTATACAAAATAGGGATACGTGATGCATATAACTCATCATTAGAGTATGTGTAAAGTTTAATTGAACTTATCACGTCCTTCCACTAAATATAAACCCTCCGATAAATTCTCTTAATTATTTGTATATGCGAAGTCCGAAAACGTGTAGTCAACCTAAAGATCCATCGATTTCCCAATTGCTACCACAAGCACCACCACTTTCCATAAAGTCGTAAATTGAAGCCTCATCTACCGGCTGGGGGACCCCGTTAACAACATTCATCGCGTTGTTCAGTGCACTGCTAGGTTGCTGGATACTCTGATCATAACCCATCAGTGTAACTTTCGGTTGCAATATCGATAGATGATTTGCAACTTGATTTGGCTTATTAGACTCATGAATGTGACCCGTCAAACCAGAAAACGGACGGTTATGAAGTACCGATATAGGACTTGGAATCATATACGGATCTCTATATAAGGGAGATGCATGGTCTCTGAACCCCGCTGGAAAAGAAAGACAATTAATACCTTCAAAGAAATCTTGTGCACCGCTTGAAATAAAACTAGTTTATAAAAACGAAAATACTTATAAATACAACAGAATTGTCAAAATAAAGGTTACAACACATTTTTATTACCATTGATCGTAATTAATGTAACTCAATTAGGTCTGACATCGATCATAATCATTGTTGAAAAAACGCGTTGCGTCACTCGTTGTGTCACAAACTATTGTCGTAGTCGCGTCATTTAAAAAAAAAGTTTGTACCTACCCAAAAACATTTTTAGATTCGGTGCAATCCAAATGAACATCAAATTCACAACCACCGCATCTGTACATCCACTCCTTAACCCCAATTTTCCGACAAACATTACATGAAAACCCTTTAGCATCCCCATAAGGGTTCTTCAAGTATGTAAGCTCAAGCATACATGAATGCAGATCATGCATGTATGGTCTTCAATGGCTTTTGATGGAGGACCATCAAGCCATCATCATTTTCTACACAGCTCTTATGATCCACGATTTCACATTGATGATCGTTAACCGTCTAAGACTTATATCAAGTGATTTGCATGAGATCTGCATTCCATTAAATGTGGAAAACTTATGGAACTTTAATTTATCATTTATTTTGATAATTTTAAGGTTACTCATACGTATCAAGGGTCGGTTCATTAGCGGATACAAGTTGTCCTTTATTCGGGATAAATTCGGCAAGTTTGCATATTCTGGCGGACTTGCACATTTTCAACGATCCACTTGTCACCATGTTGACTATTATCATCTAAGAGAAGCCCAATGTGATGAAGTACAGGTACAAATGAAGAGAATGATTTCTTACTTTGATTATTTTAACACATTTGGGCCAAAGAGTATGGATCAAGAATTCAAAAGAAACGAAGATGGACTTTTAGCTATTTTCTATTTATTTAGAGTCTTATTATTAATATTGGTGTCCAATAAAGCCTACCAAGGCCATATAGCACGAAATTAGTAGTCTTATGATGATTGATTTCATCAAATCTTCATCTAATTTTGGTAGATAATCAATCAATCTGATTGAGAGATTATTTACTAATGATTGATTTGAAGATTTCTTTTATTTTAGGAATTATTTTTATTTCTTTTTAACCTAGACATAAAAGGTGACTAGGTTCATTTTTATTTTACATTTTCTTATTTTATTTTTATTTTCTAGGAAATAAAATGCCAACATCCTTAGCCTATAAAAGGAGGGGCACACCATATGTATTTGACACATTGAATTATAATCATATTGAGTGTTTTCTCTTAGAGTTTTTACAACTTTTGTTAAGTGCATTTTAAGTTTGTGAGCATAGCTTAAAGTGTTTCATTGTAGTCTTTGGTTTAAGGATCATTAGAAGGGTCTTGGCTTTTTCATAGCCATTGGTTCTTCTAGTCTCATCCTTGAGTTAAACTACTTTTGCTCAAGTCTTTTCCTTCATCTAATTCTATTTTCCTTTTTTATTTCGGGATATTCATTGTATTACTTAGGGTTCTTAACAATTTCATTGTTAGGGGTCCAATGAATACATCAGTTGGTATCAGAGCAGTGGTTCAATCCATTTGTTTTGGTGTTGCTGATTGACACCCGTTTTTATTTCAATTCGTTTTATACTCATAAAAACTCAAAAAAATCTGAAATTTTTATCACATATAAATCACCAATCGATCTTGATTTTCTATTTTTATTGCATCTCAAAATTCGAATCAGATCATACTGAAAACTGCACGCCAACACAGAATACTGTGTTCTAAAATTCTGCAGCAGTAGATCTTCTTTCGAATTTCGTTTGAGTGGGTTATCAAATTTCAAATTAATTGAAAATTGGTGGTGTGATAGGAAATGTCCTGTTCTACAACTTTCATCTTTTGAGTTTTTCCATATTCGCCATAGTTGGATCACAATCGGCGAAAAAAGTCACTGCTATTATTCTGGAAAATTTTGACAGATTGAGACAGTTGACAAGAAACGATTGTTGGTTCAACCTATAAAAGTCCAAAAAATCTGAATTTTGGGTATCATCTACATAACTCATTATTCTACAAATTTCATTTTGGCTTCCAGTTGAAATTCGTTTTTGTTTGGGCTGCACGTGCCAATAAGTGCAGGGCTGAATTTCTAGACAAAATCAGGAAGTTGTCACCGAACTCCAATTCAAGTTCTAATCATTAGCTGGTTAAAAGGTGATAACCTGATCTAATCCAAGTTCTTCAGAGTTTTAGAGTCAAAAAAAAAAAAAAAAAAAAAAAAAAGTCATATAATAGGGTCAATCACTCAAAAGGTGCCCCAAGTTTAAATCTTTGATCTCTTCTAATTCTATTCCATTCTTTTGTCTTTTCTTCTCATTTGAATCCATCATAGCCTTCTCTTCTTGTGATTTGAGGACTAAGGATACAGTGATTCACAGAGCATTGCAAGCATATTATTGTGCATTTTTTAATCGTTTATTACTCTAATTGAGAAAGAGCGGTAAAAGGCAATTGTGTGGTGAGTATATAAGAGGGGAGAGAAAAGCCAGAGTGAATCATCAATCACCCAAATAAAGAGTGAAAGTGAGGATTTTTATTTTCTTTTTGTCTATATATTTTTTTTCTTTCTTTGTAAATAAAAAAAAATAATGTCACATTATCTTTCCTTTTCTTGGGGAAATCCTAATTACAATTCTATAAAATCTTTTGATATTAGTAAAGGGAGATCTAAAACTCCTAACACTTATGATCAAGATTTTAAGACCAAAAAGGGAACAGCTTGTAAATATCATTCTTCTAGTTCCTTTAAAACTAGAGATTTATATTGTTTCATTTGTAATGATTATGGGCATTATGATCATAAATGTCCTATTTTGAGGAAACAATATAGTGATCCAGTTTGTGATCATAAGCGCATAAGAAATGCCAAAAATCCATTTTGTAATTCTCATGATTCTTTTTGTTCTAGATCTACAAATTTGACACAAAAAGATGATGTACAAAATATTGATTTGAAAATGGCATGGGTTGAATTGGGTGAGAAAAAGAAAATTAAAAAAGGGGTCAAAAAAGAAATTGAGAAGAATAATAAGGAGGGAGAAAATAAAGTTGAAAATCCGAGAGATTTTGAGGGAGAAAATTTAGTCGAAAAAGAAAAATCTTGTGAGGATGTGAGGATTTATAATTTTAAAAATGCTTCCTCTTTGGTTTATTGTGAGCAGGTTGGTGAAAGCGAGCAACACTTGAACCATGAACAAGTGGTTGCGAATAAGGTTAAAGAAGTGGAGTCTTTTGATTCCTTGCAAACCGAGGAGTTCTATACAAGATTCATGGTGATGGACCGAATTTGCTTGGTAAGGATTGACAATACTTGCCAATCTAATGTGGTAAGCCAAGAAACTGTAGAAAAGCTTAATTTGAAAACTTTTGATCATCCAAACCCATATAGTCTACAAGGGCTTAATGAGTTTGAGGAAATTAAGGTTTCAAAGCAAGTTGTGATTTCATTTTCTCTTAGGACTTACCATGATCAGATCTTATTTGATGTCATCCCTATGCTTAATTGTCATATAATTTTGGGAAAACCTTGGTCAAAGGAAAAGCGAGTTAAGTATGATGGTAAACTTAACAGGTTTCGATTTAAGCAGAATAATAAAACCATTATATTAACTTCCTTGAGTAATCAACAAGTTCTTGAAACTCAATTAAAAATGGCTAATTCAAGAAAAGAATCATCTTTGAAATGTTTAAGCCAAACAAATGAATTTGTTGAACCAATGGTGCATGATAATGATATGGGATGCAATGTGAATGAATCTAAATCTAATTTTAATGCATTGAATGAAAATTGCGACCATGATTTGGAAATGGATCCAACAAATTATATGGTTGAGAATGGATCTAATGTGTGTTCGGAATTAAATGTTGAAAATCTTGAAATTAAGTGGTATGACAATCCTTTGTTTGATGTGGAAGAATCGAGTGTAAATGATTCCATTGGCAAAAATAATTTTCATATTTATAATAATGAATTTTTTCAAATGGAACATGAAGCACTTAATTCTGATTTTCGTGGAAGGATTCAATTGGAAGATGTTGATGTGAGTGAAAGTCTTAATGTGATTGAAATACAGCCTTTTGTTGGTAAATCATGTCTTATGCAGATTGAAGAATCTCCACATCTTGTTGGTGTTTGTGGAGATGAAGATGAGAATTTTATGAAAATAAAATACTTAAGATTTTTCCATAATTATTTAGATCCGTTTCTAAGTGATAATGAAATTATCTTTAATTCTCATCATTTTGGTGATAGCGATTTGCATGTATCTCAGTTTTCCAATCATTTTTCTTGTTTTGAGAGAAATAAATGTGATGGAAATGAGGGTAAATTTGGCAATAATGATTTAGTTGATTTTGAGAGAAAGAAAGTGAAAGTTGAAGCATATAATCTTTATTTTAGTTGTCCACTATATAAAAATTTTGTGCTTAGTGAACTCAAAATTTTGTAGAACTCTTATGCTTTATCCTTTTGCCAAGATAACTTAAGCATGTGTGGAGTTTTTGATAAGAAAATGAGAGTAAGTTTGTTTAAAAGGGAAAGGTTTTTGAAAGTTTGTCTGGATGGAATTTTTGCAAAGGAAAAGATAGTAAATTTACTTCATTTCTTTGTGAATTTTAGAGGAAATTATTTCAGTGGAATAAATTTATTGGAGAGGAATACTAAACACAAAGTTAGAAGGACTAATCCACTAATCTTTTGTTCTAGCATTGTTGTTTTTGTTAGTTGTGGATGGCAGGATCATGATGATGTAGTCAGATTATCGATGATGTTTTGGATTCGAGGACGAATCTTTTCAAAGGGGGAGGATATGATGGAGGACCATCAAGCCATCATCATTTTCTACACAGCTCTTATGGTCCACGATTTCACATTGATGATCGTTAACCGTCTAAGACTTATATCAAGTGATTTGCATGAGATCTGCATTCCATTAAATGTGGAAAACTTATGGAACTTTAATTTATCATTTATTTTGATAATTTTAAGGTTACTCATAAGTATCAAGGATCGGTTCATTAGCGGATACAAGTTGTCCTTTATTCGGGATAAATTTGGCAAGTTTGCATATTCTGGCGGACTTGCACATTTTCAACGATCCACTTGTCACCATGTTGACTATTATCATCTAAGAGAAGCCCAATGTGATGAAGTACATGTACAAATGAAGAGAATGATTTCTTACTTTGATTATTTTAACACATTTGGGCCAAAGAGTATGGATCAAGAATTCAAGAGAAACGAAGATGGACTTTTAGCTATTTTCTATTTATTTAGAGTCTTATTATTAATATTGGTGTCCAATAAAGCCTACCAAGGCCATATAGCACGAAATTAGTAGTCTTATGATGATTGATTTCATCAAATCTTCATCTAATTTTGGTAGATAATCAATCAATCTGATTGGGAGATTATTTACTAATGATTGATTTGAAGATTTCTTTTATTTTAGGAATTATTTTTATTTCTTTTTAACCTAGACATAAAAGGTGACTAGGTTCATTTTTATTTTACATTTTCTTATTTTATTTTTATTTTCTAGGAAATAAAATGCCAACATCCTTAGCCTATAAAAGGAGGGGCACACCATATGTATTTGACACATTGAATTATAATCATATTGAGAGTTTTCTCTTAGAGTTTTTACAACTTTTGTTAAGTGCATTTTAAGTTTGTGAGCATAGCTTAAAGTGTTTCATTGTAGTCTTTGGTTTAAGGATCATTAGAAGGGTCTTGGCTTCTTCATAGCCATTGGTTCTTCTAGTCTCATCCTTGAGTTAAACTACTTTTGCTCAAGTCTTTTCCTTCATCTAATTCTATTTTCCTTTTTTATTTCGGAATATTCATTGTATTACTTAGGGTTCTTAACAATTTTATTGTTAGGGGTCCAATGTATACTAATAAAGATAAAGACGAGAGATAAAAAGATGGAGTCAAAGAAGAGATCGAGATGGAGTCAAAGAAGAGATCGAGATGATATTTTGTGGAGATAAATTAGTTGTTTAAATAAAAAATGTTTATTTGCTTTTTAATTATTCAAATTATATTTGAATAAATAATTAGGTTTATCTCATATCATTTATCTACTATATAAGTTAGATCCGTTGTAAGCATTTTCACATATTCAATAAAAACAGTTTCTGAGTCTTCCGTCTGTGTATTCTGAAATTCTTTATGGTATCAGAGCCGGGGCGAGGGATCTAACACCTTAACGGGTGCCTCGCCTGCCTCTTCTTCCTTCTCATATATAAACCATCCAACTCTTCTTATCTCCTAATCAAGACTGAAATCCAACGAATCCAAAATCACCCATGCAAATACATATCAACCATGAATTGATATCTGTCCACTAAACACTTTGGAAATCGCCAACCCTTCACCATGCCACAACTTTAATCCCAACATTTATTTTTATTTTTTCGTCCAGTTCTTTTTATTTTTGGTGTTTTATGGCAATAAATTACATATGCATCAATCTTTTTTTTGTCATATCTAAACTTTGTTAGACAGATTCCCTCCGTCAACATTGCGAACAAGAGATCACAATTGAAGTCTGAGAGAATATTGAGCCGACTTTTTGACAAAAAAAGAAAGAGCCACGGATCAAAAGCCAAGAGCCAGAGCCAAAAGAGCCAAGAGCCAGGAGCTACAACCGTGGGTGTCAATAAGTCGTATCAAACTCTTCATTAACGGCAAACGTTGTCTCCAACCTCGACAACGTTTGAGGGAGGGTGTTAAAGCACAAGATAAAGATGATGTTCAAATTAGAGATATGATAGAGTTTATTTCAAATAAATTTTTTAAGTGATATTTATCTTTTAGTTTTATTATTAATTATATTTATTGAATTAGGTTTGTTATCCAATTTATCTCCTATATAAAGGAGGTTCAATGTAAACACAAGAGGCTTTTCTTCTGTCTGCGTATTCTGTTTTTCTTTATAGTATCAGAGACGGGGCGAGGGATCTAACACCTTAATGGGTGCCCTCGCCCGTTCCTCTTCCGCTTCTCATATATAAACCATCCAACTCTTCTTATCT
This sequence comes from Gentiana macrophylla, assembly GCA_026214975.1. Taxonomy (NCBI): domain Eukaryota; kingdom Viridiplantae; phylum Streptophyta; class Magnoliopsida; order Gentianales; family Gentianaceae; genus Gentiana; species Gentiana macrophylla. The sequence continues at coordinate 127,714,996 of CM047809.1, read as the reverse complement.
CCTAATCAAGTACTTGTTTTATTTTTAGGCATAAATAAACGAAAAGAGATTCATACATATATCATTAACGTTTTTCTTTTGGTATCCATTTCATATCGATATGTATTAGATGCATTTGAGAAAGACAAATCCCTCCGTCAGACCGTGCAGAGTCAGAGAATATGTTTGTCGTCGTCATCAAGGAAGACTTCACAGACTTTAGACAACAACAAAAAAAAATACCACAAGCTGAAGCCGAGAGCCAAGAGCCAAAAGAGCCGAGAGCCAAGAGCTTAGAGCCGTGGGTGTCAAAAGATGCATGATCTTCTTTGTTGACAGACAAACGTTGCCTCCAACCCCGGCAACGTTTGAGGGAGGGTAATAAAGATAAAGACAAGAGATAAAAAGATGGAGTCAAAGAAGAGATCGAGATGGAGTCAAAGAAGAGATCGAGATGATATTTTGTGGAGATAAATTAGTTGTTTAAATAAAAAATGTTTATTTGCTTTTTAATTATTCAAATTATATTTGAATAAATAATTAGGTTTATCTTATATCATTTATCTACTATATAAGTTAGATCCGTTGTAAGCATTTTCACATATTCAATAAAAACAGTTTCTGAGTCTTCCGTCTGTGTATTCTGATTTTCTTTATATACATCAGCTTTGCTGCACATAACATATGGAGATCAAACTCACAACTGCTGCAATGGTAACTGAACCCGTTTCCGGGACGGTTGCAGGCGTCACAGTTGAACACGCCTCCGCTGTAGGCGGCGGTCGGTCGGAGCTTAAGGGTGTGAAATGGATGAGAAGGGTGGTTCATAAGTTCAGGGAATTGGGCACAGTTAAAATGGAAGTTGAAAGTGCAAAGTTTACATGTGTAGTAAACATTTTCAAAGATGATTAATTTGCAAGCTTCACAAAGAGGGTTGGTGAATGTTAGGCCATCAACTTGGTTTTGAAGTGATGAATTGCAAAGCTCTAGTGAATGCAAATGGCTGAAATTAAGCATTGTTTCTGAGGGTTTTTTTTTTTTTTTTTTTTTTTTTTTTTTTTTTTGGTCGATGGACAATATGATTTTGTTCTACTTGGTTTATGGCATATATATATATATATAGTGTCTATGGTGAGGAAATTAAAGGTAGCGGCCCCATAAGCATATTTAGTGGTAAAAGAGGTTGTAATACTCAGTTGGGGTGTGAGATTTGATTTCGTAAATTGTCCAATTCTCTCAACAATAACCAGACTATGATACACTGATACTTCTGTATAGTAACATGTCTCGTATCCGATATCCGATACGTGTTGGATTCGAAAGATACACACGTATGGATATATTTGTAATTTTAAAAAGTTGAATATGAGATTCGTATATGTATATTTATAACTCAGATATATGAAATGAAGAACAATGTCGTAAATTGAGTAATACCTTTAGTTGATGAATGAAAAACTGTCTAAAATGATAAAATACTACCGAAAATGAATGGAACTGGTACTTTATTTTTGTAATATTTACATAAATGCCTCCCGTACTCGTATCCTATAATTTTCAAAATTCTTGCGCCCGCGTATCATGTATCCGTGCAACCTAGATAACGTGTGTACGTACGACCCTTGCAAACTGGACCAATAAGACATATCACTCGATTTATATTCCTACGAAACTTTAGAGACAGGACACAGAGGGCCTTTAGGTTGGAATCATATATATATATATATATATATATATATATATATATATATATATATATATATATATATATATGTGTGTATATATATATTATTATTATTATACGGTGACTAAAGGTAGTTGAGGAGGAATAAATGTGGTAGTGAAATAGTACCATGAATCAAGATATAGATTATAAAACAAACGTTGACTTTGTGAGATTTGGCCAAGTCATATGATCGATATACAAAGCGGTGATGGTTTTGACTTTTAGCAGTGATCTGAGGTTGGACATAGTCGGCTGATAACCAGGGGCGCCCCTGTGTGGGGGGCCATGCGCCATTACGGTTCTCAAAATCAATGAATTTAAAGGTCACGAAATTTTCGACATAATATTATATATATATCGTATTTATATGAACAAAGAATGTATTCGCCTTATTGATTAAGACTCAAGATATCTGTATACGTGAGACTTTGGTTTTGAATCTTGCAATTTCTGATAATTTTTGTTTTTTTAAACTGAATGACTAAAGAACCAAATAAGAGAGTTTTTTTTCCTTCCAAACCCACGACTATCTCGCTTTTTTGTTTTATTTTTTATATATATTTTGGTTCTTTTTTTTTTTTTCGGCGAGGCGCAAAATTTTTTTTTTTTTTTACGGCTGCCCTAAATTTAGACAAGACGCCTCCTGCTAATAACTATTGTGTACTGGAATTTTGATTATGTTATCTGAACCGAAAGGTTAATATCACAATAAAATAATCACAGTAAAGTAATATAACAGACTTTTACAATAAAAAAATTGCTAACGTGAGAAAGTTTTTAACATAATAAGTGTCACAACATAGTTTTATAGAATCGATGTTGATGTTGGACTCATTGATCATAATGTATACGCAACATAATCAATGGTGTATATGTGTGTTATGTCTCTCGTTGCGGTGGTAACATCATGGTGGAACACATGATAATCAGTAGATCTTACACTATGATCAATATTGTAAAGTCATGTGTTGTCATTCTGTTGTAACACTAGTTTACTAGAATTTGGATTTTCTGTTGTCTGAATAGAAATATTACTGACACAGTGAAATAATCACAACAAAGTAACAAAACACAATTTTATTTAATTAAGACACAGCATAATCAAGAGTGTAAAAGAGTTGTAGTGGTAACATCACCCATAGTTATGGTGGTATTAACACATGATGAAAGGTAGATTTTACACTATTATTAATGATGTAAAAGTGTAAAAGTGTATTTCCTAAAGTTGATACCCCTGAATCAGCAGCTCAGTTCAGACCGATTGCTCTGGCTAATGTGATAGTGAAAATTGTTACTAAAGTACTAGCCAATAGAATGCGACTGATTATTGGTGATCTTGTACATAGTAGCCAAAGCGCATTTATACCAGGAAGAGGAAGTGCCGATAATATCATACTTGCGCAAGAAGCTGTACACTTCCTACACAACAAGAAGGGGAAGAAGGGCTATATGATTGTTAAAATTGACTTGGAAAAGGCTTATGACAGAGTGGATTGGCAATTCCTAGCTAATATTCTGAAAACAATTGGAATCCAATCGAATATATTGAATCTTATTATGCACACCATCACATCAATAAATCTAGCAGTACTGTGGAATGGTCAAAAACTTGAAGCGTTCTCCCCTAGTAGAGGCATTCGACAGGGAGACCCTCTAGCTCCGTATTTATTTGTACTATGTATGGAAGTTCTCAATGGGCTTATTACTGAGGCAGTCGCAGATGGCAGCTGGAAACCCCTACACTTATCCAAGGGTGGACCTCCCATATCCCACACTTTCTTTGCAGATGATTTCTTACTTTTTGGGGAGGCTACAGTGAGACAAGCAAAGAAAATGGAAGACATTCTGAATCTTTTCTGCCACTGCTCAGGACAGAAGGTGAGTTTGGCTAAATCAACTTTTTATACTTCGGGTAATGTGTCGATTAGTAGGAGAGAATATTGCCAATGCACTATCTATGCAATACACACCTACTATTGGCAATTATCTTGGAGTTCCTCTTATCCAAGCGCGATTAAAGGTATCACATTTCACCCTCTCCTTGATAAAATGAAAAGAAAGCGCCATCGTGGTCCTCTAAATCACTTTCTAAAGCGGAAGAACATCTTGATACAAAGTTCGATTTGCCTCTCAAGCCTATTATCGATCTGGACCTTTAATCCGCTTTTATCCTCAGTATTGCGGCTCTAGAAAAAGTTTGTCGGGACTTTCTTTGGGGATGAACCAGATACCGAAAAATGCACACTGTGGGCACGGGAAAAATTTGCAAACCGAAAAATGAAGGGGGTCTAGGCATCCGCAAACTCTTTGAGATGAATATGGCATTCTTGGGTAAATTGATTTGGCAGCTCATACATCAGAAGGACAAACTGTGGGTAAGAGTTCTATCACATAAATACACTGAGCTGGGTATAAAGCCAAAACCGGGCTGTTCACCTCTTTGGAGAGGGATTTGCAAAGCTTACTCCAAACTGTGGAAAGTTTTAGATTGGAGAGGAGACACTCTTATATGGAAGAATGTACCCAATGGGAAATACACGGTTGCCTCGGGATACCAAGCTCAAATGACTGATTTTATATAGAGCCAAGAAAACGAAGAAGAGGCCACGAAATGGAGACAGATATGGAAACTCAAAGGCCCAGCTCGAGCCAACTTCTTCCTTTGGAGCCTAAAACATGGAGCAAAGGCTTTACTTATGGCTTCTTAGCCAAACGACATGTGATACCATCACCCATATGCCTACTATGCGGATGGGATAGAACGAAGACCTCCTTCATGCCCTTCGGGATTGTACTTGGGCAACACAAGTCTGGACCCTATTATTACCTCAACATCAATGGAAGGGATTTTTTGCGTATAACGATATAGATAAGTGGATGCAGGATAACCTTCAGACTATGACGCGCTTCGGCGAACATGGATCCCATTGGAAGTATATTTGGCGCGAAGCTGTCAACGGTATCTGGATATGGAGAAATAAAGAACTCCATAATGATGATCTGAGACGACCACCGGCCTATGTTTTCATAAGCGCAAAACAGTGGAACGAGCGAAGAATCTGCGCCTGCGTGGCGGAGATTTGATTAATTTTTGTTACTACTTAGCCTCTCGGGCGAGTCATTTTTTTCTGCAGTTTTGTGTTTTCCTCTTTTAGCAAGTTAAAACTGTACATCTTTTGTGTGTTACACACCCGTTGATAAATAAAAAGCTCGTTTCCAAAAAAAAAAAAAAAAAAAAAAAAAAAAAAAAAAAAAAAAAAATTGTATTTACGGTGTGATTTTGATGTAGCAATAATACTACTTTTATGTGAAAATGATGGTAATTCTGTTTTACTTTGATACATGGGTGTGTTAATCTATATCATTGTTGATTTTACATACGTTAAAACAGTTTTAATTTTTAACGTTGAAATATAATCACCAAAATAACACAACACTAATCCCTTCCGGAGGAATTGATCCGTTCATTTATAACGTTCAAACATAAATGCTTGTTTAACAAAAATATATGTTAAGATACTCGTATTTCAAAATTGAAACAAAACCACAAAATCCCAACAATATTTTACAAACCCTAAAACCTCAGCAACCTAAAGCACCGGTCGGATGAAGACCAAACACTGAGCTTAGAAAACAGAACAGACGAAGCACCATCGTCAAAGAAACAACCAATAATCGGATTTCATTTTCACCATTTGAATGTAAGAAACAAACACCATAAAAAAAAATTATGAATGCATTTGGTGTCTGATTATGCCAATTATCCTTTCTTCATCAAAATTATGTCTGGCACGGTCGAACCAGCATCCAAACCAGTTGTAGGTGATTTGACACCAATGAACTGCATATTTTCAATCTCTCTCACATCCTCTATGAAATAAAAAGGGAAGAAACAATATTATTGGATCCTTATAATCAAAAACCGTAAAATAACTTGGGATAAAATTACCTTTGAAACCCTTGAATTATTCAGAAATAATCATACGTAAACTTTCAAATATAAAGGAATTTTCCCTGTAATAATAATTTATAAACAATGTACAATGGCCATAAAAAGGGGAAAAAAAGTTCACATGGTTGGAATATTATCAACCCATATGGTTTGTTGTTCAAAAACCACTAACAGAATGCCGGAAATAAAAAGAAAAAGACCAAAAAAAATTAGAAGTATTATATCTCATTAATTCTATCGTCATAAGCTTCTTCGCCATGAAAATATGATCATGAAAAGAAATAAAAATCGAACTCACCAGTCGCATTTGTGAACATAAAAGATGCCATTGTTCTGCGAAAAAGAACAAAAGAAAATCAAAATGATTGAAATATTATGTAAAACAAAATATTCATTCTATCATATTGCAACATTGTCTTCTTGGTTGAAGATTCAAAGTAAATCTACACGCGTATGTAACCATTGAAACTGAAAAATATATATGAAATTGATGATGAGATTTGACAGGTCCCGAAATTTTAGTAGTAACGAATTTTAAATTTAAGTAAGATTTGATCGAAATATTCGCTGACGAGGCTTTTGAATTCGAATCAGATTTGGCACATTTTTTTTTTTCGTTTTCAAAATGAGTCAAAAGGAGTGAATGTAATTGCTTAATGTTAGATACTCGGTCTAAGAAAACTGATGCGTGCAGTAATTTAATATAATTTTTTCTGAGTGATTTGTAGTTTTTTTCTTGTGAAACAATAAATGCGAGGGCTTAATTTAAGGAAGTCAAACATGTTATAATATTTTTTTTAAAAGTAAAACTTGAATTTATATTTTAGGAAAAAACTTCCATGCATTAATATATGGCAAGGGATTGGGTCGGGCTATTAGCGGGTAATTAGGTATTTCATTTTAAACACCTCCAAAAACATATTAAGGTTAAAGGTTGAAAAAAAACAGGTTTTAAAACCTGTCCTTATGGACTCTGACCCCAACATATTAATAGATAGATAGATGATATGCAAAAATTATATGTATTGCAAGTTGTTAATTATGATCCTAATTATTAATGTAAAGGTCCTACAAGTACACCGGTTGACTTAAGAGTTTGTTAAAAATTATATACAACGCTATATCCAACAATTAATTAAATGCTGCATAATGTCTTTTTTTTCTTTTTTTCTTTTTTTTTTCCACGAAAGTTTTATTATAACCGAATAAACAGAATTTACAACACGGCCAAAGCATTATGGAGATGCAACTTCCGAGGAATCAAGAGAATAAAAGCATAATATAATTGAATATAATCAAAAAGCATATCATGGGAACTAAAACATTCTTCAAGTTGTTGAAGACCAAATAAGTATGTTTTACCATCTATAGACATTTATCCTTCAAACCCGCACCACATCAAACTTCATGAAAGACGTATGAAACAGAAAATGTATTAAATAGCAAGAAATGCAGCAAATTTCATCAATAGAGAATCTAGCTCCTCCGCCGTTTTAAAAGACAAAAACACCAACATTGCCTCACCATTTGAATCAACAACCTTCAATCACCTAGGCCAAAACAACACCACAACAAATAGCGGAATGCAAGGAAAGATTAAAACCAAATAAAGACACCATATGCTTGCAATAACACCTTTTACGAAGAATACATAGCGATATTAACAGTAACACAGTAACAACCCCAAAACTAGTGTATTAAAAAGCTTAATGATATGAACCAAGTGAACAATACAATCAAATCTTCTTTAAAACATCATAGATGCATCCTTAAACAGCCCTTAAACTGTGGGATAACCAATATTATCAACCACAACAGACTTACCATTATTTGTGTTCTCAACAAAACTATTAGTTTGAGCTCCATGGTTATCAAAAGAGTTGACAATGGTAGCTTCAATATCTACCATGGCCGTTTCAACACCGGCCTTGGGATTCCCCTCAACCCCAGTTGCCCGAGGAACGGTCTCAGACTCATCAATACGCGAATTTCCAGAATTTTGAGACTCAATACACGAATTTTCAGAATTTATACCACTTGAAATGTCCAAAACAGAAACATTAGAAGTATTATTTACCTTTGAATTAGTCAAAATTGTACCCATAGTAGACTCTGAATTGACATTTCCACTAGCAACAGCCCATGTAGAAACTCGAATTTGTTCTGAAAGTGCCATTTTTTAAGCTTCATAGTCTAACAACATGACAAGAAATGCCTAGAGTAATCAAATGTATGGAAACCAACAAGATCACAGTTCACTAATGCCCTTAAAAGCTCTTCCCTAACAGATATTGTTCTGTACATTTCAGAAGAGGGAAAGGGACTATGGAGGAAAAAACCAAGCTTTACTCTATGATTTCTTTTCCCCAAGAAAGATGGCAAGATCATCAAGTGATAATCATGAACCCAAATACAATCTTCATCTAAATTACCAACCTCCATTACTTTATCTGCAAAGATTTTAATAGCTTGAACATACGCTCGCCACATGTTCCTATCAAACCTAACTCCATGACTACGAGCTATGATGCATGAATACGTTAGTTTTCTGCCGTATCGCGTATCCGATACGCCACGGATACGGATACGGAAAGGATACGCAAGATATGCCATGAGATACGTATCAGGACTGATTTGTAGTTTCGAAAACTTCGGATACGGCATTTCTGATAGGATACGCGTATCGGCCTTCGGATACGCCCATTGTGAGATTTTTTTTTTCTTCATACAGAGGGAAAAGAAAAGGTCTGTGCCCTTTCAATCCCCAAAAATTCCACCGTCCCAAGCTTTTCCTTCCATCTTCCCTGTTAATCCCAATATACACTCTTGGGTTTCTATGAATCACAATAACTCTATAAAAAGAAACAACCAAATAGCAATTAAACTCATTAACTCACTTTGAATCAACTCTTCACTCCTAAAATTATCACTTTGAATAAACTCTTTCACTCCCAAAATTATACTCCGATTTCGAAGGTGTGGCTGACCGGCTAAGCTCCGGTGCGGCAGCAGTGCTTTCCCGTTTGACAGGCTATTCCGGAAGCCACGATACTCTTTTCCGAAAGAACCCAGGTAAGCATCTGCATCTGTGATGTATCTTTTTCTTCACCTTAATGATCTGCAGAGAATAATTTATGTGTTTTCATATTGTTATTATTATATGAAAAGTGCAGATTGTTTTTTCTTCATCATGTAATGTGTATTTTTTATTCTTAATTTTCAATGTGGAAGATACACTTTGTGAAGACGATGTCAATGTGGAAGATACACTTTGTGAAGACAACGTCGACGATGAAGCGTAATAAAATGTTAAACATGTTTGAAATACTCTATCTTGGTTGTTTTATGAGTCCTGTTTGGTTTTGTCTTAATTTGTTGAATCTTCAACTGGATAATTTTGCTTTTAGCCTATATGTATTAAGCTTGAATGTTGCTAAAAAAAAACATGTTTGAATAAGCTTGTTGTTTTTTCGGTTAAGCATATGACTTCGAGCTTTGAAAAAATATTATATTGTGAATTGGTTTTTAAGTTATCTATATTTACAATTTGGTCCTTGCATTTTAGTTATTTACAGTTTGGTCCTTATATTTTCATTATTTTTAAATACACACCGTATCCGTATCTTATATTTTACGAAAATCTCGTATCTGCGTATCCGTATCCGTGCATCCTAGACTACGAGTAACAGGTAACATATAATGAAATAAAGGCCTAAGGTAATGCTTACAGAAACCATGATAAAATTTGTTGATCAAATCCACAGACAAAAAAGGGGATATTTTCTGGTTTACCACCACTTTCTGGAACAAATTGTGATAATACCACCCAAGGCAAAAAATATCAATTTTGATTCGCGATTTTCTCTCGTTTTTTTCACCTTTGTGCGACGATCTTAAGGGACACCCTTCCCTATTGGGTTCCTCTTCCCACTTGTTTAGTTTGGTTCAAAACACCTAAAACGCGAAAATGGAGTGGTATTTCGACAAGAGAGTGGTAATGCACAAATGGCCCAAGTAGAAGTAGTGGTAGACGTGAAAGCTCCCGACAAAAAAGTGGTCACACAGTTGAACTTATCAATGAGACACTTCATCTTGCTCCATTGGATCAATCTCCACTTTTAAACAGCGAACGTAAAAAACTTCCACATTAGCAGAGAACCCATCTTTCAATTGTAAAACCAAACACCACTTGTTATTTTCTTCATCCCTGTATGCCCTTATAGACAACTGATTTGAAACGATAACCCTGGGAAATTTGTTAGAATACCACTACTTTAAACATTTATTTGTGAGAATACCATTTTGATTCAGTATTTTAGTCCAAGGGATTTTCGCTATTTTTTTTTAAAATAATCATCAATATAAAAATGCGGTAGTTGAGAAATTTACATACCTCAAAAGTTGTATTTAGGGAATGGAGTGGTAGTTGAGGAGTTTACATAGCTCCTTCGTTCTTGATTCACTGACGAAACAGTCTCGGTCTCAGAATTCTCTGAAATTATACCAGGAACAGTCATGACTTTCGGTAATCTTGTTCGATCACCACAAGTATAATCATCAAGATGGAGAAGATTCAAATAGGATCTAGAGAACATAATGCAGAAACAAGAAAACGACCCAGAGAAACCCAGAAACTGAAATTTCAAGAAACGGAATATAAATCGAAGAACATGCTCAGAAACTGATGAAGACTCATTAAAATTCTGATACTCAGTCAAAGACAAACAATCAAGATACTCAGTCATCACGAAAACACTTAAAATAGGAAAGTGTAGGTGACCTGAGGGATTTTCCCGAAGGCTTGACGAATTTCAAGAATGCGTAGAGAATAGAGCCGTCCCAGCATTTTCCTTCTTCTGTTGATTAGATTGACGGATTCCCGATGGCCGGAGCTCAGCTCTTGCTACGGCAGCTGAAAATGATCCAACGTTAATCAGAGAATTGTACGAGGAGGCGGGTTGTGAAATGCCGGGGATGGTGGCGGAGGGGAGCAACATCAGCAGCAACAGGGGAAAAGGCGGAAAATGAGAGTAATATACACACGGAAAGGGATTAAAAGAAAAAAAAAAAAAAAAAAAAAAAAAAAAAAAAAGGCAAAATAGTCCGAACAAAAATGTTTTATCTTTAAATCAATAAAGAAAAAGTATAAATTAGATTAAAATTTATATACGATGAAAAATTAACTAAAAACTAATATTCTCCAAAAAAAATAAAAAATATAGAGATCAAATTAATGTGCTTAAAGTAATGTAACTTTAGCATTTTGTGTAGATTTCTATACTTTTAAGTCATTACTAAATACTAATACAATGAATTAAGGATGGAAAAAGATGTTTTTCAAGAATGTGCTAAAGGGGAACAATATTATTATGTTGCCCAAAAGAAAACAAAAAAATAATATCAACGTTGACACTTTTGTCGATCAAAAAGTCTTTTCCAAAGGAATAAAGAATTAAGAGTAAATACATGTTACTATTAAATTTTTATAAGTCATATGGTTAGATGTGATTTGTAGAATGTATTATGGAGATGCCAATTTAGAGTAACCATAATGGTACATTTTTATACCGTCTAAAAATGAGTTTAAGGATCCTTCATCAACCCCAAACCTACAATGGCTGCTTTAATGACCCTCTATCACTAATTTTCGCTAAATCATTCACTTTTAATAGAGGCTTTGCAAAAGTGAACAATACTACAACCACCCACCACCTCCCCTTATGCCCTATTTCCTTTCTTCTTCTTCTCGATGTTTTCATTTTAATCTCATCACATCATACTAGAAAAATAAAAAGAAAAAAATCAATTGCAACAAAAATTCCAATATGATAGTGTGATTTTCTTTTTCAGACATCAAATTGAAGACAAAAATTTGATACTGTGAATATTTTTTGGAAATCAAAGTGAAGAAGAAAGTTTCTACATTTTCTTTGATTGAATTGTTTTTATAATTATATTTGAATTATGTTATGATATATTATTTGGTTTAGATCATTTCAGTTATATATATTATAATGTTCTATCATTTTTATCAATGTCATATAATTTAAATTTTCAAATAATTCGTTTGGACAGAGGTTCGTTACATTAATCTGCATATTAATTTTTTTTTTTTTTCCTTCCCAGCCGTCCTTTCTCTTGTGACTCTGTCCTTCTTCCCATCAATTCTCTTCCCATCAATTCCTCCTTCCTCTGCACACAAATTCCTCACCTTCACCCTCAATTCTTGCATTATTATTATTATTCTTTTTATTTTCCTCATCTCTTATTTTTCTTTTCCTCTCTGTTCTTTATTTAGTATTGTTGTTTGGAAGTTTGCTTTTGATTATTATTATTTTTCTTTAAAAAACTTGTAAGTTGGGTATCAAACCCAGAACATAAGAAGAAGGTTTGTATGTTTTTTTTATTTATTATTTTTAAGATTTGATTTTGTTTTTATGATGTTTGGACCAGTCACGTATCGATCTCCACCTAACACCAGTAATGTTTCACAGGATAACTACATGGAAGAAGCCTTAAAAATGAGGAACTTATTACTTCAAGAATTTCTTAAGAAGCATGATGGCTTGCGGAACCCTTCAATTGTTGGTCTTAGAGAGCACATCTTCACCGGAGGAAGGTAATTAACCTGTGGAAAAAATTATAAAAAAATCAGCTTTTTATTTTTTATTATTATGTTTGCAATTAATAATCCCCTGTCTTGTGATGCAACGCAGCAACGCAGTGTTTCTTCTCCTGCTTGGTTTATGTCAAATCAAGAGATGAGTTTTGTATCAATTGACCAGAGATTGTTGGCTAATCCTTTCAAGTAAGATTTTAATTTGTCTTTGATCTTGCAAAACATATGGCAAAGAATGCAATGGTTATGATTTATGGGGGAAACGATTATTATGAAAAGCGAATATAAACGTCGTATTTCATTCGGTTCTTTTGTGTGCAACAGGATTATAAGTGTTGGAAGGTGTTGTTTTGAGCTCATTCGGGTCTTTTTTTCTTTTCTTGGTAAGAGAATCATTTCTCTGTTCTTTCTTTTCTACATGTCCAAAATTGTAGGAGATCAAAAGGGATGATTTGGTTTTCATTGTCTCCCGTTTTAGGCTTGAAAATGAAGATAATAAATGCTGCTTTGAGTCATAAAGCTATATATTGCTAAGCCTAATACTTGGTGGTGGATGTATATATTCTATTGTTATTACTTCATTTCATTTATTTAGTTAGATTTTCAAATTCATGTATTTAATTATGGTGCAGGTTTTGATATATATATGTTAAAACGTGGCATGTCTCTCTCATGTCCTAGCATAAACATGCTCTTGGCGTATGGTAGCAACAGATTCCGGAAATACATGGTTGAAAACTATGGACATGACCATGGAGGAGGATTTTACATTAAAGATAAGAACACGAGAAATATCGATGTAGTCCGAAATAATATAGGTATGTATATCATCAAATCCATTTCCTACGTGTAAGTGTGCAAATTAAATAGTATTTAACTTGACACTTGTCCATCATCATATTAACTTGACTTATTCATCTTACTCTTCCACCTATGTATTTTTGTTGCAATGTGTCAATTCTTACTCAAGAATAAAATATTTCCTCCATGGCATTTATGTTCTTTTTAAGTGTTTCTTTTATTTCGAAGTCATATGCATACTCAAATGAGAGCATCCAGAACTTGGAAAATGCCAACCTGATAAAGACCATGATCCAATCATTAATGGGAAGTGTTATGTATTTTACTTCAAAAGAGTGTAGGGTAGGTTTTTGCAGGGAATCTTGAGTTAGATTTGGGCTGTTTGATTTTCTCTATTTCTAGAACTTAGAAAACCCATTTCATCAAATCAAGGGAAAATGATGTAGATAACTGACATTGAGTGTGGAAATTAGAGAAGCTGAATCTCCTTTGCTTTATCGGTGAACGGTCTATATTTTTTTAAGAAGTTAATTTTGATGTGATTCAACATTAATTCTCTTTGTCAATTGATTGCATTCTTATCTTGTTGCTATGTGATCATCCAGGGTTCGATTTCACTATGGTCATCGTGATGTTTTCGATCGACTTTTCCACCTTACTAGAGGCAGGGTCAGCAAAGCCTCCAAGACTATTAACTTAAGTGAAGACATATTTGCTGGTATACGCTTATTTCTACCTTCAACTAGTATAGTATAGTAGTTTAGGACCCGTTTTGAAGAATTCAATTTCATCCTTACATGTATTACTTTTTACTGCAGGATTCAATTCAGCTCTCCGTGATGGCAATGTGATTCGCCACAAATACATTCAGGAAAGGCAGGGATGTGGGTCTAAACCAAATTTCCTTGTTCAAGGCAAAAATAGCTAACGGGAATGAAGAGCAAACATTATGTCGTGATCTGTATAGGCTGGGCATCGTTTTGACTTTTCTGAATGATGTCTTCCTACTTCACCACGATCGGCTTCTACTTTAGTACATTGATATTCACTTACATACATTTTTTTTTTTCTCTTATATATATATGTTCACGTGTGCTTGTGTCAGTACACTCTGGTAGATAACTGTCCTCACATTTTCTCTTGATACGAAAACCAATTATTTTGGAAGGACGTTGCTTCATGGAGGTGCAAAATACATGCCTATAGGGAGCACGTTGCTTCACGGAGGTGCAAAATACAGGGGACTTGTTGTCTTTCATGCGAAATTTTCAGAAAATTATATATTTTACTCCCGTAACCACTTTGTCAAGGGGCTTGAACTAATGATACTGTTGATAGTTTATTGAATATTTGGTGAATCGTATAGAGGTGCAGTTGCCTACATCTTAAGCACAGTATCAATGTGGTTCATGGTGGGCACGTGGCTATTTGCTCCATTCCTCTTCAATCCGTGGCAAAAGATTGTCGATGATTGGACAGACTCGAACAAGTGGATCAGCAACATAGGAGGTATTGGTGTGAGTCCAGAGAAAAGTTGGGAATCTTTTGAGTGTAGTGTAGTTTTTGGTATGTATATTTCAAATATGTAACAACTAACGATAATCCATATGAACTACTCAATATCCTCTTTTGTAGAGATAGCTAGGAAGCATTTGAAAATGTGTTAAGAAGAAAGAGAAGATCAATGAAATAAAGAAGGCTTTATTTCATTTCTGTTCTCTTTCCTTCTTAACATACATTTTCAAATGCCTTCTAGCTATCACTAAAGGATATTGAGTTCATACGGATTATCTCGTTACGTATGCTTTCCTCAGCTAATTTTGTAAGTTTCCTCCTGATCCCTTTACTCTTTGGGACTATTCTACAAATTAATTATAGTAAAAAGGAACGGGAGCTGGTATTGCAGGGCTATAAAATTAATTAAAGCATGGCAACTTTGCCCCTTCCTTCCCACATACATATTACAGACCCAAATTCCTTGGAATGGAAATGAGAAAGAACACAGGGAATTAGTTTTAGTGCAAACAACTCTTCATACATTACTTTCATTTCATCATCAAGGCGTTTCTCCATCCTCAACCATCACCAATTAATAATCAAATTGCAAATCTATCAAGTAGAAAGCGATGTGGGTACTGGGAGAGTTGAGGTGGGCTAGGTTAATTATTTAAGTAGCTCGACTAGAGCTCAAGATGAAAAAACGAATCGAGCCAAACTCTTTTTCAAGTCGAATACGAGCAACTCACGAGTAGTCCGGTTCACTTACATCCCTACTTGCGGTTGAACCTGAAGGGCTCGATTGTCACGTTTTCATGACTTCTTAAAGAATGTAAATTGAGAGATATGCCTCGGTTGCTTAGTATACCAATTTTTTTGCTGGAATGAGTCATCGTTTTACATAATCGAACTCCAGACTTTAGGTCAAAGACAATCCTGCCACAATTGTTACCTACTTACCTATGTCATTAGGACTAGAAGTTTATTGTTATCTATCATACGATGTATACTACACGTGCTTCTAACTTAAACTATTGGGGAAAACACAACCGAAAAAGTATGGGTTTTTTCAGGCTAGGTTTATGGTTGGTTTGGATCGATTGATTTTCGTTCGGCCCAAACAATAATTTATAAACTCAGTTTATAATTCTGTGTGTGTTGAAAATGTTTACCGTGTATGGAGTTTAATGCTGATATCCAATAGAATGATTAAAAAAAGAAAGATACATTCACGGCAATTTGATATACCAATATTTATTGAATCTTTAAAACAAACATTTTCCAATAAAATGCAGAGAAAATGTGTTTCACCACTGTCTAAATAATGTTTTACGCGTTTATTGTTGTTTGTTAAATGTCGTAAATGCGGTCGTTTTTCTTTCTTCCTAAATTTAAATGCGGTCGTAAAGAGTGTTGTTATCCGTTTTTCCGGCTAACGGAATCATTTATAAGAATAAATGAATGCGGTTTTTTTTTAATATATAATTTTACAAATAGAGGTTTCTGTTCCTTCGTAAGAATATCATACATGTATAATTTCATCAATTTATTACAACTATGACCATTATTGATAGTTCTTCAAGTTTAGATAACATTTACTCCATGTCTGCATTGTAATTTTTTGATTATCGTAAACATAATTGACTTGGGTATGACCCGATGTCATATACTACCTCCGGTCCAAAATATAAGTCATCCTAGGAGTTTTCACACAGATTAAGGAATTGGTTGAATGTCATTAATTTGAAGGTTAATGTCTAAAATACCCCTTGACTATCATTAATGCAATAGTTGTTAAGTAATGAAAAATTGTTGAATTCATAATAAATTAAGTGTAAGATAGAGAAAGAGCAATAAATGTTGCATTGGTAATGTAGAATGATTTATATTATGGGACAAGTAGAAAAGTGTAGGATGACTTATATTTTGGACCGGAGGTAGTATGTGGTAACTTCTATGATGTTTTAGATCTTCTCAACATAGTGGGTCAAAGGAGTTCAACCTAAAAACAAGTCCTGCATTTCAAATAACTTTGAGATAAAACACTTAGTCATGTAACATCTCTCAGCTCGTTCAATCGACATGGGGCATGTTCGCCTCGGTTCAGAACTCTCAGCTCGGGGCATGTCATCATCATTGACCTCAAGTGTTTGAGGTGAATAATCTGACCATCTATTAGATAACACCCCCACAATGATAACTGCAACAATAATGGTCTCATGATTCCCGCTTCCTTATGGCATGATTAGCAGTTAAACCACTCAATGATCTTGGCGATTCCTTTATTACATACCACTTAGCATTCACCCCCACGAGGGCAGCCTATCAAAGGATTATCATCCTCAATTTTCAAAACTGCGTTAATAGCTTGATCTCAAATCATCTAGGTACGTAGGCAGACAATTCTGTATTAGATCAGCTTTAACCAATCACTAAGTCTACCGATTAAAGTAGTTGGTTAGTTGCGTTAAATAATGATTTGATTAATATATGATGTAGAGAAACAAATAATCAATTTTTTTTTACCGAAACTAAATTATCTAATTCAAAGGACTATAACCCATACATACCCATGACAAATGAAATGCATAATGTATATTGTAATTTTTGGATCCAGCTAATCCAAACGGCTTTGAGATAACAAATTCTCACTATATAATATCTAAAAGGATAATGATAATTTCATAATATACGATTACAAGAAATAATCACAACACAAATGTACAACATTGGTAATAATAATTCATCTATGGATTAATATTAGTCCCAACAATGATGTAAAATTTTATTATGACAATTTGTTATGATTATATTATTATGAAACTAGCATTTTCAATAGCTAAAACCACTCTGCCGAAAAAATAAACCCTCCTCCTCTAATTATAAAGAGAAATTACGGAGCAACAGTTATTAGAAGATTTATACTATATGTGTAAAGTTGAGTTGAATTTATCACGTCTTTCCACTAAGTATAAATATTTCAATAATTGTTGCATCGTAATTCTTCTCCTAATTATTTTTATCCGGGAAGTCCCGAAACATGTTGTCGAAACCTAAAGATCCATCGATTTCCCAATTGCTACCACAAGCACCACCACTTTCCATAAAGTCGTAAACTGAAACCTCATCTAGTGGCTGGGGGACCTCGTTAACAACATTTATCGAGTTGTTCAGTGCAACGTTGGGTTGCTGGATACTCTGCAAAGAACCCGCCGGTGTAACTTTCGGTTGCAATATATGATTTGCAGCTTGATTTGGCATATTAGACTCATGAATGTGACCCGTCAAACCAGAAAATGGACGGTTATGAAGTAACGATATAGGACTTGGAATCATATACGGATCTCCATGTATGGGAGATGGTCTTTGAACCCCGCTGGAAAAGAAAACCAATTAATACCTTCAAAGAAAATTTATTCACCGCTTGAAATAAACTAGTTTATAAAATCGAAAATACTTATAAATACAACAGAATTGTCAAAACAAATATCGCAACACATTTTTATACCATTGATCGTAACGTAACTCAATTAGGTCTGACATCATAATCATAGATGAAAAATCATGTTGCGTCACTCATTGTGTCATAACTGTTGTCATAGTCACGTCATTTAAAAAAATAAAAAAAATAAAAGAGTATGTACCTACCCAAAAACATTTCTAGATTCGGTGCAATCCAAATGAACATCAAATTCACAACCACCGCATCTGTACATCCACTCCTTAACCCCAATTTTCCCACAAACATTACATGAAAACCCTTTAGCATCCCCATAAGGGTTCTTCAAGTATGTAAGCTCAAGCATACATGAATGCAGCTCATGTATGATTTTCAATGGCTTTGCTGCACATAACATATGGAGATCAAACTCACAACTGCTGCAATGGTAACTGAACCCGTTTCCGGGACGGTTGCAGGCGTCGCAGTTGAACACGCCTCCGCTGTAGGCGGCGGTCGGTCGGAGCTTAAGGGTGTGAAATGGATGAGAAGGGTGGTTCATAAGTTCAGGGAATTGGGCACAGTTAAAATGGAAGTTGAAAGTGCAAAGTTTACATGTGTAGTAAACATTTTCAAAGATGATTAATTTGCAAGCTTCACAAAGAGGGTTGGTGAATGTTAGGCCATCAACTTGGTTTTGAAGTGATGAATTGCAAAGCTCTAGTGAATGCAAATGGCTGAAATGAAGCATTGTTTCTGAGTTCTTTTGTTTTTTGTTTTTTTTGTGGATGGACAATATGATTTTGTTGTACTTGGTTTATGGCATATATATATAGTGTCGATGGTGAGGAAATTAAAGGTAGCGGCCCCCACAAGCATAACTTGGTGGTAAAAGAGGTTGTTGTGCTGGTCAGTTGGGGTGTGAGATTTGATTTCGTAAATTGTCCAATTTCTCTCAACAATAACCAGACTATGATACACTAATACTTCTGTATGGATGTATATGCATATTTATAACTCAGATATCTGAAATTAAGAACCATGTCGGAAATTGAGCAATACCTTCAGATAATGAATGAAAAACATGAAGGGAGCCAATACTTTATACTTGTAATTTATACGTAAATGCTCCCCGTACTCGTATCCTATATTTTTCAAAAATCTTGCATCCGCTTATCCCGTATCAATGCAATCTTGATAAAATGTGTACATATGACCATTGCAAACTAGATCACTAAGACATAACTCTCGATTTATATCCCTAATGAAATTTTAGAGACAAGACACCTAGGGCCCTTTGAGTTGGATATATATATATATATATATATATATATATATATATATATATATATATATATATATATATATTATGGTGACTAAAGGTAGTTGAAGAGGAATAAATGTGGTAGTGAAATAGTACCATGAATGAAGATATAGATCATAGAACACACGTTGACTTTGTGAGATTTGGCCAAGTCTTATGATATACAAAGCGGTGATGGTTTTGACTTTTAGCAGTAATCTGAGGTTGGACATAGTCGGCTGATAACTATTGTACTGGAACTTTGATTCCGTTATTTGAAGTGTTAGTGTCATAATAAAACAGTCGCAGTAAACTAATATAACATGCTTTTACACAAGAGAAATGCTATTACCACAAACGTTTCTAACATAACGAATGACATAACACACTTTTACAAAATTGATGTTGATGTTAGACTCATTGATCATGAGAAATGCTATTACCACAAACGTTTCTAACATTCTCATTGATCATGAGAAATGCTATTACCACAAACGTTTCTAACATAACGAGTGACATAACACACTTTTATAAAATTGATGTTGATGTTAGACTCATTGATCATGATATAAACTCGAGCAGCATAATCAAGGGTGTAAGAGTGTTTTATGTCTCTCGTTGCGGTAGTAACATCATGGTGGAACATATGATAATCGGTAGATCTTACACATGATCAATGGTGAGTGTGTTGTCATTCTGTTGTAACATAAGTGTACTAGAATTTGGATTATGTTATCTGAACTCTAGTTGTTAGAATCAAGTGCTTACCGTTCTACTAAACCAATTGATGATAGTAAATGTGCTACTTTATTTTTAACACAATACAATTTTTTTGTGACTCAGTCGAATCTTCTTACGCTTGAGGATGCTGATACACCCCAACAATCCCCCCCAACATCTGCAACCGTGGAATCATTACGCAGCATGCCCCCAGCATCTGCAACCACACAGTGGAATCATTACACAGCATGCTGCTGCCGGGATTCGAACCGGTGACCTCGCTCTGCTTCCAGTTGTTAGGATCAAGCGCTTACCATTCTACTAAAACCAATTGGTGATAGTAAATGTGCTACTTTATTTCTTAACACAATACAGTTTTTCTACGTCTCAGTTGAATCATCTTACGCATGAGGATGCTGGTACACCCCAACACTAGTGACACAATAAAATAATCACAACAAAATAACAAAACACACATTTATACTAGAGAAATGCTACCACCATAACATTTGTTGCATAACGAGTGACATAATACAATTTTATACCACTGATAATGATGTTATACTTATTGATCATGGTGTAGGCGCAGAATAATAAAAAATGTAAAAATAAGTTGCGTCACTCGTCGTGGCAAGAGTAGTAGTGGTAATATCACCCATAGTTATGGTGGAATTAACACACGATAAACACAATAGATCTTACACCATGATTAATGACACAAAAGTGTATTGTGTGATTTTGTTGTAGCAATAACACAACTCTGGCATATTTTTTGCGTTTTTGACTATTAATAAAGATCCGGTTTTCCCAAAAAAAAAAATGATGTTAATTTTGTTTTACACTGATACATGGGTGTGTTAATTATATTATTGTTGATGGTATAAAACACGTTAAAACAGTCTTAATTTTAGAGCTTAAGCTCATCCTAATGGTATGCCACTAGGGCTTACCCTGGCCTCCAGTGGGAGGTCTAGGGTTCGAATCGCCCTCCCCGTAGTTTAATTAGAAAAGCTTTCGTATCCCACGGGAAAAAAAAAAAAAAAGTCTTAATTTTATCCCACGGGGAAAGAAAGAAAAAAAAAGGGTCTTAATTTTAATGTTGAAATATAATCACCGAAAGAAACAGAACACTATAATCCCTTATGGAGAAATCGATGCAGTGATCCGTTCACTTATAACGTTTAAGCATAAATGCTTCTATAACAAAAATACACGTTATGATACTCGAATTTCAAAATTGAAATAAGACCGGTAAATGAATCACAACACTATTTTTCTAGTA
Organism: Gentiana macrophylla; assembly: GCA_026214975.1. NCBI lineage: Eukaryota > Viridiplantae > Streptophyta > Magnoliopsida > Gentianales > Gentianaceae > Gentiana > Gentiana macrophylla. The sequence goes on along the minus strand of CM047809.1, from coordinate 127,693,678 downwards.
GCTTGTTATAATTCCACTTGTTCACATCAATTAAAATGCAAGGTTGTTAGCTTATAGCATATGTAACACATATTTTATGATCTGATTAAAGATTTAATATTCACATGATCATAAACATTGGTTTATTATACATGTCATGAATTCGTTACATTTTTTATATATGTGCTTTTAATTGATGAAGCATGATGTTATATAATATTTAATGTACTGCCTGCATATAATGTAATCGGTCGTAGATAACTAGAACCGTGTGCATTAAACGGCGCATTAAACGATAAAGGAGAAAATAGACTCAACTAGCGGAAAAAAAAATTTTAAGGTAGTGTAGATCCGTGTGCATTAAACAACACATTAAACGATAAAGGAGAAAATAGACTCAACTAGCGAAAAAAAGAGAATCCGCGTAACAAAATAGGGAAAACAAATGTCTCCGCATAGGTGTTTGGATGTGTTACCTGATTAATTATATTTTATAAAGTCCTAGTCTATTTCTATAGCTTCTAATCACCCAATTTTAATCTCATATAGGTTTAGACTTACAATATGATGATTAAAATTGTGTTCTGAATTTCGTGGGTAGCCACCGTCACGAAGGCGGTATTTACCGTTGCAGCGGTAAAATCGGTTGTTCAAGATTTGTGACATGCATTATAGTTAATCTAATTTTGCATATATGTGTTTCAAGCTACGTGCTATTAAGAATCTGATAAATTTATACCACTTTTTGTATTCCATTCTCTACAAACTTTAAACTGCATCAATTATAATGAGTTTAATCTTGTTTATTTCAATAACAATTTAGTATGATATGCAAAAATTATATGTATTGCAAGTTGTTAATTATGATCCTAATTATTAATGAAAAGGTCCTACAGTTTGGTTGACTTAAAGAGTTTGGCAAAAATTATATACAACGCGTTATCCAACAATTAATTAATTAAATGGTGCATAATGTCTATTGTTCTGCTTTTTGACAGGTTCTTGGTTGACTTTAATAAAAAAAATTCCAATTAAATATATTAACATTAACTCTGTGATTAAAGGTATGTAACACTAGCATTCTGTGTATATTACTATAATTCTAACTCATTATTGAAAAACCATTAATATATATATCCACAATGAATTAAGGATGGATGAAGATGTTTTTTAATAACATGCCAGAGGGCAACAATATTATTATGTTGTCAAAGGAAAACAAAAAAAAAAAATAATGGCAACGTTGACATTTTTGTCAATCAAACAAGTCTCTTCCAAAGGGATAGAAAATAAAAGTAGAATACGATTAATTTTATCTGATTAGATTTATATAAGTTAGATGTAAACATTATTATCACTAAATAATGTTATTTTATTAACCAAGACATTGTTTATATCCACACTGAAAAGCAGCAAATTTAAACTTTGAAGTGATCAAACCTAATATCAATATGAAATGAATATTTTAGTTATTGCTTATATAAATTGTCTTAAAATACATGTTATTAAATTGTTGTATGTCATGGTTAAATGTAATTTGTAGAATGTATTATGGAGACGACAACTTAGTACTAAATTTCGTCCAAATGTATATATCACTTTTATGGGCCAAATTTGGGTTATTTTTCGAGCTATGCTATTAAATGGGCTTGGGTCGGAGAGGTGGGCATAAGAATATCCAGACTTTCTGGAACACAAGATCGAGTCGATTCGAATAACATCTTTGAGTTTGAATTTATTCAATATACGAGGAAATCATTCATCACATGAGGTACCGTACGAGAAAGAAATGTTGGTTTGCGATAAAACTTGATCTAGAGAAGGTCTTTGATAAGCTTAACTGGCATTTTTTCAGAGCAAGTTTGCACTATTTAGGCTTTGATAATAATATTGTCAACTTCATTATGTTCTACATTTACACGGCCTCTCTAACTATTCAGTGGAATGGCAAGTAGTATGCATGAGAGTTTCAAGCCTCATTGTGGAGTCTTGAGACAAGGAGATTCGCTTTCACTTTACCTTTTCATGCTTTGTATGAAGGTTCTTGGGAAAAACGTTCAAAATATTGTAGATCGGATGGGTTGGAAACCGTACAAGATTGCTAGGAATGTCATGGGCATCTCTCATACTTTGTCGGTGATCTTTTCCTCTTTTGGGAAGCCACCTCTTACAATATTAAGGTTATGGATAATGTTATGTCGAACTTATGTTTGCTTTCAAGACATGCAACGCATTAATTTTGGTAAGAGTAGGCTCTTATTTTCTAGAAATTCCTCGAGTTATGCTTAATTCTATGCTTAAGATTCCTACATATTGTAATTATAACAATAGAGAAAAGTGATTTAATTTCCATTGATTCAACAATTGATTACATTGTGTATTTATAGGCTCAACTATCTTGGCCTCCAAGTAATAGATAAATACAAAATAATAGATAAATACATAAAGGATTAAGCTTTATTAATAATATCTTCGACACTACATCTTCCAGGATGGGCAAGAATTTGGGTCTTCCAGTTTTTCCACTTCATGCTTAAAAGGAGTCACTTTGATTTTTCGATTGATAAGGCTCCTTTGTAGCTTTCTGGTTGGAAAGTGAAGCGGCATCCAAAGCAACAAAGCGTATTCTCATCTGGTCGATCCACCGCTTGATCTTAACAGTTTTTTTATGTAAGCTAGGGTGCTGCTTCATCAGCAAACCTAATGCCATGTGGGTTCAAATTTTCAAATGCAAGTATGACGATTTGTTGAATGATACATACGAAGCAACTAATATGTTCCTTGCCTGGCGTAGTATCCTAGGCATAATAAGATTCTGCGTGATGGCCTTATATGGAATAGCTCTTCAAGTTCTTGGAATTGGAAGCACACCTAGGATGCACGGATACTTCACTTTCCTGCCGTGTCGCGTATCCGATACGCCGCGGATACGGATACGGCACGGATACGCAAGATACGCCATGGGATACGTATCAGGACTGATTTGTAGTTTCCAAAACTTCGGATACGGCATTTAGGATACGCCAATTCCGATAGGATACGCGTATCGGCCTTCGGATACGCCTATTGTGAGATTTTTTTTATTTTTTTAAAATATGGAAAATGTTGTGCCCTTTAGAATTCCATAGCCTGTTAATTGTAAAAGATAATCCCTGTGAATCCCAATATAAACTCTTTGTTTTCTCCAATTAAAATCTAGATAGCATTTAATCCCTAGTTCTTCTTCTTCCTAAAATTAATCCATCAAATTCTAATTATCCGCCCATTGTTATATTTTCTTCCTAATCTTTTATTCAAAAAATTACAAATAAATTCAGAGGTATTTAATTCAAGATGGAATCTTGCACTGCAGATGGACCTTAGGCCACACTGCCACAGAGCTTCGGTTAAGCAACAGGTAAGTTATCCCCTTTGTCTTTGATTCTTTATCTCTTTCTTTTTCACAGATTATCCGGGATAATTGCAAACTGCAGATTTTTATAGAAAACTTCCAAGAAACAAATCAGATAATTGCAAACTGTAGATTTTTATAGAAAACTTCCAAGAAACACATTCTCAAAATCAAAATATAAGAAAAGGTAAATGCATACAGCATACCTCAAAATCTTCATTACGGCTACACATTTTCTTTCAAGAAAAAATAAAGTCAATGCTCCAAACACCCTGTTGGGAAAAGGAAAATCAAACACAAACATTCAACCTAAAACAAAAAATCTGATTTGTTGTAAAAATCTGCAGTTTGCAATTATCTGATAATTTACCCCATTTTCAAATGCCTTTGCTAGTTTGCATAAATGATTATCAGATAATCTGATTATAAAATACCTCAAAGAGAGTTGTTGTGCTGTGCTTTTTTTTTCTTTTTTTTGTTGAAGAGAGTTGTTGTGATGTTGATCGAGTACAATTGTGCTTGATCATAAAATAATAGACTTAGAATCGAACGAAATATCGATCATGCACGTGTCTTCCTAAAATTAATTTATAAGATTTTAGGTGTTGCATATCCGACTCGGTACTACCACCGCACCTACTATCCCGTCTGTTGGTAGCGGTACTACTACTACTACCGCTCCTTCTGTCGGACTCGGTACCAAGCCTCCTCGCCACAGCGACTCAGCCCGGCTCTCTAGCTCGGTAATTCAATATTTATATATGGTCACTTAGAACATATATAAAGCCAGGGCCATTGATATTTCCTTCGTTTGAAATGCAATTTTAATTTTGAATAAAATCTTTTCATAATATGATATCCCTCTTAAAATATATTTTTTCGTTTACAGATTGCATTATATATCAAACATGGATGAGGAAAACAAGCCTTTATGGAAATATGTTTCAAACATAGTAAAATTACCGGGACCGGGAGGTAACAGATCTTGGAATTGTAACTATTGTGGAGATGGTTTCAAAGGTAGTTATACTAGGGTTAAAGCACACTTGTTACAAATTTCAAAAGCAGGAGTTGAAAAGTGCAAAAAAGTAACGGTAGAAAATCTTTTTGAGATGAAAAAATTAGAGGAAGAAGCGAAGAAGAGAACAAACTCAAAACAACCTAAGACAGCTTTCTACCTAGTGCCCCCATCCCTACATGTTCCAACCTACGATCAATCAAAAAAAAGAAAGGGTGGTCGTACCATTAAAGAATCTTTTAACGTTCAAGATAGAAATCATTTGGATGAAGAAATTGCTAGGATGTTCTACACTGCGGGTTTGCCTTTCAATTTGGCTAGAAATCCACATTTTATAAGAGCTTTTACATTTGCGGCCACCCATAATTTGGGTGGTTATGTTCCTCCCGGATACAATAAACTTAGGACATCACTTTTACAACAAGAAAAGGCACACGTGGAGAGGTTGCTAGAACCTATAAAAAGCATATGGGCGGAGAAAGGCGTGACTATTGTTTCAGATGGTTGGAGTGATCCACAACGGAGGCCTATAATAAATTTCATGGTTGTCTCGGATAGTGGGCCAATGTTCATCAAATCTGTTGATTGTTCTGGTGTCACTAAAGATAAACATTTCATAGCAGAAAAATTAGAAGAAGTAATCAATGAAGTAGGTGACCACAAGGTTGTTCAAGTGATCACAGACAATGCTGCTAATTGCAAGGCCGCAGGAGAAATAATTGAGGGTAAGTTTCCAGCTATATATTGGACTCCTTGTGTGGTGCACACATTAAATCTTGCCTTGAAAAATATATGTGCAGCTAAAAATGTTGACGGTAACCAAGAAGTGTATGGAGAATGTTATTGGATCACTCAAGTGCATGATGAAGTGTTGTATGTGAAGAATTTCATAATGAACCACCAAATGCGTTTGTCTATTTTCAATCGCTTTAACTCTTTAAAGTTGCTTGCTTGCGGTGGCGGACACTGGTTTGCTTCATTGTTGTGATGTTTAAAAGGTTTAAACTACTTAAATGTTCTTTGGAAACAATGGTCATGTCTCCGCAATGGAATGAATATAAGGAGGATGATAGAAGAGCTGCACAGACTATCCGTGAATGGGTATTGAGTGAAAGTTGGTGGGAAAAAATTGATTATATTCTTGCTTTTACTAACCCTATATATGACATGCTTCGAGCTTGTGACACAGATAAACCTTGTCTTCACTTGGTTTATGAGATGTGGGATTCCATGATTGAAAGAGTGAAGAAAGTTATCTATTCACATGAAGCTTTGTTACCAGATGAGTCGTCCTCATTTTATGACGTGGTCCATTCCATTCTTATGGCACGTTGGGCAAAAAATAATACCCCACTTCATTGTCTAGCACACTCATTAAATCCAAGGTAATTATTATTTATGAAATCTTTTTTGTTATTTTATCTATTATCTTTATACAACTTAAAAATCTTAATATCATTCTAATGTAGGTACTATAGCGACCAATGGCTTAGAGAAGGAGAAGGTAGGCAGTATCCCAATTCGGATGATGAAGTTTGTGAAGAAAGAAGAAGATGTTTTAAAAGACTTTTTCCGAATAATGAAGAACGTCAAACTATCATTGGTGAGTATGGTACATTTTCTTTAAAGAAAGGTTCATTTTCCGATCCCGATGCTATTGAGGTATGTATAAGTTGGATCCGGCGGTTTGGTGGTCATGCTATGGTTCATCGGCTCCCACACTTCGTGTTGGCTTTTAAGTTACTTGGACAACCATCTTCTTCTTCTTGTTGTGAAACGAAATTGGAGCACATATTCCTTTATTCATTCTTTAAGAAGGAACAAATTAACTCCAAGCGCGAATAAGATTTGGTTTTTTTTGTACACAATAATCTTAGACTTTTATCACGCAATCATTCCGAGTATCAAGACAATAATACAAAAATGTGGGATGTTGGTGGGGACAATTTTGGGAGTATGGAGGATATTGGATACCTTGAGATTGCAAATCTCACGCTGGACGAACCTGAATTGGAATCTACACTTTGTGAAGACGATGTCAATGTGGAAGATACACTTTGTGAAGACGACGTCGACGTTGAAACGTAATAAAATGTTAAACATGCTTGAAATACTCCATCTTGGCTGTTTTATCAATCCTGTTTGGTTTGCCTTTGTTGAATCTTCTACTGGATAATTTTGCTTTTAGCCTATATGTATTAAGCTTGAATGTTGCTAAAAAAAACATATTTGAATACGTTTGTTGTTTTTTCGGTTAAGCATATGACTTCAAGCTTTGAAAAAATATTATATTATGAATTGGTTTTTAAGTTATTTATATTTACAATTTGGTCCTTGCATTTTAATTATTTACGATTTGGTCCTTATATTTTGATTATTTACAAATACACCCCGTATCCGTATCCTATATTTTACGAAAATCTCGTATCCACGTATCCCGTATCCGCGTATCCCGTATCCGCGTATCCGTATCCGTGCATCATAGAAGCACACTATGAATAGGGCCTGCTCGGTGCAATCATCATATGATGTTACGTAAGCTGCTAGCGGAACTACTCAGTCCGGTTTTTTTAGGCTTAAAGGCCCGAAAAAGAGTCCAAATTGACTTATTCAAAACCGTTTGAATATTTAATATTAATACATTTTGTTTAAATAGAAGAACATGAGTTCAATTTTATTTTGGAAGCCTTTATTTTAATTAAACAATTCTACTAGTGCATTATATTTTCTATACAATACAATGAATTAACATTTCTTTAGACTTTTTTAGATTCAAAAATCGACGATTTGGAAATCAACCATAAAAAAATCAGTTATTTTAAAATATGTTGTACTACCTTCGTTCTATAAAATGTGCTCATGTAAAGTCTCATATCGGTAAAGTAAAGTCATGCTCACCCCCATATAAGTGTGAGACATAAATGTCTTGTCAACTCGGGTTAACCCTTTTCGACCAAGCGAGGACGGCGGTCTAGCGATTGACCGACCTTTATGACTCATTTAAGCACTACTGCACCGGAGTGCGAGGCGTTCTGAATAGTATTAGAGCCGACTATCATACGGAACTAAGTGTCACACAAATGAGAGAGCGGTTAGGCCACCTCTAATCTTATGGTAGGACGAACCGATAAGCCTTGGTCCTCCCCTTGAGGACGTCAATCCCTTATAGGGGAATGTAAAATCTCACATCAGTAAAGTAAAGTCTTGCTTTCACCCCATATAAGTGTGAGACATAAATGTCTTGTCAAATCAGTATTATTTCTTTTAGACCAAGCGACGGGCGATCAAAGAATTGACCGACATTTGTGACTCATTTAAGCGTTACTGCGCCTCGAGTGCAGGGGCGTTACGATCCCATTTCTTTAAAATGAATTGTGTCAAAAGTATTAAAAAATTGCATTTAATACAATTATCCAAAATCAATCACATAATTTAATACACTTTATCCAAAATACCTCTATCATAACATTTAATATTTATATATTTATTTCATATGTAAAAGAGCATTTATTATTTGATAGGGATATATATTAATCACTACTTAAAATACAACAAATTAATTATTTTTTTAATTTATGTGCACCATAAAAATTGAATACTTTTTGTTGGACGGAGGTAGTATGATAAATATGATGTATTGATTAATTCAGACGGATGCAAATAAAATCTCGAATATCTCCGTTCTAAAATATAAGTCATTTTACAATGTTGTTTTGTCCTACAATATAAATCATTCTAAATGACCAATACAACATTTATTATTTTTATCTCTATCTTACTCTTAATTTATTATCAATCCAACCACTTTTCATTACCTAATAACTAATGCATTAATATAGTAAAGGAACATTTTAAATCTTAACCATCAAATTTATGACATTCAATTATTTTTTAATCTATTTAAAAGACATGACTTATATATTTTGAAATGGGGTAATATTTGTTTTTCACTTTATTATCAAGTCACGAGGAAGGAATCAAACACTTCTCCGAATATCCAATTCCATCTTCCTTTCATAAAGCAAATCCCAAAGAACATTCCATCGGAATATTCGCACAACAATTCTCTAAATATAATTTCCCAATAAATTTTAAATTAAGAAACAAGCCGAACATGCATATCTAGATAAACATGAATAAAAATAAGTCAAATAACGCTATAGATTTTCTCACTTCTAAATAAATGTTTTCATATAATTATCAATCTTACAGCACATTTAGATTTTGAATGGATTTAGAAAGATAAATCAAATCTTAGAACTAGTATATAAGTAGTAATAATAATATATTAATTAATTACATTTATACGTATAATCTAGCCTTAATTTTACACAGCAGCTCCTTAATATCCTATACATTTCATCACCTAACACAAAACTGAATCTTTTAATGTAAATGCGCAAATATAGTTAAACGAAAATTTCTACTCCCAAAATCCATATCCAAAAGTTAACACAAATTCATAACCTCCTGCTTATTCACAATCGATCCCTTAATTAATCCACACAAATTCCCAGTTTTTTCTTTTTATTATTTCCTTTTTTTTTTTAAATTTCTCACCATCATCCATACGTTTTTTCTATAAATATTTCATCAAAATACCCGAAATTCAGAAAGTGATTATAACGTTTTTTTTTTTTCTTAGTACTTGAATTTTGTTGTTTTGGAAAAGCTCATTTGGTGTTTAGTGGCGGAGCCATGGTAATGATGAAGAAGAAAGCCATGGTTCTATGGTGTTGGTTAATGGTGGCTGCCGTTAGTTTTCTCGCCGGAGCTACTACGGCGACGGAGCTACAGAGATTTGAACAGCCGTCGAAAGGCGACGGGACTTTAAGCTTTCTTGTTGTTGGTGATTGGGGACGAAATGGAGATTATAACCAATCTCTTGTTGCTCATCAGGTGCTTTTTCTTTTTAATTTCCTCAGATAATTTTTTTTTGTTTGTTTCGAGCTGTATTAAACGATATGCATCATACATTCATATTATTTTTTTCATCAGTCTTTCATCGTACATATTTCTACGATGCAAAATGAATTAAAATGAAAGGATATTATGTTTATTTGTTATAACATTCCAATGATGATAGTAAAATGGTTAATTAAATTCTAATTTGTTTTTGGATTAATTATGAAATGCAGATGGGAATAGTTGGAGAGAAGTTAGATATAGATTTTGTAGTATCAACAGGAGACAATTTCTATGATGATGGATTAAAGGGTGAAGATGATCCTGCTTTTTTAGATTCATTTAGCAATATTTACACTGCCAATAGCCTTCAAAAACAATGGTATAGTGGTAAGTTCACATCACTTTAATTTCTATTCCCAAGCATATATATATATATATTTTGAGAATCGTTAATGATACCACAACGAATCTATGGACTTTCGGGCATCATATTGACATTCGACATGTGAAAAATCGGATATAAACTCAATATTGGACTTTCCAGAGATAGGATGGACCTATGGAGAACTGAACTTATCTTGAAGTATGGTGCCACGGTGTGGATTCATTGTGGTGCCAACAACAATGCACTTGGAATTGTTAACAACACCACAATGATCTATTTTCTGGACATCACCGTTACATTTGATTTGTTGAAAATCGAATGTAATCTTAACATTCGACTTTACCGATGTCGAATGTCTATTTTCGACCTCTAGAAATTAAAGTTGAACCTAGCCTGAAATGCCACGGTGTGGATTCATTGTGGTGTCAATAACCACAGTGACATTCCACTTGTAAAAAATCAAATGTAAGTTCAATATTCAATTTTTTACAGAGGTCGAATGTCCATTTTGTAATATTCAAACTTGCCCCCGAAATGTGTTGTCACGGCAGATTCACTGTGATGCCAATAACACCGAACTACATTTTAACGAAAATTCTAATTGGCCAATGTGAAATAAGTCAATAACCCTTCTTCATTTTATCATAATTTTTGCAGTTTTAGGTAATCACGATTACAGAGGGGATGCAGAGGCCCAAATGAGTCCTTTACTTCAAATGATTGATAAAAGATGGCTCTGCCTTAGGTCCTTTATAGTCAATGCAGGTCAGTATTCCACCCATTCTCTTTTTTTTATTTATTTATATTGTTTTTCGGTATATCGTGACTCCATTTAGGGAGTTAACATACGGGACAATATCCATTCCTAGCCACACATACACAGTCTGATGATTTCCAATGTATGGTCAAGATCATGTCACGTATAATAACTCGTCAAATGAAATGCAGTTATGTTATGAAAATCTTGCAAATTAAATTTATCTTTTTGAGTTACATTTTGTTGTATATAAAAAAACAGGGATTGCAGAACTATTCTTCGTGGATACAACACCATTTGTGAATGATTACATAAAGAATCCAGAAAACCATCAATATGATTGGAGAGGTGTGATGCCTCATGAGAGTTATACTTCACAATTACTTCGGGTAAGTGTCGGCAGACTTCGATAGATGAGATATATATCACTATTTTCATAAGATATAATACCTTTTATTATAACTTTTAACAACAATAACATATGAAACGGCTACAAATATGGTGTTGTAGGATCTTGAAAACGCTCTGTCGAAATCTACTGCAAAATGGAAATTTGTAATCGGGCATCATGCAATTAGAAGTATTGGCCATCATGGTGATACCCCGGAGCTTAAACAACGGCTTCTTCCGATTCTTCAGGTAATTATAACACGATCTTAAAATTTGTGTTTGCTTTGTAATTCACTTTTTATCCTTTTTTTTTCAAAAAAAATATTCATAAATTTTGTGTGAAAAATGTCAGGCTAATAATGTGGACCTATATATCAATGGCCATGACCATTGCTTGGAGCATATAAGTGATGACCAAAGGTAATCCTTGTTTCATCTTTTTTTTTTAACTTGGCAACAAAAAATAAACTCAACTTACACCCACAATCACGATCTTGTAATTTTAAATTACAAAATCGTGACGGGGAATAGGTATTTATACATGTTTATTTCATATACAAGTATAATTACCGGACGCGGTTAAGCATTTAAAAACTTAATTATTATTGTTATTAATTTTTTGGTTGTAGCCAAATCCAATTTTTAACAAGTGGAGCAGGGTCAAAAGCATGGAGGGGAGATGTGAAAGATTCAAATAGTAATGATGTAAAGTTATTTTATGATGGACAAGGTTTTATGTCAATTAAATTGACATTTACTGATTTAGAGGTTGTTTTCTATGATGTTTTTGGGGCACCAATACATAAATGGACGATCTCTATGCAGCTACATTCAGCTATGTAACAATTTTTTTCTTCTGTTTTTTCGTAGTTGCCAATATGGCAATATTTAAGGTAATGTAGCGTCCAACTTACCTGCAGTTTGTATGTAAACAAGTAAGAAAGTGTATCAAATGTTAATTATTTGAATCTCCATTAATGTAATCTTCTGAAAAATATGATAATTCAACATGGTATCGGGGTAAGAGTTTGTTTAACCAACTTTATATATATTGTTTTAAATGTGGAGCCTTTTCAACCGACTTTTTTTAAGATGGTTTTTCAACCGACTTTTCGTTTATATTGTTTTAAGTGCGGATCTGTCACGCGGGCTGGTTAGTCGTCAAACGATACCCGTTATAATATATAAATGTAGAAAAGAAATTCTAGAAAAACGAATCATGAATACAATATTTTTTTTCCAATCGTGACATACCACATATTTTACACTTTTTATATATGATTCTCTTTTACAATTCAGTTTAGTGTAGGGGTGTACAACGGAAAACTGGACTGACCGACTGAACCGGATTAAACCGGACCGGAAAATGATGAACCGTGGTTTTCCAATCGGTTTTTTCATTGAAGAAAACCGAACCGGAAATCCAATTCAGTTTTCGGTTTTATCCATAAAAACCGGTATGACCCGAACCGAACCGGTTATACTTCATTTTTAATTATATGTATATCTATCTATCTATATATATATATATATAAAACTTAATTTGTCCACTAGCTCCAACTATAAAAACCCCCACACACAACCCTAAATTTCTAAACCTTATACTTCTGCCGTTTCTACCTAAACCTAAACCTAAAATGCTTCCCAGCCACCGATAACCGCCGTTTGAGCTCACCGGCCGTTCTTGCTTCTTCTAATATTCTTCATCCTTTGATCGTGAAAGGCTGAAAGCAACATTTGAAATTGTCGTTACAACGACCACCCGCTGGTTTATGGTGCCAATAATGGTGTTTGTCTCATTTTAAGAAGAAAAAAAGCAAAATTTTATGGTAAATAAAATACAAATCAAAAAGCTAAACTAAACCAGACTGTCATTTGGTTCACCAAATTCGGAAAAAATGACCAATTCGATTCAATTCAAAAATATCAAAACCAGAATTCTGATTCGATTCGAAAAATCGTAAAAAAGCACCGGACTGGATATATGACACCCTTTAGTTTAGTGTATTCTATTGTCACCATGAAATTGAGATTATCATCACATTTCGACATCAAACATTTGCTGTTTTTTCTAATATACTAATCAGGAAATTATATGTGTTTGTAATAATATTATCTTTTTTTTTTCCTTCTAAAAATTATGTATTATTGGTATTTCATAAATCATTAGACCTAAATATAAACTAAAAAAACATTTAATGATGTCTAAAGTTTTAAGAGAAAATTGACCTATGATAATGTTTTTTCACAAAACTGCAGAATTGGAGAGGCCCAAGGCACAAGCCTAATAGAAGGGTCGGCCATGGTGATAAGTTGGACAAACTAAACATAACATTCTTATTTGTGACAAACTATATATAATTCTATTCTATTCTACACAAAAGATTTTAGAAATTTTTAGTGAGACGAATATTTCATAGGATAATTCTAGAGAATGAATTGTGGATGTTGAATTAAATAAAGGGAAAATTAGGGATAATGACACAATCTGAATATTTTTAAATGTGAAACAATTTATGTATTTTTATAGGAGAATAGACAACTGCATAATTTTTATAGCGAGAATGACAAACAAATAATCCCGAAAATGAGTGAATCTCCTCAGTGAATTCAAAATCAAATGAATTTCGATAGTGAATTTGACGATGAATCCCGAAAATCAATGAATTTAAACATGAATTTTAAAAATTAGTGAATTTCGATTAATGAATTTCGATGTTGAATTTCAACAATGAATTTGAACACAAGTGAATTTCGACGATGAATAAATAGTTACATCCTTTTTACGCAAAGTTTCAAAAGACTGTCCTTCTACTCAATTGATGAAATATTTTTGTCTTTCTCCCTCATTCCCCCAACACTTTATTAGGACCATGAAGGCTTATGCATACGCCGCTTGCTTTGGACCAAGAGGGCTCCGCCTTCATTTTATTTTTTTTTTTTTCAATGTTGTTTTATTTCTTCATCAATAACAGCACATCTACGGCTATTAAATTTTTTTTTTTTTGCCGGAAACGAAAGGATTCATTCAAGAAATTAAATGGTGGGATACATGCAAGTGTCTTACAACATCCTCATCATGTTTTGAGGAAACTATCCAAGCTGGAAAGACTCCGGTCCAAAAGGCTGGAGTAACTAGTTTCTTAGCAAACGACGCAACATGATGACTAACTCCTATTTACATAGCATTTATTACAATGATCAAAAGAGTTTAGCAGCCAACGGATATCATTTACGACGACCAGAACATTAGTAGGTGCCAAAGAAGAGCCCAGTACCATGTTAACCAAGCTTAAGGAATCTGTCTTGACCAAAATATTATCTCATCCTCTTTCCTTAGCAAACAAAAGTGACCACCTCACAGTTTCTGCTTCAGCCCTGAAAGCGGTTTTCAAATTGTGAAAGGATCTTCCCCAAATTTCCACCAAATTGTAATTTTTATCATAAACCGCAACACCAGCGCCATCAGGCTTGGTAGAGCAAACCCAAGCAGCATAACTATGATTACCGAATACACATTTCTAATCAAATTTATTTTAACGTTTTTAAGCCAATTGGTGGAATATGAGTATAAGAGAATTAGTCACGTATTACTATAAGTCATGTTTCTTCTGTCATTTGAGCCCATAATTTTCTCCTGAGGTTAAAGTGTTTCTCTTACATCTGGACATATATATGCCTGACCAATATTATAGTGTGTTCAATATAATGTAATCAAGTTACAGCAATTGATTTTTTCTCTTTCAAATATAGATTAAATTTTTCTTATTGATTAGATGAGTGCGGGACAGATTTTTGATGAATTTAATATCATAATAAGCGTCCAAATGTTCTGTGTAGGTTAAGTATAGAAATATATGAAGGTTTATATAGACGGATCCACTCCACATTATTGGATGAGGGTGGTGTCTAGCGAATTCAAAAAAGAAAAAAAAAAAAAACATTAACAATGAAAAATTTTCTTTCAAGGTCGTGCATTCTTTCTTCAAGTTCTGGGGAGACTTGTTGAAAATGACATATTTTAAAATTAATGGGTCTAGATAAACTTAATGGAGTGCAGAAGACAGTGAACACAAAACATACATGTTTTGGGTTACGTCATCTCTCTTGACTCCATTAAGTTTAAAATGTGTCATTTTCAACAAAAACCTACAATTTCTGACTATTGGAATTCGAATCTTCTTTCTACGATTAAATGGTTGTAGAAATGTTATATCAGGTGACACGTATAATCCACCCAAAATAAAAGTGGCAAGTATAACATTTTTTTTTATTTTTAATTTTAGTCTCTTTCACACAATACATAAATATTATGTAGAAGAGAGTAAAATAAAAAATGTATGATAGATGTCATTTGATACAATTTTCTTGTAACATTTATATTTTTTTTCACTAAAGAAATGCATCAGACGCCACGTCATTTTTAATTCCACGATTTTATGCTTAATTTGCGCTGCAACGATGTAAGTATCACTGAATACATCAGAAGCCACATCATTTCTAATTCCGCGATTGAATGCGCTGCAACAATGTAAGTGTCACTATCACAATAATAAAGTTCTCTAGGGATAATCACACACTTTTTAATCCTTCTAATTTAATTAAATTTCACTTATATCCTCATTGTTATTTTTTTTATTTTATATTTTAACACTTTATCTATGTTAATTTGTTTCTAAATTTAAATTACTTTCTATGCTATAAACTCGATACCCCTTGTTTATAGTTGATGACTTCATGCGGTTAGAGGTTGCCATTGGACCAATGATGTCTGGAAAGCACTTTTCCCGGAACTTGTCATGCTCGTTATTTTTATCAAGGGTGAATAGAGATTTGGAATGATTTCAATCTTTCTCAAATTATTCATAACCGGATCTCCGGCATGGATTGTTTTTCTAATATAAAGTATTATAGCTCGTGCTCGATATTTTGATGAGAATGGTAGTTAGTCGCTTTTGATTTTTTCTTTTTCCGGATATTTATTAAAAACTTAATTAATGAAAATATGTACAACATGCTCCCTTGAGGAAAAAAATAAAAGTCAATACACTCTTAATAAAAAAAATATTTAATCATTGAGTAGAAGGATATTTTGAAACTTTTTGCATAAGCGACAAAACTATTTATTATTATCGTCGAATTATTGTGTTCGAAATTCATCGTTTAAAATTATCGCCGAAAATTATTTATCGAAATTCACTAATTTTCAAAATTCATTGTCGAGATTCATCGATTTTCGATTCATTTTATCAAAATCAAATATCATCGCCGAAATTCATCGATTTTGGGATTCATCAGGAAGATTCATCGATTTTGATTCATTGTTTGTCGCTATCGCTATAAAAATTATGCGATTGTCGCCTTCTCTATAAAAATATGTAGTTGTCTCGTTATTTTAAAAATATTCCAGATTTTGTCCTTATCCCTAATTTTCTATAAAAAATGGGAAATTAGGGATAAGGCCACAATCAAATATTATTAAGCGGCGACAAATACATATTTTTTATAGGGAGAAGAACAACCGCATAATTTTTATAATGGTAGAATGAAACAAATGAATCCCGAAAATCGATGAATCCTAGTGAATCCCAAAATCGATGGATTTCGAATAATGAATTTTGACAATGAATCCCAAAATCGATGAATCCGACAATGAATTTTGAAAATTAGTGAATTTCGACGATGAATTTCGGCAGATGAATTTAAACAATGAATTTCAACACAAGTAAATTTCGATAATGGATAAATAGTTTTGTCCTTTATGCAAAAGTTTCAAAAAACTGTCCTTCTACTTAATTGATTAAATATTTTTGTCCTTCTCCCTCATTCCCCCTAAAAAAAAAGGGGCAATGTTTAAAAAAAGGCAGTAGTTAAGGAAAATTTGTTAAAAAGGACAAGCAGATTGAAAATAATGAAAAAGGACAAAAGATGTGTTGAAAGACGAAATTAATGAAAAAAGACAAAAGATGTGTGGAAAGACGAAATTACCCTTGTCACATTTAACGATTCCAATTTCACTAACAAATCCATTAAAACTAATCTATTAAAACTTTTTAATATGAAACAAATCAACTAAAACAAAAGGAAAAACAAAAAGCGTAAGAAATGTATAATCGTCCAGTGGAATGATAATTTGTCATATTTACCATTATATTTATTCCATTGTACTAAATGTCAATTAATACATGAATTTTGTTTATTTTTGTTTGACAATTTTTTTTTAAAAAAAAAGGTCGCATGTACGAGAAGAATTATGATACAACAATTATTTATGAGTTATATCAAATGGACGAATGTCATACGTCCAAATCACGACTACAGACTACTACTACTATTGTATAATGATTAATCAGATTCATCAACTTGTTATAACTTAAGAGCATAGTCATACAACCTAATTGATACAACTACTCAACGGAGAGATTTTATGATACAACGGTTGTAGGAAGGTTATACTGCAAAGTGGCGTACATTGTGCAATTCTCATTTTTACTCTCTTCACATGTCTACACTTTTATCGCATGTGAGAGGTTAGAAATGAGTGGTAGGAAGGATTTTCTGCAAGTGGCGTAGATTACAAAACTCATTTCTAATCTCTCACACACGATAAAAGTGTATTATGTGAAGAGAGTAAAAAATAAGAGAGCTACAATATATCCACTTGGATAACCCTTCCTACAACCAGTCACCATAAAAAACTCAACTCACAAAAACCTGTCGTCCATACAGCCAGCCACTGGAAACAAATCCGGGGGACGGATAACAAACACGATGGTCGGAAGGTGAGATTCCGGTCTCCTCTTCTTAACCTGGAATTTGAATTTCTTAAGCTTCCAATTTTGGCTCTATAATCCTCCAATAAATCTGTTCAATTTCCGCTGAAGCCTGAGCAATTCAATTCCCGAGCTCGCTATGGATTCCAGTGAAGACAATACCGCCATCTCAAATGCAAGGAGAAGCGTAAAAAGGAAACAGGTAGATAAAAGGTACCAGCAACATAGTACTTTTCAAACGACTCAAGATTGAAAATGCAAAAATTAAGCTAAAAAGGATGTATCTTTTTTTCTTATGAAGGCAGGTACTGGAACGTATGGCGGCCGTTGATGGAATAATCAAAGCTGCAAATTCACGAATTGATCCTCTTTCTTGTTTTCCCTCTTTTCGACATTAC
Source organism: Gentiana macrophylla (assembly GCA_026214975.1). Taxonomy (NCBI): domain Eukaryota; kingdom Viridiplantae; phylum Streptophyta; class Magnoliopsida; order Gentianales; family Gentianaceae; genus Gentiana; species Gentiana macrophylla. Next base: position 127,675,679 of record CM047809.1, on the reverse strand, counting down.
TGCAAAAATGGTTAGTTTGATATAATATCATAGAAAATAATGTTAATTACTTTATTAGAAGTGCGATTAATTTTTGTGTTTAATGAGCTTGCTAGTATGCTGATTTTGGCATTGTTCTGATCCTCTTGCAAGAGTCGTCTGGAATTTTGTGTGTTTGTTTGGATGTAGAAATCGACAGTTCAAAAATCGTTTGCTAAGTTCATCGATATATTTTTTTTCCCTTTCTGTTTTTGGTTCGATTTTTCTGTAGCCAAGGTCACTCTCTTGATGTCTAAAAACTAATAGCGTAAGTTTTCATGAACAACAATTTGACATATCGATATTTCAAGCAACAATTTGCCATAATACACTCATTTAATTTCTGTATGATCCTGCTTGTATGTTGATATTTTCTTGCATTTTATGAATCCTTTGAATTATTGTTTTTTTTTTGTAGGACTGTCTGTACATTTGGATTTCAGAAGTGGTGATAAGCTTTCTTCTCATCTGAAGCAGTACATAAAGATGCTTCTTAAGGTAGTGAATTCTAAGAGAAACTAATGTTTATGATATTGTGGTACGGATATGCGGATACAAGATACGCGGGTGCGGGGTTTTGAAAAATATAGGACCTGGGTATGTGTCATTGTAAAAGATATAAGGATTGGTTCCCTTCAGTTTTTGGTAGTGTTTCATCATTTAAGACATGTTTTCATTCATTATTGAGCGGTTTTTACTCAATTTTAAACATGGTTCTTCGTTTGACATATCCTAGTTATGGATATGCGTATACAATTCACGTATCCAACTTTTAAAAATTATGAATTAGTCCATTGAATGATAAGCTTGGTTGCACGGATGTGGATATGCGGATACGGGATATGTGGATGTAGGATTTTGAAAAATATAGGACATGGGTACCGAGGGCATATGTGTAAATATAAAAAATATAAGGACTGGTTCCCTTCATTTATGGTAAATTTTCATCATTTTAGACATGTTTTCATTTATTATCGGGCGGTATTTACTCAATTTTATACATGGCTCTTCATTCCGCATATCCGAGTTATGGATATGCATATACAAATACGAATGAGGTTTTCTTCATATACAAATACGAATGAGGTTTTCTTCACTGGTTAAGCTGAGGCTTCAGGATCTAGAGGTCCTAGGTTCGAGTCCCGACTCACGGTGTGAATGTGTGAGTTATAGTCCACTGAACGTGGTAATTTTGTTTGTTAAAAAACTAAACATTTTTTTGGTCGGATCTGGCCTAGTGGTACATGCCATTGCACTTCCTGGTGAGATGAAATAAAAATTCCATTCCCAATTCCCCAATTTAAAAGAAAAATTGCATATACGACTCCTGTATCCTAATTCGAAAATTACAAATTTGTCCCTAGGCGTGTATCCTTGGCAAAACTGCGAAATTAGCGTTTTAGTCTTATTTGTCCTGGTTGCAATTTTATTCTTGTAACTTGGATCTCTTTCTTTTTTTTTTTGTTGCAATTTTAGTCCGTCGCCGGAGGATGTTGACGTGGCAAAACTCTTGCTTGATTTTGCTGACGTGTCTTTGAAATTAGGGAAAATGTCAAATGTTGGCGCGAATTTAATCCTTTAACTTGCATAAAAAAGGACTTAATCTCTTATTTAGGCCAGACTACTAAGTTTGCAATTGTTTCCTGATTTGTTTGTCTTGTCAGCTCCCCGTAAAGGCATTTTCCTGCCAAAATTTGATGTTCCCCCGAATTCATCCTTCTCCGGCGACAGAGGACTAGAATAGCAAAAACAATTGAAGTTACTGGACTAAAATTGTAACCGGAGCTAAAACTTGTCTAAAACGCTAACTAGATCAAGTTACAAGACTAGTTTTGCACTTTATCCTGTATCCTAAATATCGGTGTGAAGCTGTGTTGGATACGTATGGGATATATGAGACACGCTACCTGACAGAAGTATCCGTGCATCAATGATTTTTAGTATGTTAGTTTTTTCTTTATATCATTTCTTTTTTATTACCATATTAAGCTTCACATTGCAGGTAAACATGAAGGCAGCATTTGGATCAGACTGGCCAACCGAAGAAAAATCGAAACAAAAAGAAATGGCTTCTCCAGAAGCACGGTACATATTCGTGTATGATATATCAATGTATGCATCAGAAGAGAACAAGCATTGTAGCCACGATAGCGGTGTTATTGCTGGATTTTTACATTATCGGTTTGTAGTTGAAGAAGAGGTTCCGGTTCTCTATGTCTATGAATTACAGCTCGAGAGCCGCATTCAGGGAAAAGGTCTCGGGATTTTCTTGATGCAGCTCGTCGAACTTATTGCTCAAAAAGTGAGTATTTCTTTCAATTGTTTGTGTAAAATCTTTAAGAATGTCTGATATATTTTGTGTTTATATTCAGAATCATTGATCTTTTTGCAGAACAGAATGGTTGCGGTTTTGCTTACAGTCCAAAAGGCTAATCCAAAAGCCATGAAATTCTACACAGATAAACTTGGGTAAGTGTATGCATTTACCTGCCCTGTTATAAACATCTGAATTTCGTTATGAACTACGCTTTATTCTTTGGCCCTTTTGATTTTTTTATGTACATTTTGGTCCTTATGTTTTTTATATATTCGTACCCGTGCAACCTAGATTTTTGGAAACAGGGGAATAGGGACAATAGTTGCATTCTTGAAAATGGTGTGCAAACCACAGCCATTTACGATGAACTGAATGCAATTATTATTACAAAATTGTTGGAAAAATTAGTAGGTTTCTTGCATTTATCAGTTAATAGTAGCAGTTGTAATATTTTTCTCTTTTTCATGTCCAGATACAGTATATCTGCAATTTCACCTTCGAAATTCCGTCACCTGGTAGGCATTTTATTGGGGCCTTTTATTGGGGCTATTATTTGCACCACACCCAATCTACTCGTGCGTGCACCACAGTAGAACCGACTTTGTGAGAACCGACTCTGATAAAGTCGGTTCTTGTGCCTTACCTACGAAAAGTCTGTTCTAGTCTCCAGAACTGACTTTCACAAAGTCGTTTCTGCTGTGCTGCAAATTAGAGTTTTAGCTGTATTTTATTTAGAGTTTTAGCTGTATTGCTATCCTTTTTAACTTCATATGCATCTAAAAGGTGTTTTTGTTTTGTCAATTTTTTTCATAGACAGGAGTGGATGCAAATTATGAGATTCTCTGTAAAATACTTGATGATGAAGCTAAACATGTACTACTTGAAGCATGAATTGGTTTCCACTCTCATCTATCTATATTTAAGAAAAAGCTAGGTGGAAGGCCAATCGGATATGGATCCTGCACTCAGTGGTTTTTTGTATGAGATTCGATTTGATTCGATAATCGATCAATAATGTTAGTGCTATTACGAAATTGTCACGACAAAGAAAGAGAAATAACACGCTTTTACAGTATTGATCATGGTGAGACTCTCGTGTTACAACTTCAAAGTCATCCATCACTCATCAAAACATATACCTCAAAAAGCTGCAGCACAAGTTAAAGGTGCATGAGGCTCTCATGATTCACCAAGCTATCGTTTTTGCTATACTTGTTGGGGTTTATTCAGCGTTGTCTTTGAAGAAGACTCTCTGATAGTATACCACAAGTTAACCTCGGATGAGACGGACTTATCCCACTTGGGAAGTATTATTAATGATTGTAAAGTCAAGCTCCGTGTTTGTTTGTTTGTACTTTTTTTTTTCTTTTAAATTTTTTTTAAAATTTCTTAAAATGCATTTTCTCTTTGAGAAGAAAATACTCCGGCTCACATCTTATTTAAGGAGGGTCGTTCTTTGATAGGACTTAAATAATGTGGCTCTACTACTTGCTCATGTAATCATGTCGTAGTATATTGATACGATGAAATAAAACTCTGTTTTTCCCTTAAAAAAAAAAAATGCACCATTGAAAAAAAAATTATTCTAAAACCTTTAAAAAAAATTATTCTAAAACCATTTTATAAACGTTTTCTTTTCTGTACAAGCATTCTCCTCACAATGCATAAACCTCTGAAATCTTGGTATGAACCGGTTCATAAACATGAACCTTTTCCAATTATCTCACATTCTAAGTAGGAGGGGATCTATAAAATTTGTTCAACGACGTCCAATTTTTTTTTTAGCGATACCATAAATGTTTTTTTTATAGGTAAACTTAACTATTTCAGAGAAAAATTATCGTGCATCGATGATTTGATGGGTTATACCAAGTGAAGAGATAAAATGCATCCAACTCATCTATTTTCACACAATAGATGTGTGTAGATGTCAGATGGATGTATCACATCCATTCATTTGGTATAATTACCCAATAACTGTTACGTAATAACTCATCTCACTATTTTATCATTTTAGTGGTGTCAGTTGCACCCGTATAGGTAAAATGTACATCCGCCTTTCCTACTAAACACTTATACAATGGTTATAAACCTATGGTTTTGTAAACCTTTTTTCCGACCACCATTCGAGATGCTCTTATAATACATACTTTTATATCACACATTGTCTAGTAATATATGATTTGATCGAGTCTAAACATATTTACTATCCTGGCTAACTATATTAACTCTCTGACACAAGATATATGAAACTGATATATATATATATATATATATATATATATATATGTTTGATAATCACAAATCTAGTCAAAGTAGTACTTTTTTTTTTTTTGTATGAAAGATTTTTAATTATATATCATGCTCCCTTTAATTTTGCTGTTGGAAAACATAAAAATAGAAGACAAGAGTTGCTGTAAATTTTGTTGTATAAACGAAAAGGGAATTATTTAATAATATTAGCAAACTCAGCAACAAACATATTCACTGGATCGAATATTATTGTTCATGAACTAGGACATTCTGACTTTTCCTCCAATTACTATGGCATTTTTATTATATCTTTAACAATAATTATAGATGTTAATAGATCAAGGTCATGTGCATGCTCTGCTAAAAAAACAAAAAAATTAACTCCATGGGATTAACATGCTTCACATTAGGGTTTTAGATTTCGACGTAATCAATTAATATGGATTTTAAATTAATTGTCTTCTAATAGTAGGAGTATATAACCCATAATCATAATATTATTTACCAAATTGTTATTGTAAGGATTGGGCTGTCTTTAAACCTCCATGATTTTGAGTTGGTATTTGTATAGTTTCACAACCCTTGTTTGACCCTTTTTAGGGTTGACACTTCAATGTCATTGCAAATGATTGTATATTGATAGTCAACTATGTTCATATTTGAACTCCTTTAGCATTTGTTTTCTAGTACAAAAGAGAAGGTATTTGGGGTGGTATTTACATTGTAATGCCCAATACTCGGATCTAAACGGAGCTTACTTGAAGCATAATGAATTCAATTATTACTTAGGCTTCGTATTTGTTTGAACTAAAATGATTGACCTAAGTTATTAAGTCCATTATGTATGAACCTTATATATACAACTCTAGTGTTTCTCGTATCTTTTTTTAATACATGATATTACATTATATCCTCCTTCTTAAGGAGCTCAAGTCATCGCTAGGATTCTATCAGAGCATTCTAGAGGTAGGCAGGTAGACCCAACTATCTCTAATGGAGTGACCCTTAGAATTTAGGATTCTATCATAGGATTCTAGAGGTAGCCCTAACCATCTCTAATGATCACACACTTAATTAGTTTCATTTGATAGTCGGCACTCTCATACCACATGTAACACCCATAACTCGTGTCTAGCAACGCTACTTGATACAACTTGTAGCGCACATAACTCGTGTTTAGGAGCGCTACTTGAGTCATAATGGATCCGGTTAGGTTCCTCATCTTCAATTGACTGAAAATGTTTAATTTAAGCTATCAAGTCCATTATATTTATACGTATCAACATTATATAAATAGTAATGTTTTCCCCATTTTTCAAACGTGTAATCACAACAAATGACATACATTTTGCACCATTACTCGTAATTTAATATACAGTAGAAACTCTTTAAATTAATACTCGGTAAATTAATAAACTCTCTAAAATAATAAATTTGTCCGGTCCCGACTTGGGCCAATGTAAAAAATTGAAAAAATCGATAAAATAATAAGATAATAATTTTTCGGGAGATCCCTTTATAATTTTCGGTCCCAAGAAAATCATAAATTAATAATTCATAAAAACTGAAAAAAAATATATTACACTCTATTGAAATATGATTCAATAGTTATGCTGTTTCCTTTTAAAGTTCAAGTCTATTTGGAGCTTCATCTCTAACTTTTCTTATTGCATCCAATAGCTCGATCAGTGTTGTATTTTTGTATTGTATCATAAAGTTGTGAAGAGTGTTCGACGCCATAAGTGCTTCCTTTCGCGTAACAGGCTCCAAAGACACCGTATCATCTTCGCCGTCATCCTCTGCATTGTTCTCAATGATAGTACCCACAATATCTTCTAAACTCTGAACCTCCGAACATGCTTCATTTTCACCTGGGTAGTTCATTAGATTGTCGATATCCATCTTATTACGATAGCCACATCGATTGATCATAGTCTCGAGGTCTTGAGTTTCTTCATCAAAAGTGGATTATACGTTGAATCGGTTAAAAACTCTTTAAATTAATAATTATTAATTTATCGATAAATTAATAACTCTCTAAATTAATAAATTTCTCCGGTCCCGACATTATTAATTTATAGAGTTTCTATTGTATATTAATCATGATGTAATCCTACCATAATCAATGGTACAAAAGTCACTCGTTGTGCATGATAGCTGCTATTCATCACTTTATATATTACCCATGTTCCATAAAAAGTGTCTATTTTTTAAAAATGAATTGTCTCATAAAAAGTGTCCATTTAGAAAATCAACACATCATTTAATGTATCTTTTCCAAAAATACTTTATCATACATTTAATGCTTTTATACTCTTTTCATATTCCAAAACAAACATTTATTATGAAATAGAGGTAAATATGTCCATTAGTATTTAAATTACAACACATTAATTATTTTCTTAATCTATGTAAATCACAAAAAGTGGATATTTTTTATGGGATGGAGGTAGTATATGGTAATTATTAGACATTATCATTTAACCACATCGAGTGACACAACCTGATTTTACACCATTGATGATCATCATTAGCTTATATCATGATCAATAGTCCTGCACGATGATCTATGATGCAGATGCAAATGCAAAATCAGATTGTGTTACTAATCAGGGCTTGATGGTTGTGTCAGTAACATTACTCTCTCTCTCTCTCACACACACATATATATCGTCAACTTTCTTTCAAGAAAAGTTATTGCGGTATTGAAAAGTTATATCAAGTGAATGGATATGATACATCTACCTCACACCTACATACATCTATTGTGTGAAAGTGGATGAGTTGGATGCATCCATCCCTCCTCTTGGTATAACCCGTCAAATCACCGTTGCATCATAATATTTTTCCTTTCTAACATCCGTTTTTAAAATAAAAAAGAACTTTCTAACATCCGTTAAATATGTTTGTTGGGCATTTTGTTGTGCATATAATACAAGAGACACTTGAGGAAAAGAAACTTCAAAAAGCATGCAAAAGTGAGATGGAAGGAGACAACGCTACAAATGAAATAATCCTCTACAAAGAGTGTCTTAGAAACCATGCAGCAAGCCTTGGCAGCTACGCCATCGACGGCTGTGGTGAATTCTCATTATTATTAGATCCCAACCACATATCTCCTCCACTTACCTTACTCTGTGCTGCATGTGGTTGTCATCGCAATTTTCACCGCAGAATCACATCCCAAGAACCCTCCTTTAATCCAGATACATACAACAACAATGCCGGCGTTATACCGGAGCCTTCACTGGAATCCGGTGGGATGATGATGGGCTACAAGAAGAGGTGTAGAACAAAGTTTACAGAAGAACAGAAGGAAAAGATGCTGGATTTTGCTGAGAAATTAGGGTGGAGGATGAAGAGGAGAGAGAAAGATGATGATGATGATGAAGTGGAAGGGTTTTGTAAAAGGGTTGGGTTAACTAGGAAGGTTTTCAAAGTTTGGATGCATAATCACAAGAATTCTCTCTCCACTACTACAACACCTGCTGAAAATGCAACTTCATCTTCAACTCAAGAGCAGTAAAGATCCATCTTTTCATTATTTTAGCTTCTATCCATGGTGAAATTTGTAGGATTTAACAATACATTCATAATCAGTCAATCGATACAAGCGACATAACATACTTTTATAATATTGATAATGATATAATACTCATTGATCATGGTGTAGACTCATCATATATAATTATCAATAGTGTAAAAATGGTTTTTGTCCCTCATTGTGTCTGAGTGCTTGTGATTGCAACATTACCCACCAACTATATAGACAAGTAAAACTGATATAATACATGTCGTTTGGTATAATTTGCGTACAACAACGGTTGTAGGACATGTTCTTTCTTTCTAACAACATTAAGTAGGCCTCAAGAGTTGTTGCAAGAGTAATGCCAGTAAATCCTGAAATGAAGTGACAGAATATATTCTTAAATTATTAACAATGGTGTGACAACGTACGATTGATTGATATGCGTCTATGAATGATAAATGGTGTAAATTTGTGTTTACTCATTTATTGTGATATATTTGTTGTGGCAATAGCATTTCCATTGCTGTAAATGGTTTACAAAGTGTACGTTGGTTATGTATTGCCTTTGACTATTTTAAAGCTGTTATTTACCTCACGTCGGAGATCTTTTTTTTTCTTTGGATATGAAAGATTTTAATACACTAATTATTTACCTGTTATATTTCACTTAGTATACAAAAATACGAAGTTCATTTATCTCGTAGTTAAGTTTTGGAGGTCGAGACTCCTTATCTTATGTATGTTGTTACGTTTATATTGTTATCATTGAATCAAAGTTAAGTCTACGCTTTGCCTATGATCATTTGGGCCTATTAAGTTTGTTATTTCTACCGTACTGGATACCGACTATTACTTCACTCACCATGTTTTTTTTTTGGAACAACAATAATATAATATATCAAAAGTTTTTCTAGCAAGACGCTAGAAAAATTACTGGGAAACCGAGCATATAACATCGGAGAAAATTGTAGATAATCGATCCGGAAAACTAGAAGCTATATAAAGCAGAAGCATACGAAAACCAGAAATTATAACACTTCAAACATGCCATAAACCTTGCTCCACCTGCTCAACGGGAAAATGCACCAAAGCGACCAACTGCACCAAACTTTGAACTCATGCGAACAAAAATCTGAAAAACGACAAATTAAAAAAAACTTCCAAGAGTCTACCAAGATAACTCATGTATTCACCGAGTGAAAAGGATCCTCACACCAGCGTTCCCAACTTACAATACTAAGCTTATCAACACCCGCAAGCCAGATATAGGATAATTGTTGGATTTCGGACACCGCCAATGCTTGAGACTTAAAGATCACCCTATTTCTATTTAAACATACAATCCATAAGGTTACCCCTTTAATTGCTTCCCACAGAGTAACTGCCACACTATTGACCTTCAGAAAAGGCGAGAATCCAAGAATGTCAACCTAAGAGACTGCTGAAAATTCTTGAAAATTGCAGCAACGATACACCTTGCTCCAAATATAGAAAGATATGTCACAAGAACTTCACTCACCATATGAAGAAGCCCTCTTCCCTCACATCATAGCTTAAGTTTAATACTACATCCGTTCCAAAATATAAGTCATCCTAGATGTTTTGACACAGATTAAGAAAGTGGTTGAATATCATAAATTTGATGGTTAATGTCTAAAATGCCCTTGACTATCATTAATGTAATAGTTGTTAAGTAATGAAAAGTGGTTGGATCGATAATAAATTAGGGCTAAAATAGAAAAAAGAGTAATATATGTTGCATTGATAATGTAGAATGACTTATATTGTGGGACAAAACTAAAAGGGTATGATGACTTATATTTTGAGTTTAAGGTAGCATATGTTTATTGAGTCTATATTTTCATTATGAACTTCTGGTTTTCCATGATTAATATGTCATGATTAACCTTTGAGCCGATTCAACCCGGATCTCAAACCGTAGGTAGTAATAAATCATAACTTGAATGGTTAGAGTCCACTCAAACTTGGGCTGAGCTTTGAGGAACATCCTTTGGGCTGGTCCAATCTTGTAGCATCGCACTCACCATCATCATTGTTGGAAACACGGCGCAATATCTAATATAAACTTTTGTGGCATGTGATGGTTTAGGGAATGAATTAACATGTTTTTATATGGTTATGTAAAGTAGGGCCGTAAGTGTGTCGGGCTACTCGTGAGTTACTCATACTCGACTCTCAAAAGAGTTTGACTCGATTCGATTTTTCGAGTTTGAGCTCGAATCGAGCTACTCGAATAATTAGCCGAGCCGAGCTACTCGAGTTTTAAAATAAAGCCACATGGATAATTCTACTGTCATAACTACTCAACGCGTGACACATCACATTTTACACTATCGATCATCATGCATATAGGTCGACCGGATCATGATGTCGATCGATTTTAATCAAGGGTCTAAATGGTGTGTTGTATCATTTGTTATGTCTGAGAATTATGACAGTAACATTTTTCAATCAATAGTATAAAAGTGTGTTTCGTAGCTCTGATAGAACCGTTGTGATAATAATATTTAATATATAAACTAATAGTGCAGCTGTGTAGGGTGCCATTGTTTTTGTTTTTCTTTAATAAGCACATGTGATGCCCTAGGGTTATCAAATTGTGAATTGGTAACATATGCAAAGGAAGAAAAAAAAGTACACCCTAAGTTTATTATATTTATTTATTTGAAAGAGGTATGGGGAAATGATGGCATTTGGATTCTCACACATGCATATTCATATGAGAATATGGCTTTAGCAATCATCACTCCCATTTGTTCTCTCTATGTATCTCAACAATGTAATCATCCTCGGGAATTAAAAGGATAATCAATTTTTAATCATTTTAAAAGCTACCTAACTCCTTTAGTTGCCCATGTCTACTTTATGTGTGCCAATTTTTTTATAACTTATATCAAGCATGCACATATTAATACCTCCATTTGAATGTATGATACGTTTATCGTACACATATTGCAATATCCTACGTTGGTAAAAGTGAGAGAAACATAATCACGATATAAAGTTGATACAAAATAAATTTGATAACTTGGATTAACCAGTTTAAGAAAAACAATTGTGATATGCCTAAGTAGTCACTTGATATATTATGGTTCAATTTGTGCTGCATGCTATTATTGAGTTTTTGGGCAATACATGTGGTATCAGATATTTTAGGACAAACGATGACCATGTGTTTAAGTGGTTAATGGATCCATGATGACTGTAGTATCATAGCCTGCAATCAATGGCGGTAATTACAAGTATCATAATTTTAGGACAAGCTAGAACGATGATTCTAAGTGGTTTTTGAGGCGTTACATGCAGTTTTAAAGAATGCTATCAGACGAAACCAAGTGTCACGTTGTGAGAGACAGTAAAGGCCATATCTAGAACCTTTTGATAGAGACTAGGCTAGGACTTTAGCTTTTAGGAAGGCAGAATGTAATATCCCATGTCTGAAATTGGGAGAAACATTAATTACCAAGTTATAAGAATGAGTCATAATGAACTTAGTAACATGCGTTAGCTTTAGACAAGTGATGACGATGAGCCTAAACAGTTACAATTACTGTAATCATTATGGCTAAAGTAACACCGTTAGACTCGAGATGACAATGTGTCAAAATAGTTACTTAATCCATTATAACTCAAGTACCACTTCTATGCCTGAATTCTTGAGTGTTACACATATCTTATATCTCAATTCTCAAGTACCACTTTTAGGTTTGAGTTCTTAAGTGTTACACATATCATATATCTCTTGTTATATATAGACATTTATACATTGCAGTCATGTATATGTGGATATCATGTATAGTTTGGATGATTATAAGTTGGCGACTTGGCGTTTCACATGATTTACCCATGATTCAAGTTGAATCAAATAAAACACTTTTGTTCTTCTTGAATAAATCAATTTCCCCTCTTATTTTTTCTTGACAAACATCACATCTACTTGTTCTTTAGGAAGCACATTTATTCATCTCAATGGTCACCACCTCCGTTTGGTAGTATCAAATGCAATACTGATGTGGAAAGAAAGCTCCAATGACTCCTCAGCAGTAGGAGTTGTAGTATGTGATCACTCGTGAACAATCCAACACGCTTTGTCCCAACGCATAATGGATCATCTCGACGTTGAAGCACTTGCACTTACTATCATGCAACAAGCCTTATTTGTCGTGTCTCCATTGGCCCGGTGTGTGAGATCAATGGTGATTGAATCTGACTCCATGTCGTGCATCCATCGATTATAAGCTCCCACAAACGATTCATCTTCTCTTGGTTGCCTAGTAGTTGATTGTCTAAGTATTGCTATGGCGTTTCGTTACTGTTCGTTTTCTTTTGTTAGCCCAAGCATGTCTGTTTGCAAGGGGCATGCTCGTTTGGGGAACGCTTGCATTGCTGATTTGGTTTAATAAATTTGTTTTTCCCTTAGCTTAAAGAAAAAATCACATCTTGTAAGTTAAGTACGGAATCTAATAAGAATCAAATAACCATTTAACCTTATTCCTATCCGGTCAAATCAAGTCGAAAAAACATTTCAACTATAATAAAAAGAATGGAACCCACATTTCCATTGAGACAAGCAGCCACAGAACAGAAGGGCACATTTTACTTGTCGGAGAGGTGCGTCCATTTGTGCACTAGTGCAGATTCCATGCATTTCATTTTTGTGTGAAATGATGTGTTGTAAATTGCAATCTTTGTCCGTCTCCGATATCCTGACCCATTTGGCCACTTCCTATTGCAAAAGACAAATTGGCTAAGCCCCAAACTTGCACTAAAAAATATAGAGATAGAGATCACAGTCTAAAATGATGAAGTAGATAATGATCCATTATTTGTCATAGAAGAAGAGAATTAATTATTTCTTTTGACTATCATCTTGCATAGGGCATATAGAAGGTTTGGATAGTATATTAATAACTTTAATTCAAAAAAAAAATATAGCTTGGATAAGTATGGGTGGTCAGTTTATTTATTTATTTATTTATTTATTTATGTTGGTAGGTCCTAAAAAAAGATTCCACACTTTAATAAGTCATTTGCAAGATGTGTGAAGCGTGATCTTAAAAGTGAAATATAGTTGAATTATTTTTGTTTAGTAGTACTCTTGCTACTTTTGGATTGTGATCAAACACCCTCACTTGATGTTTTAAAATTAATAATTCATAATAATGCTACAATATCAAATCAATCTTTTTTTTTTATAACAAATATCAAATCAATCTTATAAGATCATAAGATATGACAACACACATCTCATTATTTTCACAAAGTTATTTATATATGATACATTAATCATTACTTTTATGGTGATCGTGTATATATTGCATACTAGCCTTTTACCCGTGCGATGCACAGCGGGAGAGATTAAATATATATGGGTCTATACTACTCCTATATATATATATATATATATATAGTTAATATATTAGCACCTAAATTTAAATTTTTATGAAGCATCATATCATCTACCCTCTACAAAGATCCAGCAAATTCATACATAATGGCAGTAAGATGCAGAGGGTCCATGTATATCGGGTTCACGTGACCCCACTGAAATCAGTGATTTTTTTAGTCTTAAAACGATTTAGTTTGTTGTTAAAAATGTAATTTGAGACTCCGATTACATCACTGAAATGAATTTTTGGATCCGCCTTTGGTGAGATGTCATCCAATAGAAAAAAAAAACCTAAAATGAAAAGGTTTTAATAGTATCATTACATTTTTTAGCCTCGTCATCGCACCCCTTTAAGTTTAGACAGACCTTGCAAAACATACAAAATTAAGATTATTAATGGCAACCGCTCTAATATAAAAAAGAGCAATGTAAAGAAGAAGGAAACCCAAAAAAAAAATTAAAAAGAACAACTAACTAACTAAATTGGAAGACTCCTTCAATGGAAGCTGTCCCATAAACAAAAGGGTAAGTGTTGAATCATTCATCATCAAATGACGCAACAATGTTTTTAAAATAAGTCCAACATCAAAAATAATAAACAATGTATGCACACCTTTGAAATACAATACAATATACCAGCCAAGAAATTTCAAGAGCTTGGGTTAAAGTTATATAGCATCATGTTGAGTATATATTTCCAGTAGTAGTGAATTACGCCTACCAAAAAGCTATCAAATGAGTACCTATCCATAATAACCATAAAAATAAAAATTCTTATAAATAAGCCGAGGATAGTAATAACCACATGATGGGCCATCTTTCTTGTACAACCCGACCCGACCACCTTCCTTGCTCTCTCATAATCCAAACAACTGCGATGCTTGAAAGCCTTATTGTTAAAATCGGCAAAATTAGGAAAATGGTCCTCTAAGTTGGTCTACTATGGATTTTAGTCCTCTTTCTGCTCCGGTGAGGAAAATGGTCCTCTAAGTTGTCTTTTTTCTTAAAAAATGGTCCTACTCGCCGGATAACGCTGACCGGCCACCAGAATCTTTTAAAATTGCTGACGTGGCAGCCACGTTGGATCCTACGTGGCTGTGGGGTCCCATTTCTACTCCATTTAGTGAAAATAAAAAGTTGTTGATAACAAGATTCAAACCTACAACCTACTGGTAACATTCTAAGCACTTGGTCATCCAAGCTAAAGCGTGAAAGTGTATATTATTACACAATTTGCTATTTATTCACTGCTTGGAATTGCTTATTTTCCACTAATATACACAATCTATTACTTGGTCACTATAATTGCTTATTTTCCACTAATATATTTCTTTTCAATGCAGCTGATACAAAATATTCCACCGTTTCCAGTACTTCATCCACTCCCATTTCCACCACCGGAAATTAAGCTAGCCAGGACAATTTAGGGGGTGTAAGTTTTCCTTTTTTTTTTTTGTTTTTATTTTGCATGTTTTTTCATTCCGAACAGAGTTTCGATAATTTCAATGTTGAGTAGGTTTGGTTTGGAAAAAGAATTCCACTGTTTTTTTTCCGTGTTTAATTAGTTTTTCATGTTTCTATTTAATCTTTCTGTCTGGCCGCATTTTGTTTTTGGATAGGGATTTCTTATTCATAGTTACTTTGTTTCGATCTGTTCTTTCTAATTTATTTTGTTTATTTCCGCATTCGGGTCGAGGATTGATGTTGATGTATTGCAGCTATGATTAAATCTTGTAGTTTTTTTCCCCACCCCATAAGGCCTAAGCTTTTGTGCAAATTATAAATTCTTAATTTCAAGTTTGTAGTTCAATCCGGTGGGTGAATTTTTAATTTTTTTCCCTAAAAGAATGTGTTCATCTATTTTGAAACGAATGAGATTTTCAATTTCCAGTTATATGAACAGTAATTTTATTGTCAAATAGGTGCAATTAGACATGGACAAATGCAATCTTAAAAAAAAAACTCAATCTCCGACACCTCCAACTCTACCCTCACACAAAACAGTTTTATTGTGCATAAGTAATAGATTGTGTCATAGTATATAAATTGAAGCTTTAGCTTGGATGGATAAGTGCTTGGAATAGTACCATTAGGTCACACAGGTTCGAATCATGTTAGCAACAATTTTTTATTTTCACTAAATGGAGTAGAAATGGTACCCCACTGCCACTTAGGATCCAACGAGGCAGCCTAGTGGCAGCCGTATCAGCAATTTTAAAAGATTCCGGTGTCCAGTTAGCGTTATCCGGCGAGTATGACCATTTTTTAAGAAAAAATACAACTTAGAGGACCATTTTCCTCATCGAAGCAAGAGCAGAACTAAAATCTATAATATGCCAACTTAGAGGACCATTTTCCTAATTTTGCCTTGTTAAAATCCCTCTCATTTGGCCGGAGAACTAAAATCCTTTTGATCATGTGACATAATCAAATAAAAAATTAGGATAATATTCAATCCTTCAAATTTCAAAACCTGGAAAATATTATCTTTATCATGTTATCCATGAAGAAGAAACGATATCAAAACAATATATATATTAAAAATACAAAAAAAGCTTTATTCATCCGTCCCAAGAAAAAACTTCATCCACGAACATGCAAACCTCATTCATTAAAGATAAAAAAAAATTCATCTATCAAAAAATAATAACACCTCGATATTACAACCTGTTGCATTAACATAAGAGCACCGTGAATCCATTATTTAACGAAATGCAGTAGATTCACGAAGAAATTTACACCAGCTCATAAAACCGATGCATATAAAATCATCAAAGCATATAATATTAATTAAAACCAAGAACCCTAATCATAAAAAATAGCCAATTAAAAAAAACAAAAGGCAAAAAATCAAATGAGAAAGTAAGAAAATAGACACAAAATCTGGATACGGCATTGGGAATAATAAAAAATTATTTACACTTACATACTCAAAATTAGGATTTTAGTCCTCTAACTTGGCCTATTTTGGATTTTAGTCCTGCTCCGGTGAGGAAAATGGTTCACTAAGTTGGTTTTTATTTTTTTGATTTTAGTCCTATCCGCTGAAATAGTGATTGGGCACCGAATATTTAAAAACGCTTACGTGGCGGCTAGTTAGAGGACTATTTTTAAAATTCCGCTGCCAATCAATATTTCCGCGAATAGACTAAAATCCAAAAAAGCAAACTTAGAGGACCATTTTCCTCACCGGAGCAGGAGCAGGACTAAAATCCAAAATAGGCCAAGTTAGAGGACTAAAATCCTAATTTTGCCTTACCTTCTATATATGCGTATTGTGTGCTAGCTCTATGTTGATGAAAGTGTAAGGTACATGTATTCTTTAGATTCGTCCTTGTTGCCTTATCTTGTAGGAAATTTATTTCCTCCGTGAGGCTGAAAGGCAACAATTGTGAGAGGTTTAGTAATATCATCATATATCTAAAGATTGGGGAAAAATCATAGTTCTTCCTCATTTCTTCTACTGCACGTTTATAGGCAATGAAAATTTTCAAATGCACCCAAAAAAAAAAAACACTCTCAGAATCAGAACAAATGAATAAAGAAGTCTCATAACATCTGACCTGAAATAGTCCTTAAAGAACTGATAAAAAAATCAAGAATAAACCATAAGATCGAGGATCGTTGAGGCCAACCTAATTCATTAATGCAAACCCACTGGAAGAAGAAGTTGCTACTGCAAATTTTGCGGTGACCTAACAGCCTGCATAAAATAAATCTAATGAAATAATAATCCTGATATTGGAAAAAATATATATATCATTAGCAAAAATTAATGATTTATTAGGAGGTTTAATAAGAATAACTTGTGTTTTTCAATTTAAAGTGAAACCGGTGGTGAGATTGAAAAAGAAATCATATCGAGAATTTGAAAATTAAACCTTAAATGCTAGCAAAACAAACTGGTCGATTAGATTTTATTTAGAAGATATTCTGTTTATAGGTTTGAGAAATTTTAGGAGTTATGGAGTTCTTTTTTTCCAATAAATCTAATTTAATAATAATCTGGCATTGGAGAAATATATATCATCAACGGAGATTAATAATTTATTAGGAGGTTTAATTAGAGAATTTAATGATTTTTTAAGAGCAATAATAAGAATATCTTCACAATTTAAAGTGAAACATGTTGTGAGATTGAAAAAAATCTTAATTGCTAGCGAAACAAAGTGGCCGATCAGAATTTATTTCGAAGATATTGTATTGCATAGTAAGTTTGAGAGATTTTTAGGAGATATGGAGTTGTTGTTTTTTGTTTTGGGGGAGTGGTTTAAAATGACAAAAAAAGAGGGGGAAAATGAGAATCAGGATAGAGGAAATATAAATTTGGTGTTAATGACAAATCCAATGTTCATAACCCCAAATCTACTGTTTGTTGCAGTTGAACTGACCTCAAATCCAATGTTTCACTATCACAGTGGAATAAGAACATGTCATTTTTACCCGGAAAAAATTCCACTGTCCTCTTTGCATATTTCTATGTTCAAATTGTCATTTTTAACAATAAACCCTTTTGTTTTTTGATTTTTTTTTGATTTTTTGTGAGATTGAAAAAGAATCTTAATTGCTAGCTAAACAAACTGGCCGATCAGAATTTATTTTGAAGATATTGTATTGCATAGTAAGTTTGAGAGATTTTAGGAGATAGGGAGTTGTTGTTTTTTGTTTTTTTTGAATTTTTTTTTGAACAGAAAAAGATACATGATTTTAGGAAATGTATTATTATTATTATTTTATTTTATTGATTTTTTTTTAGAGTAATACCTTTTTTGTTTTCATTTTCTTTTTTCTAGAAATGGAGCGGGTCAATTGGGTAATCGAGTTAAATTGTGCTCTCAAATATATATAGATATATAGAAAGATTTGTTGCATCAATCAAATATTATGAAATGAGGGCGAAATATATAGGTTTTTGTCAAAAAGGACTAATTTGTGACTTAATAGGGTTTTCAGGACACATTTATTTTATAAGGACAAAACATAACTTATTTGACTAAATTACCCTTTTTTTCCTTTCCCCTTTACATGTTTTAACAGCCAGATTTGCATCATACCTTCAAAAAGGCATCAGCGTTCCTTATCCCCAATTTTGGCCGCCTGTGCGTTAAAGCCACCGTCCACCATTGAACGTTGCTTGAATCAAATTCTTGAATCATCTCCTTGAATCAAATTCTTGAATCAACAAAGAAGAACAAAGATGGAATCACAATTTCCGTCTTTTCTATCACCGTTTCTCTGTGTCTGAAACGTTTCTTGAAATCCTCCTAGCCATTAATTTCCGTTCAATTGCCCCGATTCTTGAGGTCTGATTGCAGAATCCTTTCTCCTTCATTTCTCACCTTATTCACGTGGTGAATTTTGTTTGGAAAGTCAATTGCAACACGATTTCCGACTTCGTGAAGGCTACGTCCTGATTCGATTTCAATTCGAATCACCGAGCTACGGAAACCGAATCATTGATTCCGGAAGGCAAGTTTGAAGCTTTTATGATGGAGATACACAACCGTTTAAAGCTCTGGATGGCTATCTTCAGGATGTGGTCAAAATCGAAGGTTTTTACAACTGAAGATTCGCAGCCTCGAATCCCTGGTTTTCCAGCATCCCCTTTAGGGAAGTTTTTGTCTTTGTGTTAATATCGATTGTTACTGACGGACGGACTCCGATCAACTGCAAAAATCCGATCATAAATCCGGCTGCAAAAATCCGGCTGCTGCTTCACGCTCCGATCAAAAGTCCGGTTGATTCATTGTTTTTTTATTTATTTCTTTTTGAAAATGTTTAGGGTTTAGGGTTGTTACTATTAATTTTTTAACGTTAATACATTTTTTGATGTAACTTTATCTATCTTATGGGTTGTTACTACTTGTTTATTGGCCGTTACTACATTTTATGGGCTGTTACTACTTGTTTTTTTAGCTGTTACGACTTGTTTATTGGCTGTTACTACTTTTTCATTGGATATTATGACATTTTATATAATATATTCTCTACTGCTTTCTTGCATTATACTATTTGTTTTATTGGTTTATTATTACTTTTTATAAATAAGCATATGTGTATAATATGTAAAAGGGTATTTTGTCAATTTATTATTTTTAATCACATAACATGTAGTAACATCATTTTGGACCCATTTATGAATTTTATTTTATTTTATTTATTTATTTATTTATTTTTTTTTGACCTTTTGGCCCTTCCCCATATAGATATGCTAGAGGTTCATCTTTTTGTTTTGTTTTATTGATCATTGAACACCGAGCAAGACTATTTTAAAATTTGTGTATATTAGTTAGATCACCCAAGTTAGCTAGCATAGAATTTGATGTCTATTTTTAATTATTTATCTACCTTTCCACGAAGTTTGTTGTTGGAGATGATAATTCATGAATGTTGAGCATCTCTCAAAACTATACAATATACCATATTTGAGGTGCCTGTTGAGGCATATACAATTTTAATTATTTACAATTTGATTAACTTAATTTTTTTTTGGAGATTTGTTAATTCAACAATGACGCACACATATAGGGCCTCCAAATTTTTATGTTATAGATAAATTAGATCAATTTCATTATCTATTGATAAAAAATAAAAGAAATTGGATAAAAAACTTCTATATATATCCTCCTAGATAAAGTTAAAGAAAAGGACCACATCACATGTACACTCTTTTCTTGTTATATTAAGACCATAAAATATGAATCAAGTTGTTACAATGGAGAACTAATTATATCAATATGACTTTGATGGTACCATAACTAGGCCCTTATAATTTAAAATATCACTATATAGCTAGACTCTATGCAATTGTCTTCTTCATTGATAATGAAATTTCATTGGGCTTCATGTTTGTACGATGATAACTACTACAATTATTCTCATACATCTTATCATCCCATATCATCAAATAGTAGTTTGAAACATTATATTCCAATCAAATGATAATTAATTAGTCTTGTGAGATTGCTATCCAACCGCTTTTATTAGTTAAGGAGCCAAAAATTAATCTTTGGTTGAAGTTAATTAGCATATAATCGTGATGCGTTAGTATAAATAGTTGTCATTGTAGTAAACAAAACGCAACAACGTACAAGAATAGAATCTCAACCTCAAAACCTAGATGCTAGATGTGAGGGAAGTTTATATATTAATATGGTGAGTGAAAGAGTAACAAGTCTCTGGGACGACTATAATATTTTTTAACACGTCCCGTCAAGTGTGGGTCTGTAACAAGTCAATACGAGCAAAGAGGCCCAGAACTTGAACAATACAAATGGGTGACTCTGATAGTATGTAGAATATCAAGCCCAACAACATGTAAGAGATGAGGCATCAACCTCAGAACCTAGGCTATGAAGTGATGAAAGTCTATATCTTATATGTTGGTGGTGAAACAATAACAAGTCTCTAATGTGGGACGACTAATAATCTTTAACAGTTATACAAGTAGGGAAGCTTATCAAATACAAAATCTAAATACTGAAGTTTGGCTCATGCTTAATCTGAGATTGTTTTGCTTAAATATCTACTTGGTGAACTCCATCTCTAGTTCTTCCCGATGGTAAGTAGGTGTAGGTTCATTCACACAAAATCCAGTGTTTCATGTCTCTTATGAGAAACCAAGTATTTTTTTTTGAACAACAAGAAATATTATTAATAAAAATCTAGCAAGACGCTAGATAACAAAAGGTTCAGATTACAAAAAGTATATCCAAGCCGTAGAAAATGCCAATTCAACAAACTAAAAAACAAACAAGACAAACTCAACAACTCCAAGCCGAACAAACAACGATTCAATATCCAACTAGTCATTACAGTTTCTCAAAGAAAGAGGATTGTTTGTCCAAGTCGTCCAATTGTTGTTGATGCTACTTTTTCTTGCAGTTATCCACGCGCAGCTTCTTCCTTGAATCTCTCCAAATAAATTGTCGGCATTGGAAACTTTGGAGTTAAAAACAACAGAGTTTCTAGCCATCCAAATAGACCAAAAAACAACCTTTTTGATAGCATCCCATATTAAAGATTTCACCATGTCTTGTCAAGCTAAAGGAATGTAATGTAAGAATGAATCCCAATCCGTAAAATTCAATTTGGGTATCGAAGTCCAAGCAAAAATCTTGCACCAAATATATGAGGTAAATGAGCAAAAGAGAAATAAATGTGAGATATCCTCATCCAGCTCCTTGTAGAAAGGACATAATTGATTGTCAACCGCAATACCTCTGCTTGCAACATGAGTGCGTGTGGGAACTCGATTGTGTGCAACCTTCCAATTAAAAATGTTAACTTTTGACGGAACAACATCATTCCATCTCCAAGAAAAAGAAATAGAACGATCGTTGAATGCTGACACATTAAGCATGTCAGTAAAGTGACATAAACTCTACATCTGGTGGAACCAATCCGAGGACTCAGCTGTGTGATGGATAGCTAAGAAGTGTATTTAATTCTGTGCATCAGTAGGGTGGAGTCTACTGAAGCTTCTGTCAGCAGAGTGAAGTCTGCTGAGTGTTGGAATACATCAGGGTCCCACGTCTGCTAATTCTGTTTTGTGACAGCTATACAGTGTCATTAAAAGGAGGACACGTGTATGGGTATTTATGGCGTATCAGACAAATATTCCTTGACAGCTATGGTTTAGGGATGTGTGCCTATAAATACAGTTGTTGTTGCATTGTTGTGTGTGTGAAATCTGTAACTCAGTGCATAATAATAAAGATCTCTTTTCTGCCCGTGGTTTTTTTATCTCTCTCACTTTGAGAAGGGGTTTTCCACGTTAAATCTGTGTTCTTCTTGTTTTCTGTTATCTCCTTTGATTATTTGCGTTTGATTGCATCTGTTTCTATTTCTTGCATCTGAAGTTATCTCCATCTGTTATAACAAGTGGTATCAAAGCAAGGTTCTGGAGAAAACAATCTGTACGATCAACTTCATCTTCACCAAGACCTTCAGCAAGGTGGTATGATCTGTGATAAAGTTGTGATCTTTAGCAAGAAAAGATGTCAGCAGTAAATGTGAAAATCAATAAATTTTAAGGAAGGAACAGTTTTGGTCTGTGGCAAATCAAGATGCGTGCACTGCTGAAACAACAGGGTTTGTGGAGTCCTTTATCTGACGAACCAAATATAGGTGCAGCAGATTTTTCCAGTCTGGAAGAGAAAGCACATTCAACCATCATGCTGTGCTTATCTGATGATGTTATCACTGAGGTTGCTGAGGAAGACACCACAGCCAAGTTGTGGAAAAAGCTTGAAAGTCTGTATATGACCAAGTCACTGACCAACAAGTTGTTGTTGAAACAGAGGTTGTTCAGTTGGAAGATGCATGAAGGGAATCCACCGAGGGACCATCTTGACCAGCTGAACACAATATTACTTGATTTAAGGAATATTGATGTTAAAATTGAAGATGAAGATGCAGCCCTAATCCTGCTGGTGTCATTACCGGCATCATATGAAAACTTTGTGTAGTCTTTCATAGTTGGGAAGGATACAATAGCTTTAGAGGATGTAAGGTCTGCCTTACATGCCAGGGAGCTTAGACACAAGGCTGCTGGGACAGACAGTCAGGCTGTTAGGCTAGTAGCCAGCAGCAATAGTGGAAAAGGATATGGACAGAAGAAGAAAAAGAAGTCAGGATCCAAAGGTCCTAAGTCTACTGATGTCTGTAATTATTGTAAGGAGCAGGGACATTGGAAGTCCAATTGTCCAAGGAAGAAGAAACAGCAGGAAGGCAATTCTGGCACAGTAGCCTTGACTACTGAGCAATCTGATGAGGATATGGTTCTAGTTGCAGGGAATTCTACACACCATAATGATGTGTGGATACTTGATTCTGGAGCATCCTATCATATTTGTCCAAACAGGGAGTGGTTTTCCACTTATGAGCAGATGGATGGTGGTCAAATCTACATGGCCAACAGAAAGGTTTACAAAGTTGTGGGATTTGGCTCAGTAAAGTTAAGGAGAGAGGATGGTAAATTCTGTACACTGAAAGATGTAAGACATGTTCCACAGATGACCAAGAATTTGGTATCTCTCAGTCTATTGGACAGCAAGGGGTTCAATTTCAAGGGTGAAGGTGGACAGCTGAATGTCTTCAAAGACTCAGTTGTAGTCCTCAAAGGCATTAAGAGGGGAATCTTGTATATATTACAATGATCTCATCAGATCTGCATCACTTCTTCTTTGTTGCATCCTCAATAGATTCACCGATCTCAAGCCAGACTCACCAGGGTACACGAGACTAGGTCACATGGGTGAAAGGGGTATGCAGATTCCTTCTTCAGCAGGTTTTCTTGGGGGATATAAGATCAAGAATCTGGACTTTTGTGAACATTGTGTGTTTGGATAATTGCATAGAAGTAAGTTCTCAGCAGGGTTGCACAACACAAAGGCATCACTTGATTATATCCATTCAGACTGCTGGGGTCCATCAAAAGTTGAGTCATTAGATGGTCACAGATATTTTGTGTCATTCATAGATGACCATACAAGGATGACTTGGGTGGTGATGATGAAGAACAAAAGTGATGCATTTAGTAACTTCAAGCAGTGGAAGGCCCTAGTGGAGAACCAGTTAGGCAAGAAAATCAAGAAGCTTCGTACAAATAATGGTCTGGAATTCTGCTGGAAGGATTTTGATTCATTGTGAGCAACTGAGGGTATTGCCAGACATCATACTGTAAGGAATACACATCAGCAGAATGGTGTAGCTGAAAGGATGAATCAAACTCTACTGGAGAGGGTAAGATGTATGCTTTCTCAAGCTGGTTTATCAAGGAGATTTTAGGTAGAGGCTATAAAAATATCTTGCTACTTAATCAACAGGAGTCCTCTCTCAGGGATCAATCTCAAGACACCATTTGAGATGTGGTCAGGCAAGCCTGCTGACTACTCAGTTCTAAGGGTTTTTGGAAGTACAGCTTACTATTATGTTAGTGAAGGGAAGTTGGAGCCTAGAGCCAAGAAGAGAGTGTTTGTGGGGTATGGTGATGGAGTAAAGGGATATAGAATTTGGTCATCAGCAAAGTCCAGAGTAATCCTCAGCAGGGATGTTGTGTTTGATGAAAATTTTATGTTAAACTCATCAGTGGGGAGGTCTACTGAATCTGAAACCAGTGCTGAATCTGATAGTGTTGAGGAACAGGTGGAGCTTCAGGTGGAGTCTACTGATATACAATAATCAGTGGATCCAAACAACACTATACTGATCTGGATAATGAACCAGAATCTGATCCAAGCCAGCCTACTGAGACCTCAGTAGGGCGTTATACAAACATCAATCAGCAGAGTCTAGCTGCCAGCAGGCCTAGAAGATCTAATGTTGGGAAACTTCTGAGGAGATATGTGTATGATGATTTGGCTGGATATGCACTCCAAGTTGCAGAAGAGGTAGAGGTTACTGAACCTACTACTTACATGGAGGCAGTGACATGTACAGAAGCATCCCAGTGGCATGCTGCCATGAGAGATGAAATTGAGTCATGGTTGAAGAATCAGACTTGGGAATTGGTCAAACAGCCTACTGACAAGGGAGTTGTGACTTGTAAATGGATTTTCAAGAAAAAGGAAGAATAACTAAGGCAGAAGGGGTCAAGTATAAGGCACGTTTGGTTGCAAGAGGATTCAGTCAAAAGGAAAGGGTTGACTTTGATGAAATATTTTCACCAGTGGTCAGACACACTTCAATCAGGGTGTTACTAGCAATGGTGGCACAGCAAGATCTGGAACTTGAGCAATTAGATGTGAAGACTGCTTTTCTACATGGTGAGGTGGATAAGGAGAAATACATGACACATCCTGAGGGTTTTCAAGTTCCTGGCAAGGAAGATTATGTTTGCAAGTTGAAGAAATCATTATATGGTTTGAAGCAAGCTCCAAGGCAGTGGTATAAAAGGTTTGATGCTTTATGCTTCAAAGGGTTACAAAGAGAAGCCCTTATGACTCATTGTGTATACTACTGATCTGCTTTGAAAGATGGATCACATAGCTATCTTGTCTCAGATGTGGATGACATGCCGATAGGCTGCTTAAGGAAGTCTGATGTTCAAAATCTGAAGAACCTTCTCAGTGCTGAATTTGAAATAAATGATTTGGGTGCAGCCAAGAAAATCTTGGGGATGGAGATCTGGAGAGATAGAAGTCAGAAGAAACTGTTCTTGTCTCAGCAGGGTTATATGCAGAAGATGTTGGCCAAGTTTGGGATGTCTGCTGCAAAACCAATAGATACTCCTGTGGTATCAAATGTTCATTTGTCTATTTATGCTTCATAGTCAGCTGAAGAGAAGGAGTATATGTCAAAAGTTCCCTATGCTAGTGCAGTTGGCAGTCTGATGTATGCCATGGTATGCACTAGGCCTGATCTGGCTCAGGCAGTCAGTGTTGTCAGCAGGTTCATGGCTCAACCTGGAAAAGAACACTGGAAAGCTGTTAAAAGAATATTCAGGTACCTGAGAGGTACAGCTAATGTTGGTCTCATTTATGGAGGTGATACTGGTTTGGTCACAGGCTACTGTGATGCTGATTATTGATGTATTATTTTTATATGATTGAATTTACGTGATTTTATTATGTTTTGTTGACAAATTCTATGTAAAATATCTAAAATTATGATATAATTAGTATAAAATATTAATCTTTGTAGTTTAGTATAGTTAGTAGTAAAAGTTAGTATTTATAATAAAAGTTGTAGTTTTGTACCGGTTTTAGTAACCGGGATATTGTGTCTATTTTACACGGGTATTTTGTGTTTATTTCATTGCGTAATCCTAAGATGAATCAAAATCCAGTATCGACACTTTTGAAGTCAATACAAGTCGGTGAAAGGAAGTTATAAAGCGTCACTGATATAAATGATCAAGGAATAATTGTTTCTAAATCTCAAAAAGGACGTATAATACAAATGGCTCATCGAGTATGTTTTCTCAAGAAGTGGTCTTGATGAAAGTTGTAGAGAATTCAACGAGCTTTTCAACGGAAGTTCGATTATGTCATTCGATATCGAGAATTCAAGTTACGATTTTTAGAAGATTAATCGTGTAATTATATATAATTATATATATAATTACACACAGACAAGTAATGATTATGTGTAACATGGGGAACATCTTGAGGACAAGCTGAAATGATTAGCATCATTACACCGGACCGATCCGGCAAATTTTCGGGACCGGTCCGGGAAGGAAGAAAGTCTATAAAAGGGAGCATCGAGAGAGTTCATTTGGAGTGTACCAATATATATATACAATATTCTATATATATTCTCTCCCTCTTCTTTCTCTTTTTCTTCTCCTTCTTAGTTTGTAAATAGGCTTTATGCCAAAATAATGTAGTAGTAGTACGGTAATAATGCTCGGGAAATTCTCGAAGGTTCGGTGTTGCTGAAATCGTTGTAAAATCTGGAAAAAGACGATTTCTGAATCAGCAGTTGTAATCGGGTAATTTCTATAATAATTATGTTTATGTTTGTTATTTTCTTCTTTTTAGTTTTTATAATGTTATTAGGCTAAATCTAATAACTAGCCAAAGTTATGTAATCGTATTATTTCGATCTTTTCGTTAAAAGAATGATGTTAAAATAAAATGACTAAAATTGAGTAAAATGAATCTTTTTCTATTTCGCTCACGTAATGATAATATATTCGAATGAAGTAATCAATCATAATGAATACTACATATAACCTGGCGATGAACCGACCGGAGAAGTCGAGGATATGAGTAAAAATAGAAAAACCGGAGGGTAAAAATGGCCGTCGATTAACGGAATCCTATTTCCTACCCGAAGCGATTTGTCCTAATAAAACAAATCTTATTAAAATTTGTATTCGAGATCTTAATAATGTTAAAATCACGGTTTAATTGAAACTACACCGTTTGTATTAAATCGATCCGCTTGACAACCGGAGCCTCTTGAATAACATCGGCCATTTGACAAATGGAATCACCTCTTTTATCCGGGGTAGATTTGTACTCGCACTGTTTTGACTAACTAAGTTTAGCATGGGGCGCTTGTGGACCTTGGGTGATGACTTTTGACATATGACAATTTCATACGCCGTGTGAGGAGGAATTGTTGACATTAGAGTACACCGTTTCATTCACTCAATTTGACCTAAAAAAGGAAGATCGAACACATTCTATTAATCGAAAAGATCGAATAAATTAATTACATATACTTTGGCTAGTCTAGTCTATAAATTATATATTGGTATCTATATATTTATATATATATATATATTTTACTATTTATGTACATCTATATATATTTATATATCTATATATATTATATTAAAATAACTTTTAAATTACGCATTTATTTTATGTTAGTTAGAGTAGTAGTAATCTGTGTTATAAAATTGCGGTTTAGATCGAGTTAATAAGCGCCTCTTTGGTGTTTAACCACACTTAAAAGAATTACCACTTTTTCCTCGAGGATTCGACACACGACTCACCACTTTATCACTACAATTTGACCCGGTACACTCGCCGGTTAGGATCCGTCTAACCTAGAAAAGGTCTGTCCCTCTTCTTGACGCCGCTTTCTAAGGTCCAGTTTGGTGACGTCGACTTTACGGCGCCGTTGCCGGGAAACAAAGTCGCTATTTTTTTTTTTGTCTATATGTTACTACTTGTATTAGTTAAAAATTCTCTAGGATAAACCAACACTCTTCTTATCACATTTCTTTTTTTATTTTTCGTTGGTATCTACTTTCTTTTAGTACCAATTTTCTTCTTCTTTAAAACTCGAGCATTTTTCTATTTTAATTAGTTGATGACCAGAAGCGGTAAAGCCTCACTTACTCCTTATAAGCCTGATATAAACGCTTACGAAAGGCAGTTGCGGATAGAGAGTAAACGTGGTCAACCCAACAGGACTCCTGGAAAATCTCCAACGGAATCATCTTCTAATAAAAATAAAGAAATGGTCGAAGGTAGTGATGAAACAAACGAACAGAGGCTAGATCATGCTTTAGGGCATGGACAAAACCTGTTAATATTAATAATAATCGAATAATAATAATAGGAACAATCAAGATCGGAACTGAATAATCGTAACAATCCGCCAAACCCGAGACCTATCTCGTGATCAAACTGTAGGAGAAACCAGGACTAATAATCCCATACTTTTACCGAATGAAGGAGCGAATAATTTCAAATTAAGTCTCATCTTTTGGTTTAATTGACGCAAGAGCCCAATTTCTAGGAGAAGATGATGAAGATCCACATCATCATCTCTATCTGTTTGAAGAAGCAGCAATACAAACCAAAAGTCAAGGTGCTCATATAAGGAATTAACAAGGATGACTATGTTTCCTTTTTCTTTAAAAGGAAGAGCCGAGATTGGTTTATGTCTCTTCCACACCATTCGTTAACTAGTTGGGAGGATATTCAAACCGAATTTACGAAACAATATTTCACTCAGGGGCGGAATTTGGAATTAAAAGTCGAGGTTGCTAATTTTAGACAAGGATCTGAAGAAACACTTGGGAATGCGTGGGAAAGGTTTAAAAAATTGTTAAGAGCTTGTCCCGATCATGGTTATTCCTTAGATATGCAAATCCAACTTTTCTGTCGTAAATTAAGAAAAGATTCACGTGCAGATGTAGATCATGCATGTGGTGGTTCGTTAATGATGAGTGAAGCTCAAACAGTTTACGATGCTATAGAAAAGATTTCCAAAAACAATAGAATGTGGGAAACCGGTTCTAGCACTAGAAAAGTAGCTTTTGCGAAGGATGTACGTCAAATACGGAAGTTCTAGCACATTTGGAGAATTTAAGTAGAAAGTTTGATGGATTACAACAAGGTAAGAATCAAAATTCAGAAAATAGTACTCCAACTGAATACTCAAATTATGATAATGTATCATTAGGGATAGAAGAACCAACAGGATATTCAAAAGAGGAAGTGAGTTTTCTTCAGCAGCATAGGAATTTGAACAATGCATATTCAAACTCATTTAATGCTATTAGAAGAGACCACCCAACTTTTAGATGGTCTGAAAACCCTAGTAAGCCAGGACAACCGCCGTATCCAGTTCAGTATAAGAATATGAATAATAATCAAGTTTATCAAGGAAATACATCTAATCGAGAATTTACAATCATTACCAAGATCTTATCCTCAACATACCACTCAAAGTATACCAAGTAACTCAAAGTTCAACTCAACCTCGCGAGAAGGGTTGAAAAATGGGAAAAAGCGATGGAAAATATGATGGGTGTAGTATCTACTCAAGCTAAGAATATGGAAACAATGATGACTTCTATAGGTTCACCAAGAAGGACATGAGTACAATGAAAACATCTATGAGTGGACATGATACCGAATGAGAACGATAGAAGCTTCATTAAGGAATATGGAAGATCATTTGAGTAGGGAAGGTGAACGTAACAACAAGTAGACCTCCCGGAGGATTACCAAGTAATCTTGAAAGAAACCCAAGAGAGGTGAATGTTGTAGTTACGAGAAGTAGGAAACTCTATGGTAGTAATGGAGTAGAAAACTTGGGAATAATGAAGTAGAAAATGATTTAGATAACAATGAAGAGACTAAAGATGAACTTGAATTTATCTTGATGAGGAAGAAGAAATTATAGAGAAATTCTTGAAAAGGAATAGAAGTTTGGAACCCGAGAAGGAAGGTGAAAATGGGTAAAAATCCCTAGAATTTTGAAAGACCCCATGGATAAAGATTTAAGGAATCTATTTAAGGAACATGTTAGAGTAGAAGATAAAGAAAACAAGGATGAGAAACAGGAAGAATCAAGGAATATGAAGTAGAGATTGATTCAGGAACAAATTAAAAGAAAAAGTCAAGAACACAAAACATGGCGATCAAGTAATACTCCAAAGGATAAAGGAAAAGAGAAATGACTTGAAACCAAAGGTTATAGATTTAGAGTCTTTACCTTTTCCACCTAAAGATCAAATTAAAAGGATTAAGACTGATCAGAAGTATGCTCGTTTCCTTGATACTTTTCGTCATATTAATGTTAATATCCCAGTTATCGAAGCTCTGATAAATATGCCTACCTATGGAAAGTTTTTGAAGGATATACTATCAAATAAGAAAAAATTAGAGGAATATGAGAATATATGCCTAAATGAAGAATGTTCTGCACTTCTGCAAAGATAAGTTACCACCTAAACTAAAAGATCCTGGAAGTTTTACGATTCCGTGTGAAATTGGAGGATTTTTGTTTAAGAAGGTCTTATGTGATCTGGGAGCTAGTATAAATCTCATGTCTTATGAGGATTATAGAAAGCTAGGCATAGGAAAGCTTACTAAGATCGAAATGACTCTGCAAATGGCGAGACCATGATCGATTAAGTACCCTAAAGGAATTATTGAGGACGTATTGGTTAAAGTAGACAAGTTCTATTTTCCAAGAGACTTTGTAGTTATGGAAATGGAAGAAGGATTTTCAGTGCCGCTTATCTTAGGGCGTCCATTTCTAGCTGCGAGGAGAACTTTAATCGATGTTCGAAAAGGAGAATTAATTTTGAGAGTCAATGAAGATGAAGTTGCTTTCAATATTTTCAAAGCTATGAACCATCAATACACATCACCGAGAATCATGTTCTTTTATAGAAGATATTCATTCTGCCTATGATAATCGATTTACCAACTTTTGAAGATAGATTAGAGGAATGTTTAACTTTATCTATCTATAAAGAAGATGAGAAGACATTGAAATGAAAGAGATAATCCTTTCTCTAGATAAAGGAAGTTTTACTTTTAAACCACCATGGCATAAGTATTTGGAGTTAGAACTAGAAGGACCGGTTCTTAAATCATCAATAGAAGATCCGCCTAAGAATGGAATTGAAACCGTTACCTTTAAATCGAAATATGCTTTTCTTGAAAATGATAACCTTTTACCGCTTATTATTTCATCAACTTTAACGAAGCAACAGGAAGATCAATTACTAGGAATGTTAAAAAGCATAAGAAAGCTTTTGGATGGACAATTCTTTGATATTCGAGGTATTAGTCCCGAGATATGTGTTCATAAGATAATTACGAAAGAAGATGCTAAACCTTGTATTCAACCGCAACGCCGCCTCACCCTAATTTACAATTAATCGTTAAGAAAGAGGTTATTAAGCTATTAGAAATGGGAATAATTTTTCCTATATCGGATAGTGAATGGGTAAGTCCAACTCAAGTTGTACCAAAGAAAGGAGGTTTCACGGTGAAAGAGAATGATAAGAATGAATGGATTCCAACAAGGGAAATTACAGAGGATATCGAATGTGCATTGATTTTAGAAAACTAAATGATCATACTAAGAAAGATCATCATCCACTTCCATTCATAGTACAAATGTTGGAACGTTTAAGTGGTCATAAGTATTCTTGTTTCTTAGATGGTTATTCGGGATATTCTGATTTTCATTGCAAGCAGGAGATAGGGAAAAGACTACTTTCACTTGTCCTTATGGAACTTTTGCTTATAAAAGAATGCCGTTTGGTTTATGTAATGCTCCAGCTACTTTCCAAAGATGTATGATGTCTATATTTTCTGATATGGTTGAGAAATTCTTAGAAATTTTTATGGACGACTTTAGTGTTTACGGAGACTCTTTTAATGGCTGTTTGTTACACTTAGAACAGTGTTACAACGCCGTGAGATACCAATTTAGTGCTTAACTGGGAAAAATGTCATTTAATGGTATCAGAAGGAATTGTACTAGGTCATAGAATCTCTGAAGTAGGAATTGAAGTTGATAAAGCTAAAGTCGAGGTAATCGAAAAATTGCCTCCACCAGTTAATCTAAGAACGTTAAGAGGATTTCTTGGACATGCGAGGATTTTATAGGAGATTTATTGCAGATTTTTCAAAGATAGCAAAGCCTCTAAGTCATTTGCTTGAAAAAGAAGTATCTTTTAATTTTGATAGTAAATGTATGGAAGCATTTAAGACCCTCAAAGCGAAGTTGATTCTTTGCACGATTTGGTGGCACCAAACTGGGATTTACCTTTTGAGATTATGTGTGATGCAAGCGATTTAGCTGTAGGAGCTGTTTTAGGTCAAAGGTATAATAGAATTCTCAAAGCTATTTACTATGCATCTCATACGTTAAATGCAGCTCAACTAAACTATGCAACTACAGAAAAAGAACTGTTGGCTGTAATTTTTGCCTTAGATAAGTTTAGATCATATATTGTTGGCTCTAAGGTAATAGTTTATACAGACCATTCAGCATTGAAATATTTACTGAGTAAGAAAGATGCGAAACCACGTCTTCTTAGATGGATTCTTCTACTTCAAGAATTTGATATTGAGATTAAAGATAAAAAGGAAGTGAGAATGTAGTAGCGGATCATTTAAGTAGAATGGAAACTGAGGAAGAAATAGGAAATGAAATTAAGGATTCGTTTCTGATGAACAACCTGTTTAGAATAGATATGCCTTCAACCATGCAGTTATTAAAGAAAAGAATTCCTTCTAAGGAAAATTCACCTTGGTTTGGAGATATCATTAACTACTTAACTTTGTGATTACATTCCGTCTCATTGGACTTGGCAAATGAAAAAGAAGTTCTTTTATGACTTAAAATTTTATTCTTGGGAGGAACCAGATCTTTTCCGTAAATGTTCGGATGGAATAATCGAAAATGTGTGCTGATAATGAAATTTTAAGTGTTTTATCGCTTTGTCATGATCGTGAGGCGAGGAGGTCATCATGGAGGATGGAAAACTCTTTTAAAGTCTTGCAATGTGGTTTTTATTGGCCTACACTTTATAAAGATGCGTATCGTATGTTAAATCTTGTGAGTCTTGTCAAAAATGGGGAATGTATCTAAAAACATGAAATGCCTATGCAACCTATTTTAGAATGTGAGTTATTTGATGTTTGGGGTATAGATTTCATGGGACCTTTCCTATATCTTTTGGAAAAAGATTTATTCTTGTAATGGTAGATTATGTTTGAAATGGGTAGAAAGTTTGAAGCTCTTCCCACTAATGATACCAAAGTTGTTATACGATTCCTTAAAAGAATATATTTACACGTTATGGCATTCCTAGGCGATCATTAGTGATAGAGGTTCGCACTTTTGCAATCGACCATTTACTAAGTTAATTGAAAAATATGGTGTAACGATAAGTTAGAACGCCTTATCATCCGCAAAACCAAAGGGTCGAGGTAGAGGTGTCAAATAGAGAGATTAAAAGAATCATAGAAAAAGCAGTGGATTCAAACCGTAAAAATCGGGCGATTAGATTAGATGATGCGTTATGGGCATACTGAGCGACTTTTAAAACTCCAATTGGTTGTTCTCCTACAAATTAGTCTTTGGTAAATCTTGTCATCTCCCAGGTAGAGTTAGAACACCGAGCATTCTGGCTATTAGATTTTTAAATTTCGATCCTAAGGTCAGCCGGTGATCATAGATTACTTGATTAATGTAATTAGAAGAATTTACGCCTTGATTCATATGAAAATGCTCGAATCTACAAGGAACGCACGAAATCGTTCCATGATAAGAGAATATATAGTCGTGAGTTCCATGTAGGTGATCGAGTGTTATTGTACAATTCACGTTTGAAGTTGTTTCCAGGTAAGCTTAAATCACGATGGACAGGACCATTTAAAGTAACACGAGTTTATAAATCTGAGCTGTTGAACTAACTGATGGGAATACAACTTTTTTAGCCAATGGTCACAGGGTGAAGCTATTTCTGGAAGGTGAAGAAATCTCTCTGATAAATGAAGTGATATTGCTGATCGACCCTCCGAAAGACTAAAAAGCAGTGCTCTTAAAAGCTGAAAGTATCAAATCACCAGGTTTTATCTTTACTTTTTTATGTCTAAACTAGTTTCGTCTTTTACCGGATAGACGTAAAAGAACTGGATGTCTTTTTTAGATAGATTAGGAGTTTTTGTTTTGCTTTTAAAGTTTGGTTTTAATAGAGATATCGCCTTTACTATAGAAGCCTTAGTTTTTGAACAAAACAAGCAATTGTTGAGAGAGAAAAAATTGAAAGAAGTTTGTAATGGTACGTCAAGAAGCTCGATAAAGAGAAGGGCTAAGTTTTTAAGGAAGTGCAGAATCTGTGGAAAAATTGAACACAGTGGGCGATGTGGGAAAAATTTAACTCAATCTCAGAGTGAGTGTTTGAATGTAATTAAGAAGGGAACGATTAGGTGGTTAACCGAAAATCCCGATGGACTTCCAAGACTTAATTCAAACGCTACATTTCTAGGATATAGTTTGCTTGAAAGGTATGTTAGAAATCTGGAGTTTGTAGAAATTGAAGAATTAGAAACCCCGTAGGTTCAAGTATTTTATTGTTTTTAGTTTTATAAAATTTTTGCATAACTTTGAAAATCTTATAAAATTGGATCTTTATAAAATTAAGGAGTTTTATAAAAGTTTTATAAAAGTTTTTAAGCTTTTAGATATTTTATAAGAATTAATAGAAATTTATTGAATTTTTATAAACTTTTAAATAAGTTTTATAAAGATTTTATAAATTTTGAGAAATTGTTATAAAATTTATGAATTTTATTTTCTATTTTTATTAAGTTTTTATTGAGTTTTATAAGTTTTATATCAAAATCCAAAAAATAAAAATTTGAAAAAAAGCATAAAATTGCATACGGACCGATCCGGCCCTTACACCGGACCGATCCGGGATCGATTTAACCTAAAAGGACGGGGACACTTTCTTCTTTCTCATTTCCAACTCTTTTCAGCAGCAGCCGCACCACCTCCACCCCAAAAATTTTCTTTTTCTCTTTCAAATACAATTTACACTAAACCATTACATATATTCTTCCTCTTTTGTTCTCCTCTCTTCAACACAAGTGAAGAATTTGAAAAGATCAAACACAAGTTCCATTTCATCCCGGAGGCTTATACGACTTTTCCGGCCACTTTTCACGGTTTTTGTTCATTATAAGGTATAATTTGTTTACTCTAGTTGTCAATTTCATAATTTTTATAATTTTTAGATTTATTTTCAACTGTTTTGAATTTTTCGTGTGTTGTGACATCTTATTTTGTGTTGTTTTTCTGTTGTTTTTATTGTTGTTTTGTCAATTCAATATCG
The DNA here is from genome assembly GCA_026214975.1 of Gentiana macrophylla. Taxonomy (NCBI): domain Eukaryota; kingdom Viridiplantae; phylum Streptophyta; class Magnoliopsida; order Gentianales; family Gentianaceae; genus Gentiana; species Gentiana macrophylla. The sequence goes on along the minus strand of CM047809.1, from coordinate 127,640,089 downwards.
TAGAATGGCCTCATCCAGTCGAAAATTCTCTAAGAAAAGAAAGCCTAATATTCCAATAGAAATACCAATCGTAGAATTAAGAGATTTAACACCGGAAGAAGAATCATTAGTTTTGTTTGCTCTGACTTCACCTCAAGCTAAGAATGCTTATAGGAATATCTATAGTAAATGTGGAGTTGTGTTGGAAAGAGGCTTAGATTTTGATGACTTAGGAGAGGAGGTTAGGCGTATTTTGCGAGACGCCAATGGTTGGATTTTGCGGCTCAAGGGACGGAGAGATCAATACTACCTTAGTGGCGAGAATTTTATGCGCTTTGTCTACTTTGACACCCACCGAGGGTAGTATGATGAGTCTATTCCCTTAGGTCTAGACATGTTTCTTTTAGTCCGGAACCGATTAATCTTTGTTTTAGGAGTAAAGTTTTTCCAGATGAAGAAGATTATAGAAATTTGTTTATGGATTAGATGATCCTGCTATGTATGAGCAGATTGCCTCTGTGAGCTCGAGAGGAGTTTGATGCTACAAAGCAGAGTGGGTGGACAAATTTAATTATGGGAAATGTTTTAGAGATCTGAGGGCAATCAAAAGATTTTTGAGCCATACTCTCTATCCCACTACCAAACACACCGCCTTTGGTAAAGAAGATTTATGCATTACTTGGGCGATGATTCATGATATTAAGGTGGATGTGGGGAAAATCATGTATAGAAGGGTTTTCGAGTTTATTGTTACTGCCAAAGCAGGGAGTCACATGTACTTTCCTGGCTTTATTTCAGATTTATGTCGTAGATCAGGAGTTCCTTTCCTGTCTAACGACAAGTTGATGATGGCGGATGAGTCCCCGATAGGCCCTAGTCCGAGGAGGTCTCGGAGGGTTCGATAGACTCGATAGTTAGACATAGTACCCTCCACCAGCTCCGCTGATTCCACCCGGGCATCTTTTTCTGATCAACAGCAGACTTCTCTCCCAAACACTATTACATACGATATGTTTCAATCCTTAGTATCAGATGTAGCCCGAGGACAGGCTAATATGGCTTTGTTTGCTGAGCAGAGTAGGCAGTGGAGTGATGATTTACGTAGAGGAATGTTGAGACATGAACAGATGCATCTTGATCCTTCTTTCGATAGAACTGCCTATCCGCCCTGTCAATCTAACCAAAGATACGTTACGAAATGGATAGCACCTATTCCACCATCTCGTAGCTTTCATCATATGCCAAATCCTTTTGGAAGCCGATCTAGTGGTCGTGGTGTCTTTTATACTGAGTTCTCGAGTGCGATTACATCTAGGGGGGAGGATTTTCGGATTTTGCAAGGATGACGTCAAGTATGAGTTCGATGGATCTCGGCGATTCGATTCGGATCACGACTACGTTTCCACGACCGATTCGTCATCGATTTCAAGTATGAATGATCCAGCTTTACATTCTTGGCGATGATGATGTTGACATTGTTTGATTTTAAACAACTTATATTATTTCTAAACATTTTATGATCAAGTTATTTTATTTTCTCGCATTTTAACTTTAGTTGATAAGTTTGATAGTTTGATAAGTTTTCGATTTCATTAATCATATTCTGTCGTAGTCGTAAATTTATTTTTAATAGTATTTAAATATTTCATAAAAAATCAAAAATCTAAAAAATATATTTATCATTCGCATGTAGTATTCGTGTGTCGTTTTATCCGTATCGGTGAGATAATATTGAACAAAGTTAATTTTTATAGCTTTATAGCTTTATAGCTTCTCAAATAGCATGAAGGCTATTAAGTTGAACAAAGCAAACTTGAACTTTACAACCTTCATACGGTAAAAAATCTTAAAGCCGGACCGGTCCGGCCGGTTTGAGACCGATCCGGGAATAAAATCTGCTTAGTCATCTTGAAAGTGTTAGTATGCATGCACGTGTACTCTAATTTTTATCCATTTAAGGGACGAGAGAGGTTGAAAGTAAAATTTGCCAATTCACTCACTACTTTCAATCCTTTTCTTTTACTCTGCATCTGCTTAAACTAAAATGTCAAACCGATCATCACCATCATCAATTCATACGATCCGGAGGCGCTTGATGTTTTGTCCCGGAGTCTAATGCTTCAAATGTTAATTTGTTGGTGAATGCGAGGTTTGCAAATTCTCCTATATTGATGGAAAGGGTATCAATTTTGAAAAAAATTGATCGATTCGAAGGATTTAATTCGAATCAAGGATGGAAAAATTTGTTAAGCAACCTCGAGGAAGAATTAATGTTTCTATTGTTAGGGAGTTTTATTCAGCTCTTTCTACTGTTGATACGGTAGATCTGTCACAGCTTATATCTGTTCGTGGTACACTTATTCACCTGTCACCTCATATTATCAATCATATCTACGAGATACCGATTTTCAATCAAATCCATAATCTTCATTATGAATATCAATGGGGATTAGGGAACTCTTGTCATGTTGTTAACTATGTCACGGAAGCTTTTCCGTATCTGTTTCCAGAGTTCGATCAAAATTACGACTCTACCACTTCAGCTCTGCCTGCTCATCTGAGAGCATGGAAACACTTCATTAACTCACGAGTCTATCCGACTAGTGACTTTGCATGGGTTAGTGATAGTGAGATACTTCTGTTGTTTGCATTAATAACTGGAGCTTATGTGGACTGGGGGATTTTGATTTTTAGGACGGCAGTAAACTTTGCGAAAGGGAACGGTATAATAATGGAAGGCCGATGCCTTTTGCTTGGTTAATTTCAAGGTTATGTATTCATTTGAATGAAGTCCCTGAAATTGCTTCTGATGAGATATATCCGTCTCGTGATTGTCGTAGAGGATTGCTACCGGTAGAGAAATCCGGGTTGTTCGCAACTATTTAAGATAGTTGTTAGTGGTTTTATTTAATTTAGTTTAAGTTTGGTTTGCTTTAATAAGTTAAAGTTGCTTAAGGTTAGCAAGTTAATAGTCAGTTTGTTTTATTTTTAATCGTAATAGTTTCTTTTTGTTTAATATATATGTTGTTTGATTTTAATATACGTGTGTTATCAATGTTTATAACGATCATCTATAATTTTAATTTAATTTTCGAACCTACTTTTTCATACTTATTGAACATCGGACGATGTCGACCCGTAAGTGGGGAGTAGAGTTAGGTTTGAAAATTCATTAAAATTTTCAAAAAAAAATAAAAAATAATTATAAAATATAACTTTTTCATATAAATTAGTACTTTAATTACTTATTTCTTAGTTTTAATTTTTCTTGAATAATTTAAGTTGGTTAATATATGAATAAAAATGATATAATTCGAGAGGATTAATTTTTGATTTAGTAAAATATATTAGATATATAATGAATATGTTTTATATCTTTTATAAGATTTTAAGATTTTGAGTATGTATAACTAAATAATTTTTATCAAATATTTCTTTTATGGAATTATTCAAGTAATTTTTATATTTATAAATAAATTTTTAGATAATTTTCTTTTAAGATTAATTATGAATTTGGAATCAAAAATTAGGAATGATGATTTTTGGGCACTTAAAATATAACTATAAATGAAATAACCTCACTCGAATAAAATTTCCAATTTTGACCCCACCTCACCTTTTAAAGAGTGATCAAGACCTCACTCTCTGAATTTTAGCCATTTTGATTAACTAGAAATTTCCGACCCTTAGCTTATTTTGGTCTACATTTCTTTGACATCCTTCGAGTTTATGCGTCTTATGAGAGGAGATGATGACGAGAAAAAAGTTAAGAGTTGAGAAAAATAGTATATCTTTGAGATTGGAATGAGTTCGAGATATGTTAATGTCTTATGAAAAATTTATATTAGGAACAAAGCACCATTTTTACACGAGAATAAATCGAATATCAAGTATCTTCCTATCTTTGATCGACCAAATATATATCGATGATAGTAGTCCAATTTAGGGGATTATCTCGAAATGTCCTATTCTTTGAGAATGAAGGCATAAGTCGAATTAAAAGATCTCAAGAATGATTACGTGTTTAAGGAAACCGGACTCGTAATTTTAGATCGAAAGAGTAGTACTCCGATCAATCTTGATGAAGCACTTTGCTTGTGAATTTGATTATTTACACACACTCACGCTTTAGTTCTTAATGTTAATGTTAAAAAAAAAAAAAAAAAAAAAAAAAAAAAAAAAGAGAAAAAAATCTGAAAAATAGTTGGAATAAAAGGATGTTCTAATCAGGCTTGTTTTTGATCAAGAATGTGAAGACGTGAAGTGCGTCACGACTTACATCTTTCTCTTCTCGATTTCCTTTTCTATCTTTTCGATTAACCAATGTCCTATCCTAATATATTAAGCCACTATGTCTTCTATCGACTTAGTTAATGATTCCGAAATTAATAATAATCGAGATAGAAAGTATTTCTAAAATTTTATTTATATTTACGAATTATTGCATGCATGTTTCCATCTAATTCATATTTGATACTTAATTCATTTAAGTTATATAATCTCCCTTTCTTAAATTTCTATAAAATTTATAAATTATATGTTTGTAATATTGACGATATATATTACTTTTGAAATTTTAATCTAATCAATTATATTATCTCATTATATATATATTACATTTATTTTTGCTCGAGGACGATCAAAAGCTAAGTGGGGAGTAATTTGATGTATTATTTTATATGATTGAATTTACGTGATTTTATTATGTTTTGTTGACAAATTCTATGTAAAATATCTAAAATTATGATATAATTAGTATAAAATATTAATCTTTGTAGTTTAGTATAGTTAGTAGTAAAAGTTAGTATTTATAATAAAAAGTTGTAGTTTTTGTACGGTTTTAGTAACCGGGATATTGTGTCTATTTTACACGGGTATTTTGTGTTTATTTCATTGCGAGAATCCTAAGATGAATCTGAAATCCAGTATCGACACTTTTGAAGTCAATACAAGTCGGTGAAAGGAAGTTATAAAGCGTCACCGATATAAATGATCAAGGAATAATTGTTTCTAAATCTCGAAAAGGGCGTATAATACAAATGGCTCGAGAGTATGTTTTACAAGAAGTGGTCTTGATGAAAGTTGTAGAGAATTCAACGAGCTTTTCAACGGAAGTTCGATTATGTCATTCGATATCGAGAATTCAAGTTACGATTTTTAGAAGATTAAGCTGTGTAATTATATATAATTATATATATAATTACACAAAGACAAGTAATGATTATGTGTAACATGGGGGAACATGCTGAGGACAAGCTGAAATGATTAGCATCATTACACCGGACCGATCCGGCAAATTTTCAGGACCGGTCCGGGAAGGAAGAAAGTCTATAAAAGGGGAGCATCAGAGAGTTCATTTGGAGTGTACCAATATATATATACAATATTCTATATATATTCTCTCCCTCTTCTTTCTCTTTTTCTTCTCCTTCTTAGTTTGTAAATAGGCTTTATGCCAAAATAATGTAGTAGTAGTACGGTAATAATGCTCGGGAAATTCTCGAAGGTTCGGTGTTGCTGAAATCGTTGTAAAATCTGGAAAAAGACGATTTACGAATCGGCCAGTCATAATCGGGTAATTTCTATAATAATTATGTTTATGTTTGTTATTTTCTTCTTTTTAGTTTTATAATGTTATTAGGCTAAATCTAATAACTAGCCAAAGTTATGTAATCGTATTATTTCGATCTTTTAGTTAAAAGAATGATGTTAAAATAAAATGACTAAAATTGAGTAAAATGAATCTTTTTCTATTTAAACTCACGTAATGATAATATATTCGAATGAAGTAATCAATCATAATGAATACTACATATAACTTTGGCGATGAACCGACCAGAGAAGTCGGGGATATGAGTAAAAATAGAAAAACCGGAGGGTAAAAATGGCCGTCGATTAACGGAATCCTATTTCCTACCGAAGCGATTTGTCCTAATAAAACAAATCTTATTAAAATTTGTATTCGAGATCTTAATAATGTTAAAATCACAGTTTAATTGAAACTACACCGTTTGTATTAAATCGATCCGCTTGACAACCGGAGCCTCTTGAATAACATCGGCCATTTGACAAATGGAATCACCTCTTTTATCCGGGGTAGATTTGTACTCAAATTTTGTTTTGACTAACTAAGTTTAGCATGGGGCAGTTGTGGACCTTGGGCTGATGACTTTTGACATATGACAATTTCATACGCTCGTGTGAGGAGGAATTGTTGACATTAGGAGTACACCGTTTCATTCACTCAATTTGACCTAAAAAAGGAAGATCAGACACATTCTATTAATCGAAAAGATCGAATAAATTAATTACATATACTTTGGCTAGTCTAGTCTATAAATTATATATTGGTATCTATATATTTATATATATATATATATTTTACTATTTATGTACATCTATATATATTTATATATCTATATATATTATATTAAAATAACTTTTAAATTACGCATTTATTTTATGTTAGTTAGAGTAGTAATAATCATGTTTATAAAATTGCGGTTTAGATCGAGTTAATAGCAGACTCTTTGGTGTTTAACCACACTTAAAAGAATTACCACTTTTTCCCTGAGGATTCGACACACGACTCACCACTTTATCACTACAATTTGACCCGGTACACTTTGCCGGTTAGGATCCGTCTAACCTAGAAAGGTCTGCCCTCTTCTTGACGCCGTTTAAGGTCCAGTTTGGTGACGTCAATTATGCGCAGTGATGTTGATGATGAAAATCAATGACCGGTTATGTGTTTACATTGGGAAATGCAAGTTAGTTAGCCGAAAGCTACTCTTGAGGCTCTGATGGCGTTATCAACTCAAGCGCGAGAATACATGGCTCTTTACTGAAAGCGACTAATGAGGGTATCTCGGTTGAAGGGCTTGTCGGTGATTTGGGGTTGCATCGAGATCAGTGAGATATATTGTGATGATCTAAGTGCAATATGTTTAGCCAAGGATCAGGTTCATCATGAGAGAACCACTCATATTGATGTCAGATATCATTTCTTGAGGAATGAGAAGAGGGTTGTAGTGAAGAAGATCGGCACAAAGGAGAATCCTGCTGATATGTTCACCAAACCTGTTCAGCAGAGTAAGTTTCAGCTTTGCCTGGACTTACTGAATATTCAGAGCTTATAATCTGCTTCTGAAACTCTACCGGGCGGTCGGTGGAGTGGATCTTTGTGGAGATAGTCTGGTACTAGTACATCTGGCATTGACGAATGCATCTGGTACAAGTACATCTGGTTATGCAATCTGTTTGACTCTGGTGAGAGTTCAAGTCAAGGTGGATATTTGTCAGTAAAGTGACTTAAACTCTACATCTGGTGGAACCAATCTGAGGACTCAGCTGTGTGATAGACAGCTGAGAAGTGTATTCAATTCTGTGCATCAGTAGGGTGGAGTCTCTCGAAGCTTCCACACGGCCAGTGAAGTCTGTGAGAGTCTTTGGAATCTGACCAGAGGTCCCACGTCTGCTAATTCTGTTATGTGACAGCTATACAATGTCATTAAAAGGAAGACACGTGTAGGGGTATTTATGGTGTATCAAACAAATAATCCTTGACAGCTAGGGTTTAGAGATGTGTGCCTACAAATACAGTTGATGTTGCATTGTCTGTGTGTGTGTGAAATCTGTAACTCAGTGCATAATAATAAAGATCTTTTTTTTGCCCGTGGTTTTTTATCTCTCTCACTTTGAGAATGGGTTTTCCACGTTAAATCTGTGTTTTTCTTGTTTTCTATTATCTCCTTTGATTATTTGCGTTTGATTGCATCTGTTTCTATTTCTTGCATCTGAAGTTATCTCCATCTGTTATAACAAAGCATGGTCTTCTTCAACCGGGCCACTGAAAAGATACCATTGAAACTAAGCCTCCAAAATGGTGTGTCGACATTGCCTGCAATGGGTGATACATAAGAGAGCAAAGCATTAAGATCAATAAATTCCCCCAACTCTCTCCCTCTTAAATCTCTTCTCCACTCCCAATCCCAACACCAAACCCCTTCTACAAACCTCCCTCTATCACTCACCACACACACACTATCTTTCTCAAGTCGAAAAAGTCTCGGAAAATCTACCTCAAGAGTACGCTCCCCAACCCAAGAATCTTTCACTCTATTTCCCATGCCTAGCTTCCATCCAACAGAGGATAGAAGTTTTCATGTCTCTTATGTTTCATCATGTGATTAGTTGAAGGTAGTTTGAGTAGGTCTCTCTCTACCTCTAATTTTGTTTCTTTTCGTGGCAAACCGGAGTTATCCCTATTTTTTATGTGGGTGGGGTGTTGTTAAGTATTAGATATAAAATTGCGATACGTGATGACGTAGATCAAGTGATAATAAAATACTTGACCACCATAAACCAATACTAGCAAGAGGACTAGGTCCATCATAGTATAGTTATAGCGAATCAAGGTCGATCCCACATGGAACCAATTGTGGATCATTTATATATAAATAATTAATCATTCATGTCAAGGACACAAAGGCGGTCTACGACCAACAAAAGACAAGAAAAGTAAAGGACACGACTCGACACAACACATAACGTAATTAACCTCCCTAATTATTAAGTTATCGTTTGGATCTAGAGATTCTATATAACTAAGCTAGACTCGACAACTATTAACCCGATTCGTATCTCTTTTATATTGGCTACGGGAGTCATCCCCTAAACTAGATCTAGCTCCGGGTAGGCCATCCAGATCACTATGCTACATCACGTGACTTCGCTTTTTAGGCCTCCATCTCATATGACTCATGACGCTTACAAAACTAGGGATGCCGATATTAACCGTATTCCTCACCTAGGCAACATTCCTTTGTTCAGCGTATTTCCTAAGCGATCGCATCGAGTCTCCGTCCTATTAACACTAACTTTTTAGGTATCATGTTAATCTACGATGTACGTATAACTAGGTGTGCACAATTCCTAATCTGAACATATCTAGATCTCATTGAAAGTCCCGGAAGATCAATTCATGAGCCGACCTAGGAGTCCTATATTGGTATGTGGAAATATTACAAAGATTACTTGAAAGAGATTGATGAGTCTCTTTGAAGTTCAACAGGTGCCCAACAGACCTCTCGTAAATTAAATCACAGATATTTTGTACACTTTATTTAATTATAAAAGACATATTAATTGTGATACATATAAACAATTAATATGTCAAACTCTAGTTTACTTTATGTCATAGACACAATTAATATGTCATAGACATAGCTTTTACTTTTACTTTTGCATGCTTGCCGCCCACATCTACATACTCAAGTGGCACCCAAGCTAGTGCTAGTCTCTCTCAATTGTATCTATTTATACACCTCTCATATCAATGAATAAACTAAGTTGAAGTTTACTCTTGTGTTAACACATTCTCAAACTCTCTTCATGGTATCAGAGACTTACTGAGTTCTAAAATCCGCTGCAAAACTCAGTTCTTTTTAAGAAAAATGTCAACATTATCTCAAGTTTCATCTTCTTGATGAGATCACAATTTGCCTCAAGAGATCGGATAATCGAACACTCTTCTTTTACAAATCATAAACTTGATGGTAACAATTATTTGCTATGGTCAAGGTCTATGAAAATGTATATCTCCGGCCAGGGCAAGATGGGATATCTGTCTGGTTCCAAACACCGCCTCACTAAATCCGACCCCAAGTTTGAAGCATGGGACACGAGAAAATAACCAAGTCATGACCATCCTCACGAGGTCTATGACAAAAGAGATCGATGAGAACTTTATGATGTATGACACTTTGCTAAGGAAATGCAGGATAATGCCGAGACCTTTACTCAAAAAGGACAATACATCCAAGTCTATGAACTCGAAGCTCAGATTCAAAATTGCAGACAAGGGGATATGTCTGTAACTCAATACTTTAATCAACTATCTAAGGCATGGCAACACCTAGATATGTTGGAAACTCACCCCTGGAATGATGTTAAAGATCTTGCACTCTTTAAAGATATTATCGAGAAAAGAGAGTATTCAAATTCCTTCTTGATCAATCCTACTCTTGATGATGTTAGAGGTAGAATTCTTGCTACTAAACCTCTTCCAAATCTCAAATCCATGTTTGCTGAGGTCAAACATGAGGAAAGCAGGAGGAAAGTGATGTTTCTTTGAACCCCCTGCCGACAACCTCACTGAAAGTGCCACCTGGCGATCGTCGGGAACCTGCTGAGGCTACCGAGGCTTCTGAGAAGCCTCTTGATAAAATCGGGAAGCTGTTTTGTGACCACTTTATAAACGCACTAATCACACCAAGGACACTTGCTTTGGAAGCTACATGGCAAGCCTAACTCCTCCAAGACCTCCGGACACCTGCCAAGGAAAGTCGAGGCGGATACATAAGTGAGGAAGAAGATGACAACAGTTGAATGCTCACTTTTGCGCATTCAAAGCCTTCCTAACTCAACAAAAGGGAGGTAGTCACTCTCTGACATAGCCTCTCATGCCAAGATGGTAAATTCTACTCATCTATTAGTAAAGAAACTGGATTGTTGACTCTGGGGCCTCATCCCATATGACTGTAATAAAAATCTCATTACTCAACTTAAGCCATGTCCCCAAATTCACAATATTAAGGCTGGCATGGATCTATCTCTAGTGCAAAAGGCTTTGGTCAAAAAGCGACTTACTAATAAGATATGCTGCAGAATGTCCTATTTGTTCCAAAATTAGATTGCAATCTCATATCTCATCAAGAAACTTACTAAAGATTTGAATCTGAATCGTTGTTGTTTTTAATGAGAATCGAGTGCACATTCCAGATCATTCCTCAAAGACAGTGATTGGGACTGCTAAACCTTGCTCAGTCTGTTTGTGGTCAACCTGTTTGAAGACAGTAAGACTGAGACCGAATCGCCTCGTGAAATGCACTCAAAACCTAGACAATATCATGTTATGGCATTATAGACTAGGACATCCCGAGCTTTAGTTATTTAAAGTCTATAGATCTGAATTGTTTAAAGGTTGTAATTTGAATGATCTTCAATGTGATATTTGTCGGTTTGCTAAACTCACCAAATCTGTGTATGCAAAATTACCTTACTTACCATCCACACCATTCACCTTAATTCACAAAGTGACGTATGGGGACCCTCAAGAGTAAAAAGCATAACAGAAAGAGGTGGTTTGTTACCTTCATAGATGACCACACGAGAACCACTTGGTTATTTTTAATGAAGGATAAGTCTCAAGTTGGACCCATCTTTCAAGAATTTTACAACATGGTCTCCACTCGGTTTGACACTAAGATCAAAATCTTGAAGACGACAAATGCTCTTGAATATTATGAGTCTCATCTCGGTAATTTCTTGATGGATAAAGGGATTGTCCATATCGGTAGTTGTGTTGAAACCCCTCAAAGAAAAATGGGGTTCTTTGAGAGAAAGAACAGCATCTGCTTGAAATGGCTAGGTCTATTATGTTTACCACAAATGTTCCAAAATATATGGGGTGAAGCCATATTGACTTCCACATACTTAATCAACAGACTTCCCAGCAGGTACTAGGCTTCAAAACTCCTATCAAAACCCTCTTTGGACACACACTCCTGCCCCATCTTATTTCCCGATTACCTCCAAAATCTTTGGTTGTCTTGTGTTTGTCTATATCCATGCCCAACACGAAGCAAACTTGATCCCAAAGCTCACAAGTGCATTTTCCTAGGATATGCAAAGGACGAGAAAGGTTACAAGTGCTACTCTCCTTACGAAAGAGATTTTACAATTCTATGGATGTAAATTTTTTGAAAGGACTCCTACTACAACAAAGTCCACTGAGGCGATCAGCGATGGAAACTGATAGAAATTGACCTAAACCCTTCCTTCAAAGAAACTCTTAACCTCAAAGAACCTCACGATCCTCAAAGGATCGAACCCAAGTACCCTCTCGACTCACAACGACTCTCACGATCCCGAAAGAACCAAGCGACTCGAGCCTGCGATCCCGAGCCCATCGACACTCAAAGAATCTGCAGAGATCCTCGGCTGATCTCATCGACATTGATGACAGACCTATTGCTCTAAGGAAAGGGAAAAGATCATGCACTGATCATTCTATTCATACTTATTTATCTTATGATCGGTTGTCTCCTGTCTTTGCCATGTTTACACAGGACCTGGACTCTCACTCTATCCCTAGAAATATTCAGGAGGCCCTTCAAAATGATAAGTGGAAGGCTGCCGTTAAAACTGAGATGACTGCTCTCCTGGATAATCATACTTGGGACCTCACAACTCTTCCCAAAGGCAAGAAGACAGTTAGCTGCAGATGGTTATTCACTATCAAATACAATGCTGATGGTACAATTGACAAGTACAAAGCCGATTGGTAGCAAGGGATTCACTCAAACTTATGGTATTGACTATAAGGAAACTTTTGCACCAGTGGCAAAACTCAACACCGCCGTGGGTTCTCGATCTCTCTAGCTGTCCAACCTGGGTGGCCTCTACACCAATTGGATATCAAAAATGCTTTTCTCAATGGTGATCTCACCGAGGAAGTCTATATGAATGTACCTCCTGGTTTTGTCAATCCCCACACTCGGGGCAAGGTATGCAAACTCGGAAATCTCTATATGGCCTCAAGCAATCCCCAAGAGCCTGGTTTGGGAAACTTACTCTGTGGTCAAAGCTGCTGGATATCATCAATGCAACTCGAGATCACACTATGTTCATCAAGACAACCAACCGGAGAGAAGGTCTATTCTTATTGTATATGTGGATGATATCATCCTTCTTGGAGATGACTCTACCGAGATTCAAAATTTAAAGACTCTCTTGGCAAAGGTATTCCAAGTTAAAGATCTGGGCTCCTAAAATACTTTCTTGGTATGGAAATAGCTAGAAACGGTAAAGGCATTTCAATCTCTCAAAGGAAGTATGTACTAGATCTGTGAAGAAGAAATCGGCATCTTTGGGATGCAAACTCTTTGTATCTCCAGTGAGACCCCAAAGTAACACCTTCTCGCATGGTGACATTCTTTGTCGAGAAAGAACAATATCAAAGGCTTGTAGGTAAACTCATCTACCTTTCTCACACAAGGCCCGATATTGCATATGGGGTTAGTCAGGTCGGTCGGTTCATGCACCGCCTCTTGAGCAACATTGGGATCTTGTGAATAGGATCTTGAGATATTTAAAGTCCACTCCTGGCCAAGGCCTGCACTTCACCAAGTCTCTTGATAGATCAATCAAGGTCTACACCGATCTTTGATTGGGCTGGATGTCACATTGATGAAGATCTACCACAGGCTATTGCTCATATGTATGGGGGAACCTGGTTACTTGGAGAAGCAAGAAACAACCTACTGTGTCAAGAAGCAGTGCTGAAGCTGAACTTAGGGCACTTGTACTTGGCATTTGTGAAGCTCTATGGCTAAAAAGTGCTTGATCGAACTTCAAAGACTCCTCTCAAAGAACCTATCACACTATCTTTGTGATAATAATTCACCTTATGCATGGTCAAGATCCCGTCCATCATGATAAAACCAAGCATGTGGATATTGATGACACTTTCTCAAGGAAAAGATTGATGCCGAGGATTATTCAACTCCAAAGATGTTCCTCACAGATCGAATCTTGATATTCTTACCAAGGCTATTCCCCCTCTTATGTTCAGCAGACTTAGTAGCAAACTTGGCTGCATCAACATATACAGCCCAGTTTGAGGGGGGGTGTGGAAATATTACAGCATTACTTCAGCAGATTGATGAGTCTCATTGAGTTCAAGAGGTGCCCAAAGACCTCGTAAATTGCATGTGAGGATATTTTGTACACTTTATTTAATTATAAAAGACATATTAATTGTGATACATATAAACAATTAATATGTCAAACTCTAGTTTACTTTATGTCATAGACACAATTAATATGTCATAGACATAGCTTTTACTTTTACTTTTGCATGCTTGCCGCCCACATCTACATACTCAAGTGGCCGCCCAAGCTAGTGCTAGTCTCTCTCAATTGTATCTATTTATACACCTCTCATATCAATGAATAAACTAAGTTGAAGTTTACTCTTGTGTTAACACATTCTCAAACTCTTTGTGATACATATAAACAATTAATATGTCAAACTCTAGTTTACTTTATGTCATAGACACAATTAATATGTCATAGACATAGCTTTTACTTTTACTTTTGCATGCTTGCCGCCCACATCTACATACTCAAGTGGCACTTGAAGCTAGTGCTAGTCTCTCTCAATTGTATCTATTTATACACCTCTCATATCAATGAATAAACTAAGTTGAAGTTTACTCTTGTGTTAACACATTCTCAAACTCTCTTCATGGTATTTCCTAATAATACGCTAATTAAAACAGACGAGCAACGTAGCCGTAGCCATACCTACTAAGATAAGAAATTCTAGGTGGACAATCACACCATAAAGACGTGGCTAGATTGACGCGGCGAAAACCTAAATCTTAGCGTTTACACATAATGTAACGGATAAAATAGAGACTCATAAAGCAATTATATAGATCTACTAAAAACACGGTTGTTGATCATACCAAAGTCATCTATAGGTCACCGGATGACAGATCTGGGCGTGTGGATCCTTATAGACAAGGAATCCTCACTGCCTCATATCGTATCCTTAGATCTACATCGTTCGGTGAAGAACGAACAACCTCAAACAATAAACAATAATTGGGGGCTTAATTACAAAGAACTAAGAACAAATAAATACAAGAACTTACATTATTGCAGAACTTGCATAAAAAATATTCTAAGAAAAACTGAGAATTTTATTATAAATTGAGAAGTGTATATGGTCGTGTAGAGTGTGGTGTGTGTCTATGGCGTGTATAACATGCCTTTATTTATAGGGGTTCAAGTTAATTAAGAGATATACTTCAAAATGTCAAAACAAATAAGAGATAACTCTCGGCCGATCTCAAAATCAAGATGCGCCCCCCTTCTTTCATGCGTGTCCATTGGCGCCAACTTGGATTGGCTTACTCCTCTTTTCGTGCTTATCCGATCTCTATCTTGAATTTCCTTTGATTTATCTTGAGATTTAATTCTTCCATTTGTATTTATCCTCCAAAATTTATCTCAATCTACAAAATAGATATTTATCCCAAAATAAATCATATTTAAATAAAACGGATAAATATAATAAAAACGGATAAATACCGAGTTATATAATAAAAACGGATAAACACCAAATTATATCTTATAAATGGATAAATACCAAATTATATAATATAAATCACATAACATTAAATAATACATATAAACATGCGATTTATCAAAAAATATATATTATTAGTCTCGATTTAAGGTCAACGTTGATGACTTTTACGGGTATAATTTGACCGTCATCAACTACCCCCCACTTAGATTTTGCTCGTCCCGAACAAAGTATCAATAAGTCATTCCCCAAGACAACATTTCTCATGGTCAAATCATACTTATACAAGAAACTCGAGTCAACTCATACCATTCATGCTCATAAGGTATCCATTATTCGCTACTCGCTATGAATCGAAGTGATGTGTGCATGTGCATTCGAGTTTATACTTTCGTGGCAAGATTAAATTTTATGCTAACTTCAGCCTCAACCTACCAACATCAACATTCCCACTTCTTAAGCCTCGCAATGGGTAAAGACATGGTGCAATAAGCAAGAGCGTCATCTAGAAGGTTTTGGACTTGGAGACCGAGAAAATACTCAAGCCTCTTAAAATTGAATTTTTTCTCACATTTTCATATTTTCAAGCATTAACACATCTCAAGAAAGAAACTTGCTTTAAAAGTAAATTATGCATTGCAAGAATCCCCTTTCACGGATTGGTCAATAACATGAATATTACCACAAGCGCGAGGCTACTTTGGTAATGTTACTACAAGCCCAGTGTTTAACGCTTTGTCAAAACACAGATAATTCTCAAGCTTATTACTCCGCTTTGATGGCCAGAAGATAGGAATACATCAGCAGATAAATATCGACACTAAGTCTACATAACCAATCATCTACGCAATGTACACATAATTCTTCAGTTATTATAATTTGCACGGTATTCGTCGATTCAAATTTGAGTAATCGAATAATAAATAACTACTTGCAACAATCGGCATGAATATCCTTAAATTTACATTCACATAAGTATAAAATGATCACGTACTCATGCAACTTGGTTCCTTTCCTATCAATTCTTAGCTAGGAACTCACAATTCTAAGGGTACGAGGTAAATAATATGGCATTTATTCAATTTTTTCAATTTTTCACCATTTCATTCGATTTTCAATTATAGTACATCATAGCTAAGTCTCCTACCCCCTCCCCCCACTTAAACACGTCATTGTCCCCAATGACAAAGAAAAATGAGAATTTAAGAAAAACACTTAGCTCTGGAAACGGCTCTCAAGTAGATGCAGAACATCGGAGTAATCTAAGCATGTCGTGGAGAAGTAAGGGAAAACCTGTTTAAGCAAACCAAACGGAAACTCCACGAAACCGTTAATAACACGTCAATGGAAGTTATTAAAGAATGTGGTAGTAATTAGATATAAAATATCCAAAAACAATTTAAGCCACTTTATTTCATACAACCAATGACAAGGAAAACCAAAGAGTTAAAACTACTCGTTCAGACACGAAGTCTAAAAAAAGGGATACATATATAGACGCAAAAAAGAAAAATACTAAATAGAAGAAAAAAACAAGCAACTAAAGAAGGTAGTCTTCATCTATAATCTCCACCGCTGAAATATTCTTAAAACCGGGTGGAGAAGACAAAGATCAAAAAGCATTGCCCCACGTGGGAAAACATGAGGTTGACTGGATCAACCATGTATTCAATCCAGTGTAAAAGAGAAACTTGGTAAGGTATAACAGATTGAATTTGACCTATCGGCTAAAGATAAACTCAGATACTGAGCGCAGACTCTTCACGTTTTGATTGGATATCAACAACTTAGGGAGATGTAGATTCTCCTCGAAATTACTAATAACCCAATGTATCACATAAAATTCATCACCGTCATCAACATGGTCGGATCGGTGTGATTTTTTAGAACAAAACTCATCATCTAGAAATGTCGGGATAGGCGTAAAAGTGTGAAATTTAAAACTTCCGGTAGAAAGATAAGTTGTATTTTGATCAAACCAAAAACTTTTAAAATTGAGCTAGGGTCAGAGCTACACTTACCCCGACTAGGATCATGAAAACCAAAATGATAAAAGATCATCATTAAAACTTAGCAACGGTCAAATTCCGCAACTAAAGGGTATTTTGTAAACAAAATGGAGGTTGGGAGTATGATGGGTCTAGAAAAAGATATACAAAAAGGTGGTAAGAAAAGATAAAGGGTGGGTAAGAAATTGTTGGGTGGGTACTGGGTGAGGGATTGGGTTTGGGTGGGAGAGTGAAATAGATGGAAAGAAAGAGAGGGGATGAAGGAATGGTTAGAAATGTGAACTGTGAGGCAGATTGGTGAGAGAATAGAAAGGTTGAAGGGTGAAAAGGTACAAAGGAAAGGATAAGGGTAGTTGCAGAACGAATTGCACATAATTTTGGATTTTCACTCGGATCACCATTCTAAAAAGTTTTGGGAGTTGACCAAAAAGCGTTCTTTTTCGCACCAATCATTCTCTGTTACATTTTCAGTAATTCTCAAGTTCTCTTAATGCTTCCATCTTAAGGTTGATTGCTAAATTTCCTTTTCTTTAGAAATTTCTCGACTCTCCTAAGAAACTCTATTTCACGTGGCTTATATTGAGTAAAAAAGTTTTGCACATCCTTAGCCTAACGGCCATCGGAACACGGCAAAATAAAAAACCTCAACATATGTCACGTTACTCTTATTTAACTCAACAAAACCTAAAATCCTAAAAAGAAATCCTAAGGGTTTTAAAGAAGTAGTTCTGAGTTTAAAGTCCTCAGCTCGACTTTCCAAAAAGTATCCTTGTCAGTCATCCTTCATAGTTCGCGGACTTTGACCCTTTGAGCACTATAAGAGGTGGGCTCACACTTTTATGATTAATACTCTTCCCTTGGTTGTGAGACCTAGGAAATGACATCTATCCATACAATTTATACAAAGCTCTTACCTCGGCTCTCGTTTTAGGAATGAGTGAATTCTAAGGAGATTTAGTCCTAGGGACCCATTTTAATCACATCCTCTATAATGCTGCTTCATTATGCTCCCTCAAAACTCAACGCCTTCTTTAGATTGCAAAGCTTAAACTACACAAATTGTTGCTCCCATGGCGGTAAGCAATCTCATGCATAGGACAATGAGATTTTGATGAACTACGAGGAACTCTTTATTCACTTTGCTTCCTTCAACTAATACATGTTTCCTTACACCTCTGAGATGAGACAGATTTGGGGCGTAACCTTCCACACTAATAAAATAAATCTCACAAACCAACTCCGGGCTAAGATTCATACTCAGGTTCATGTATAGGCTAACTTATGCTCATAAGACCAAAAGATAGTAAATCATAAGCAAAAAGGGTGTACCTTGCCTTCAACATTGTACCACGAATAATTCGAACCTTAAATTTTTTTTCCGGAGCCATCTTAGTGCTTTAAAGGTATTGCTTCCATCGCTTTTCCCATCGCAGATTCGTAGCTCCACATGTTGTTGGGTTATTTCTCAGCCCCCACAAAAAATTACTGACTCGGATTATTGCTTCCCTGGTTTCTGCAAACAGAAGAAAAACAAAAAACAAACGGACCGTAGACTGATTTTAACATGGTTTCCCATGCTGCTATCAGACCTATGGATTAAACATACGGAGGTAAACAGACACGCGAAATTCCAGAAAACAGAACCAGGCTTGCTGGCAGCGAGAGGCGCCTCGGCTGAAGCGAAAACCACTGCTCCAGATTCGGATTTTTACACAGAGCGAATAACGTGAGGGACTCAAAAACATAAAAACAGACTATAAAACAGAAAACTTAACATGGATAAAAAAGTATTTATATATAAAATTGACCGTTGGTTCCCCGGCAACGGCGCCAAAAACTTGATGACGTAGATCAAGTGATAATAAAATACTTGACCACCATAAACCAATACTAGCAAGAGGACTAGGTCCATCGTTAATATAGCTATAGAGAATCAAGGTCGATCCCACAAGGAACCAATTGTGGATCATTTATATATAAACAATTAATCATTCATGTCAAGGACACAAAGGCGGTCTACGACCAACAAAAGACAAGAAAAGTAAAGGACACGACTCGACACAACACATAGCGTAATTAACCTCCTCAATTATTAAGTTATCGTTTGGATCTAGAGATTCTATATAATTAAGCTAGACTCGACAACTATTAACCCGATTCGTATCTCTTTTATATTGGCTACGGGAGTCATCCCCTAAACTAGATCTAGCTCCGGGTAGGCCATCCAGATCACTATGCTACATCACGTGACTTCGCTTTTTCGGCCTCCATCTCATATGACTCGCACGCTTACAAAACTAGGGATGCCGATATTAACCGTATTCCTCACCTAGGCAACATTCCTTTGTTCAGACGTACTTCCTAAGCGATCGCATCAGTCTCCGTCCCATTAACACTAACTTTTTAGGTATCATGTTAATCTACGATGTACGTATAACTAGGTGTGCACAATTCCCTGTCTGACGCAGTCTCTAGATCTCATTGAAAGTCCCGAAGATCAATTCATGAGCCGACCTAGAGTCCTATATTGGTATTTCCTAATAATACGCTAATTAAAACAGACGAGCAACGTAGCGTAGTAGCCATACCTACTAAGATAAGAAATTCTAGGTGGACAATCACACCATAAAGACGTGGCTAGATTGACGCGCGAAAACCTAAATCTTAGCGTTTCTACATACGTAACGGATAAAATAGAGACTCATAAAGCAATTATATAGATCTACTAAAACACACGGTTGTTGATCATACCAAAAGTCATCTATAGGTCACCGGATGACGAGATCAAAAATGTGTGGATCCTTATAGACAAGGAATCACCACCGCCTCATATCGTATCCTTAGATCTACATCGTTCGGTGAAGAACGAACAACCTCAAACAATAAACAATAATTGGGGGCTTAATTACAAAGAACTAAGAACAAATAAATACAAGAACTTACATTATTGCAGAACTTGCATAAAAACTGCTCTAAGAAAAACTGAGAATTTTATTATAAATTGAGAAGTGTATATGGTCGCGCGTGTAGAGTGTGGTGTGTGTCTATGGCGTGTATAACATGCCTTTATTTATAGGGGTTCAAGCTAATTAAGAGATATACTTCAAAATGTCAAAACAAATAAGAGATAACTCTCGGCCGATTTCAAAATCAAGATGCGCCCCCCCCTTCTTTCATGCGTGTCCATTGGCGCCAACTTGGATTGGCTTACTCCTCTTTTCGTGCTTATCCGATCTCTATCTTGAATTTCCTTTGATTTATCTTGAGATTTAATTCTTCCATTTGTATTTATCCTCCAAAATTTATCTCAATCTACAAAATAGATATTTATCCCAAAATAAATCATATTTAAATAAAACGGATAAATATAATAAAAACGGATAAACACCGAATTATATCTTATAAATGGATAAATACCAAATTATATAATATAAATCACATAACATTAAATAATACATATAAACATGCGATTTATCACAAAATATATATTATTAGTCTCGATTTAAGGTCAACGTTGATGGCTTTTACGGGTATAATTTGACCGTCATCAATACGTCATCTTACTTATAGCTGGTAAGTTGTTACTACAAGTAGGATATATAGCTTATCAAGTAAAGCTCCGTATATTCCTCTCATGTTAAAAGTGGATTTTTGACTGAATTTGATTATTAAAAAATCGATATGACATGATGTAGAATAGCATTTGCATCAGATGATTTTAACGAATTATCAATTTACAAGTTTTAAAATACTCCCTCCGTCTCACTTTGTTTGGGACTTTTGGGAACTCATAAAAAATAAGGAGACATCGTTTAATATCTTGTCTACTCATTAAAAACATAGCTCAATTACAATTACATCCTTTTGTGTTCTTCTATATTTTTCAATAAATTGTTATATGAGGTCATTTTAGACATTTAAGAGACAAATTTAAATCTAAACATTAGAAGTGAGACTAATTTTGGGACATCCCAAAAAAAAATAAGTCTCAAACAAAATGAGACGGAAGAAATACATGTTTTTGTAGTTTAAAGAATATATATCCAAGATGAAAGGTATGGTTGTTTCTTTCATTGTGTTGCTTCTTCTCGTCTATGAATTTGCAGTCGATTTCATAGCTAGACTAGATATAGGCCACCAGACCAAGTTGGGAGGGGGGGAGGGGAGGGGAGGTGACTCCATTTAGTTTTCATTAATTTGTAACGAACACTAATTCTTGTCCAGCGCGGAAGTGACAAGTGTTATGATGTAACACAGTGTACTCCTTGAGCTATGTTATTATGATGTCTAAGAGCTAAGGCTCTCACCGTTGAAATGCTTAACAAAGAAGATGTTCCTAATCCACCCGTCTTACATTTTCTAACTTTGTATCATAACTGCGTATAATATAGATCGCTATGTACATTAATGTATTTTTTTTTTTTTTGGTTTTTGTTTGCATAACTGTATATGGTACACTAGAAGATACATTGAGAAGATCCCATGTTAAGCAAATTAATCTTCTAAAATCATTTAAATAATGTATTGCTACATAATTGTGTGATAATAATGATGATTATTCCGATTTTATTGAGAACCCGATTTTTCTAAATTCCAAAACAAAATTTCATTTTGATATTATGTCGTTCCCTAAAATCCCATCTCATTCCATACATTAAGATTAACCACCATAGAGGATACAATGACATAGAAAATGATATGTGCACTACACACATTGTGTAGAGCACATACACTACCACCACATCTCTCAATGATTAAAGTGCATCTATTAAAATGAATGGTCAAGATTGTGTAGTGATACATCCACTACATACTATATATGTACAGTGGATGTATCATCATCCCAATGATATACTTTTTTCCCCGTAAAATCTCAACTACCTATCATAGCACATAGAGTATCAAATACACAAAGACAAAGATCAAGAATCTGTTATCTTTCAAGTAGCTTTATACACACTTTTTCCTTTTTCCTTTCCAAAATGTTGAGATAGGGAGAAGTTAAACTCTTAGAAATGCTCCTTTAAAACAGAAATTTTATCGTATAACGGTCGTAAGAAAATTATACCAAATAATACATTACAGCCACACATTTTTATTCTCTTTTGTTACGGTATGTCATTTAATGTAATCATATTACAATCGTTGTTAAGGAATAAGGCATCTACCGGTATTGGGGTCAATGGACCCCACTAAAAAAAGACAACATTTAACCTATAAAAGTTTTTTTAGACTCCGTTAAAAGAAAAATTACGTTGAATTTTTTTTCAAAACCTCTTGAAAATAATTGTTGAATCCGTCACGACCATTGTACGTAGTATAACACCATGCATCATGCAAATAGAAAATACATGTATCATCATGCAAATAGGAGGGAAAAAAAACACACACACATATATATAAAATTTTGCCTGAGATGATTTGATTAGACTGCTCTAACGGGTGATGTGGGTTCTACATAAACATAAACACAAAAACAGTCAATTGCAAAAGGCAATTCCACTGTTGCCACCTATCTTTATAATGAAGAACACTGTTAATGCAATATATATGAACATTCTAAAGATTGTGAAATTACCAAAACACTTAATTACCTTTGTCTCTATTACAGAAAGCCTAGGTTTAAAGCAAACAATACTGTAGCTGAGATCACATTGGCATGCAGAGAAAGCTTATATAGAAATTTTATGATGATTAAAAATTTGAGAAAGAGAAAGAAAAGGGCAGTTTTGGAAAGACAGAAAATTGTCCAAATAGGCCCTTGTACAGTAAATGTATTGATTAAAGTTCTAGTAGCTACATGAAGAGACACAAGTTTAGAGCATAAGGCCTGTATTCTTCTGGCACATAATTGATTTTATGGGTTGGTTGAATAATAATGTGTTAGTATTATTTTTGTTTCTTTTTGTCTGGATTTATTCATTTGTCGGGTCCAATTGCTTATGGCTTGGATATGGTTTGGAACCTTGTTATTGGGTCAAGAAACTTTCAAACCACTACCTTTTTCACTCCATCATAAACTACCCTTTGTCGTTAGAAAAATTTACATTTACTCATTGTCTATATTGGGAATTATATATATATACCCTAATTTAGTAGTGTTTAGATAAAGAATTGTATTGTAGTTAAGTGCTTGAAAATATGAATCTTGTTTGTAAAAGAACATCCATAGGAGAGGTGAAGATGAAGAAGTAGTTTAGATCATTTTGCACCACTAATTAATCTTTTATGTTTAGCCAAAGAAATATGATGAGTTAATGTTAAGTCGTGAAATCAAAAGTCTCACAGTGGTGACGTATTGATCTTGGCCTTTTGGTTCATATTATATATATGGGAAATTAGGGATAAGGACAATAATCCTAATATTATTAAGCAATGGAGACAACTATATATTTTTTATAGGGAGAAGAACAATCGCATAATTTTATAAATGAGAAGAACAAAAAAAATGATCTCAAAATCGGTGAATCTCCATAGTGAATCCCAAATCGGTGAATTTCGATAGTGAATTTTGATGATGAATCCCGACAATGAATTTTGAAAATTAGTGAATTTTGATGATGAATTTCGGCAGTGAATTTAAATAAAATGAATTTTGAACACAAGTGAATTTCGATAGTGGATAAATAGTTTTGTCTTTATGCAAAAGTTTCAAAAGATCGTCCTTCTACTCAATTGATGAAATATTTTTGTCGCTTCTCCTCATTCCCTATATATGGGAAATTAGGGATAAGGACACAATCTGAATATTATTAAGCAATGGACAACTATATATTTTTATATAGAGAAGGACAATCTGCATAATTTTTATAAGCGAAAGACAAACAAATAATCTCGAAAATCGGTGAATCTCCATAGTGAATCCCAAATCGAATTTCGATTTCGATAGTGAATTTTGACAATGAATCCCGACAATGAATTTTGAAAATTAGTGAATTTTGACAAATGAATTTCGGCGAATGAATTTAAATGAATAATTTTGAACACAAGTGAATTTCGATAGTGGATAAATAGTTTTGTCCTTTATGCAAAAGTTTCAAAAGACTGTCCTTCTACTCAATTGATGAAATATTTTTGTCCTTCTCCCTCATTCCCCCTTATATATAAGACCTTCAGTTTTTTGAATTAGATGATCGGTGAGATGTATCACTTAAGAAATACTATATGTGCATGTAGGAGATGAATGTTTGGGCTATTGTTGTTTGAGTTTCAGAAGAGTTTTTATATTCTCCGCTAGAATGATATTGTATCTTTCGCTTGTAGATGTTAGTCAATTGGATTGAACCGTGTCTAATCTTTTCATTGTATTTTTCCTTCGTCTTCCCTTTGTTTTTTTGTTATTGTTGTTAATGACTATAGCTCGGAGTTTGTTTCCTAACAATCTGATATCAGAGTCTGGTTGTTTGAGTTTGAGAAAAATATACATCATGTCATTAATTATGTATTATTTTGAAAATTTCAACCAGAGAGTTGACTTTAGGTGTAGAAGCTTATGATGGTGGCTTTGATATAAGGAAATATAGTAGCACAATTACTAACACCAATTGGTTTAGTACAACGGTAAGCGCTTGATCCTAATATGGTATCGGAGTAGGAGATCCCGAGTTCAAGCCCCGCTTTCAGCACAATTAGAAACAAAAAACAAAAAAACCCAAGTGTTGGGCCCCACTCTTTTCTTATAGGCCCACACTTACCAAATAAAAAAAAACAAGTCAAGTGTTGGGTCTCTCTCCCTTCTTATAGGCCCACACTTGAGGGGGCGTGATATAGGGAAATATAGTAGCACATTACTAACACCAATTGGTTTTATTACAACGGTAAGCACTTGATCCTAATAGGCTTCAATGCTGTCTTGCTTGGGAAGGAGAAGAGTTTAGAGAGAGACGATGGTCAAGATGCATGTTTTTGTCCATATATAGTTACTAGAGACACTCGTTTGGCATGATTTAGAATTTTGTGAAGAAAGTGCAGCGATATTTCTATTTTCTGAATTTGAGATTTTGTCCCAATATGGAGATTAGATAAACATGTAAGACTCAATCCCACATTGCTAATTTACTTTTGTCATGGCCTTTGGTTCTCATTTTGATAAGGCCTTAAGTTTTTTGTAATTGGATGCACAATGAAGATGTATCACTTAATATAAACATCATTGCATATAGCCCAATATTTTGCCTTTTGTGATTTGGGCTTCATCGGAGTTTTGTATTCTCCACTATAGTGATATTACTCCCTTTTTCCCATGGACGTAGGTTAATTTTGCCAAAACACGTAAATTCGGTGTCTCGCCTCTTCATTGAATTTTCCTCTCTCTTTCCCTTTGTTTTTTGTTAGTCGTAAAAGGCTATAGCTCGAAGTTCGATTTCTAACAAACTGATATCAGAGTCTGGTTGTCTGAATTTAGAAAAAATTAGACATCATGACTATATTTAAGTATTATTTTGATAAGTTCGACCGGAGTTTCAACTTTGGATGCGGTGGCTTATGATGGAGACTTCAACATTGTCTTGCTTAGGAAAGAGAAGAGTTCAGAGATACGATTGTTAGGAGGCATGAATCCATTCAGAAGATTAATACCAGAGACAATTTCTTTCAATTAATGTTTCACCTTTTTAATCCATATTCTACTAATTTGGACTCATTTATACCCGATTTTGACCAATTTCTACTCATTTTTACCTGATTTCTACCACAGTTCACTATCATTCAATTTATAGATTGAATTTCTATAGCAGTGCTTGGATTTGTTCAGCTATTGAGAGCTTGTGGAGAAGGTGGTGCCTTAATTATTACTACTTCTTGACGTTGGACTTTTGTCCCAATGTAGAAATTTGTTAGGCGGTGGGATCAAAAATCCCACATAAGCGGCTTTTATTTTGGCTTTTAGAATTATTATTAGTAAGACCTTCAGACTTTTGTATTAGATGCACAAGTGAGATATTTCACATAAGACATACTTTATTTACATATAGACCAATGTTTGAGCTGTTATTATTTGGATGCAAAAGTGTTTTTGTATTCTCCACAATTGTGATGTTGTTCTCTTTCTCCCGTGAATGTATGTCAGATTGACTTAACCACGTAAATTCTGATGCATTGTCTCATTGTTTGTTTTCGTACCTTTCCTTTGCTTTTATGTTATTGTCGTTAAGTGTGATATCCCACATCGGTAAAGTAAATGAATGCTCACCCCCATATAAGTGTGAGACATAAAGGTCTTGTCAACTTGGGCAGCCCTTTTAGACCAAGCGAGGACGGCGGTCTAAGTAGTTGATCGGACCATTTATGACTCATTTAGCGCTACCAGACCTGGGGTCTGGGGGCGTTACAGAATGGTATCAGAGACGACTATCAGACGGATCTAAGTGCCACAGGCCACCTCTAGATGAACTTAAGTGCGATAGGCCACCTCTAGAGTCCTCTGGTAGAGACGAACTGGGACAAGTCCACAGGGGCAAGTCTTGGCCGTCCTGGCGAGGACGTCAGTCCCTTATAAGGGTGGAGAATGTGATATCCCACATCTGTAAAGTAAGTGAATGCTAACCCCCATATAAGTGTGAGACATAAAGGTCTTGTCAACTCGGGTTAGCCCTTTTAGACTAAGTGAGGACGGGCGTCTAAGAAGTTGACCGGACAATTTATAACTTATTTAGCGCTACCAGGCCCGGGGTTTGGAGGCGTTACATTAAGTTCTATAGATTGGATTTTGATCCCTATCACTTAAGATTACATTTCCTGTATGATTTGAGAGATTTCATTAGTTTTTATTAAAGCCTTTTGTGAAACTTGTTACTTGCTCTCTATCATGGTGTTAATTTTCTTGATTAATGCATGATTTAATACTCGTCTTCGACATTGCGAACACTGATATTGCGTGTAGGAAAAAGAATAACACAACTGCTGGTAAAACGATCCAGAGATAGACTCGTTTTCCCAAGCTAGGGAAAAATATAGCATTCCAAAAAGTTTAAAGCATATTGAGTCGGTTAGAACTGATCCTTATGCCATTGAACATGACATATGGAAACTATTATGCGAGAGTGAGTAGTCTCTATACTAGAATCGTACTATATATTAATCATCACAAGAGCACAATATGATGGTTTGTAAGTGAAACTCATTTTCAAATAAATCATGTGTACTCATTTATTACTTTTGATCATTGTTTTCACTAGAATATTGGTGATTTAGTGAGACTTAATTGGTGAGTTGCAATGTGATTGATATAGGTCGATAAAGAACACTCTCTTACACGGTCATTTGACTCGGATTTCCAACATCATGTCCTCTCAATGCAAATGAGTCATCAAAGAAGCTCAAGGCCTCAAGGAAATCAGAAAGACCCACTTCACTTAACGGCTTCAAGTCTCAAATATATCAACCACTAGAGACATTAAGGCTCAAGGTGTGCGTCCGGACTTAAGTCCTTGGAACACCCATAACGTTAAGTGACACGTCTTAACCTTTAAACTACTTGGCATGGATTTTATCTACAATATTATTGATATCTCTTACATGAATTGGGTTGAGGCATCTTATCGCCAAGGACATATAGGCTGTGTCCTAGCTTCTGACAAGTTGTCTCTCTAGATCTTTGCAACGGGTTATGCATATCAACATTATACCCTCTCTCACCAGTCTCATGTTGATACTACAAGATTATTGAAATGGAAACAATTTTAGCCTTCCCGACAATAAGGCATAAATTTCCATTTCATGGTATGTACACCATACTAGGCATCTAGCTAATGCTCATCCCTTTCCCTTTGAGGTGATTTTTCATGTTTAAGGTGGATGATAAATTGGATAATAGTTTCTGGGGATTCGAGTGTGTTATAAAGTTGCAAAGCGAATGTTTTGTAACAGATGAGGAGTTCAAGGTTTCTGGCCATCGCCGTATATGATCAAGATGATTGTCGAAGCAACGTGATTTTGCTATAGCCTATTGTTTTCGATACGTAAATTATGACAGTGTAGCTTTTGTTTTGTGATTTAGTCCGAATTTGTTAGTAAGACTGACTTGTCTCTTATGTTTAATGTTATTACATACATCGATCGACACTTTTTCGATCAGGGTACGTTTGGATTGCTTAAATGGAATGGAATGAAATGCTTTTTTCATTCCATTCCATCATTTTGGCGTATTTGGTTGCGAGAGAATTGAATGGGTTTTCATTCCATTGGAATGATTTTTTACCATTTCATTCCATCAAAAAAATGGATGGAATGGACGGAATGGTTTGATGGAATGAAATGTAAGCATAATCTAGTGATAAAAAATCAACCACCACCGCCCGCCCGCCCGCCCGCCCGCCCGCCCGCAACCTCCCGTGGCACATGCCTACCCCACCGCAATCCACCGCCACAACCCTCCTCCTTCCACCACCTTCCACCACCGCCGTCTACCCTGTCACCACCCCCAGCACAACTCGTCACCATCCCCTATCATAACCCAAACCACAACCATCACAACCCACCACCACCACCACCGCCGCCATAACAACCAATGGTATCGCACACCACAACTATGCACCACCATCACAGCCACCTCAACCACCACTATTGTACACCACAACCACCACCATCACCACCACCACAACTACTACTATCGCACACCTCACATCATCCTCCGCCACCCACCACCGCTTGCTACACTTGTTATCATTGACGCTCATCACCTATCGTGTTACTTGTCACATCTAATATAACTTTGCATATTTCATTCCATTGCATGCCAAACATAGGAATGAAATCGGTTTCATTCCATTCTATTGCATTCCATTCCATCAGTTTTATTCCAGCAATCCAAACGCACCCTTAAATTTAAAGACGGATCGTTACATAATAATTAATAATCACTATGATCAATGAAATGTATATATTTCCATGAAGCATATATACACCAGGCTTTCAAATTCTTGAATCAGGAAATAACTAAAGGAAAAAAAAAATCATTTTGCTTTTTCATTTTTATTTTTAAATGGACACAAAAAGAAAAAGGTAAAGAAAGAGAGAGAATCCTAATCACAAAGAAAAATCACCTCCTTTAGACAAATCCTATAAAGGCCATTTACAAAAAGCAAAAGAAAAAAAAAAAAAAAAAAAAAGAGTCTATTAAAGTCCACCATACAAGAGTACTTGAGGTAGTCAAGTATGAAGATGAGAGAAGAAGAAGAAGAAAGCTAATTTTCAGAAGAAAAAAAGAAAAGAAAAAACTTATGACAGTTAAAAAGCTATAGAAAAAGCTGTTGATAAACCGAAAGAAAGAGACTTTTTTCATTATTTCTCTCTTCACCCCCCTCCCCCTCGTGCTTTTGCTCAGTTTTCCTCTATATCTCTACTTCTTTAGTGCTCTAGTGGTCTAAACCTTGGTTTTCTCAGTACCCCATAAATATCTTTGGTGAAGAAACCAAGAAAAAAAAAATATAAGTTATAACTTATAACTTATATAAACCTCTTCTTAATTCTTCCCTATGTCTAATACTATAAATCCCTCTTCTCCCCCTTCTGATCCCTTTACTTATCTTGAAAATGGTAGCACCAGCAAGAGAAAAAGAAGACCAGCTGGTACCCCAGGTAACAATTTCATTTGTTTTCATCATTTTCTTTCAATTAATGATATTATCACACCTACAATTGTGATAATAGCATACTTCTGTCATAATTGTTGTGGTAGTAGAATTAGTTCTGTCATAACAATTGACAGAACTAATTAATGACAGTGTTGTGTCATAACTGTTGTTGTTGAATTGTATGGTGTTTAATTAGTGTTGATTGATGATGATGATAATATAATAGATCCAGATGCAGAAGTTGTATCACTATCACCAAAGACACTTCTTGAATCTGATAGATATGTATGTGAGATCTGCAACCAAGGTTTTCAAAGAGACCAAAACTTACAGATGCATAGAAGAAGACATAAAGTACCATGGAAGCTTCTAAAGAGGGAGACACCAGTGGTTAGGAAAAGGGTATTTGTATGTCCAGAACCTAGTTGCTTACATCATGATCCTTGTCATGCATTAGGGGATCTTGTTGGAATCAAGAAGCATTTCAGAAGGAAACATAGCAATCATAAACAATGGGTTTGTGAGAAATGTTCTAAAGGCTATGCTGTTCAATCTGATTACAAAGCTCACCTCAAAACTTGTGGCACAAGAGGCCATTCTTGTGACTGTGGCCGTGTATTCTCTAGGTAATTTATTTTTTAATACTCAAATCTTGTAAAAATTCAATCTTTATTGTATTTTTTAGATGGGTTTTCTTTTTTATTCAATTTTGGTGGTGGAATTTTGTTTTGAGCTTAGTTTTATGAATAAAGATTAATGCTCTGACTAACAGAGGGTTAAATTTATATTTTATTACAAGTAAATATCCAATCTTTATTATATTTTCTTGGTGGGTTTTCATCCATATTCAACTTTGGAAGTGAGTTTTTGTTTTGAGCTTAGTTTAGTAGGGAAAATTAATGTTTTGACTAATAGAGGATTAATTAGTTTTTTATTATATATGACAGTTTACTGGCAGTTAGTCATGTTTTCAAAGTGAGGTCCTTGATAGGTCAATTTTGATAGTGGTTTGTTTGAAAATCTAATTAACATAAAGTAGTAAAGAAAACAATTTTTTATTTATTGCATGTTAAATTGATTGGTTAAACCTTTGTTATACACTTATTTTTAATAATTGATAATGACTTTAAAACCTCTTTTTAAAATAAAATAAAAAACTTGGACTGAATTCAAATTTTGTTTTATTAATCAAGATGTGATTCATAAACAGTAATTAATGATTCTATTTTTCTTTAAAACAGTCTTCAAGAAAGTCTATTGCTTACTATAGAAGTGTACTCATTTCTTGGTCATCTTGTGCTGTGTTGCATGCCTGCAATTTCATCACTTTTGTCACCTTTTTTTTCTTTTTTACAGTACCCCATACTCATTATTAAAGCTCACATATTTCATCTTTTGGTTTCAATTTTTTTAAAATTAAGATATTTTTTGCCTTCTTTCAAACTTCTTGACAAAATATGACAAATTTTCATTACCATACACAGATGTTTCTGGCCTTCCTAGAATTTCGTGTAATTTGTTTCTGATGAGTGTGCAGTACTTCTGAAAATAAAAAATAAAAAATGAAACAATTATTATTTTTTTTTTTTTTTAAATGTGCCATTTGCTTTGGGATATATAAAATGGAATTATATAATGCTCATTTGAAATTCCGAGACATACTTGTTTCTCTTTTCCACTACATATATCATTGCTTTTGCATTCATATTTAATGGTAAAGTATTATAATATATCGTATACTGTTAAGGTATAATGCAAATGATATATTCTTTTATTCTTCTAGGGTGGAAAGTTTCATTGAGCATCAAGATGCTTGTAACATGGAGCATATACGATCGGAACCTCCATCATTTCCGGCAAGCACCGCCGGTTTTTGCCATTCTCGTACAACTTCGAGTCCTAGTGATCCGTCCAGTGACAACACAAATATCAGCGCTGCTGCACCATGGCGTGGTGCAGCAACACTGATGCCAAATCCAATGGATTCAAGAAATTTGGTTAGCCCTTCGAGTGAGATCAGGAAGAATACTACTACAGCACCCCAATATAATCTAGAGCTTCAACTTTTACCTACATCAAATCCTTTGAATAATACATTAAGATCAAGAAAAGATGAAGAACATTCCACTCATTTACAACTTTCTATTGGATCATCAGATTTTAGTGAGAAATCTCCGATGGCGGCTGCATCGCCATCGCGGGCTCGTGACGAATCGAGTCACCAAGAACTTGCGGCTTGTATGGCGGAAAAGGCGTACGCCGAAGAGGCAAGAAGACAAGCTAAGAGGCAGATAGAGCTAGCTGAGCAAGAATTTGAAAATGCCAAAAGAATTAGGCAACAAGCACAAGTTGAATTGGAAAAGGCTCAAGCTTTGAAAGAACAAGCCACAAGGCAAATCAATGCAACCCTCTGGAAAATCACTTGCCATTCTTGCAAAACGAAGTTTCAAGCTAATGCCGCTGTTACAAACACTCGTGATCAGAACTCGTTGGGTTTGAATTATGTCTCATCTGCTTTAACGCAAGGTTGTAACCCCGAGAAAAGCGACCGGTTTGCCCCGTCAAAACATTGGGTTATGGATTAAAGATAATGGTATTATTCATCAAGTTTATTGAATTAAGATGAAAAAGTAAGTAAAAAAAAAAAAAAAAAGCATAGACTATTACGATTTTCTATTTTAGTAATAGCTGTAAAAGTGTGGAGTGTTATGATGATTAGCAGTACTGAGGTATGATGTTGTTGTATTTTATGCTTTGTCTCATGTTGCATGATTCAATCACCAAAAAAAAAATATATATATAGTGGCATTAATATTTAAGGGTTTTACTAGCTTGTACACTGCCTACTCATCTTTACTTAAAATGCAACATTAAAGTACTAATAATTTCTGTTTTTTTTCATTATTATTTTCTTAAAGTGGTTGTCAGATAGAGTATGGTCTATATTTTGATTCATATATTACTTAAAAGATATGTAATTATTGTCCTTTTTACAATAACATTAAAGTTTTTAAAGATTTTGAGTTTCAGTCATCATAATAGATATAGCTAAGATTCTGGGGCTCTAATATATATTTCGAGACAATGTTATTATCATAATAGTTCTGTCATAACGAATGACACGAATCGTTTTTAAATAATTAATCATGACGTAAGATTCATTATTATTCGTCGTGGCATACGCTACTAAAAAGTTAGATGAAAGAGTATATATATGTTAGTGTTTTATTATATGTTAGTGTTTTATTAATCATGACGTAAGATTCATTATCATTCGTTGTGGCCTATGATGTACCGACACTTCAATCTGGGCGCCGTGCGCCGTGTCCGACACAAGACACGACACGACACGCTCCGACACGCTCCGACACCGTGTCTGACACGTGTCGGCTGATTAAATTAATATTATTTAAAATTTTAATATCCGACACGTTTTCGACACACCTCCGACACGGCGCCGACACCCCTGAACACAATTTTTTCAATCTTTTTTTATGAAACCTGAAAATATACAATTTCTATCTTGATTACTCTGTATTATGTTTATATGTTTTTTGTTATAGACGACAATCGTTTTTACACTTAATTTGTAATAATTTGAAAGTCAATCATAATTTTCTTTTTACTTTTGACATCGTATAGATAACAAATATCTATTTTAGATATTGATAGAGTTTAAGTATTACATATCTTATTTTATCTAGTTGTTTAGACTTGTATCAGAATATTTTTTTGATAAATTTGAATATATATATATATATATATATATATATATATATATATATATATATATATATAGAGAGAGAGAGAGAGAGAGAGAGAGAGAGAGAGAGAGAGATATATATATGTTAAAAGCAACATTGTAACACCCTGTAATGTCATGTTTTCTTTGCATAATGAATCTTTCGTTTCGTTTATATATATATATATATATATATATATATATATATATATATATATATATATAGAGAGAGAGAGAGAGAGAGAGAGAGATATATATATAGATGTATATATGTGTATATATATATATATATGTGTGTATATATATATATATATATAGATTTTTGTCTCAGAAGACAAAATTATAAAAAATTAGGATAGAAGAAATCAGTAATTTAATAAGAACAAAAGAATAATTTTGAAGTAATAAATATGAAGTAACAAATGTGGAATAGAGTAAATATGAAGTAACAATTGTGAAACACAAAGTAACATTAACACGTGAAGTAACAATTTAAAAGTAACAATTGTGATTTTTGTCCTTTATAATCATGAAAATGTTACTTTTGTCCTTCCAGACCCATTTATTAATTTTTTTGTCCTTGTGACCCCTTCCCCTATATTATATGTAACGTGTCGGGGCCGTGTCGTGTCCTTAAATTTTAGAATTAACCGTGTCGATTTGTCCGTATCGTGTTGTGCGGCGTGTCCGTGTCCGTGCCCGTGCAACATAGGTTGTGGCATACGCTACTAAAAAGTTAGATGAAAGAGTATATATATATGTTAGTGTTTTATTAGCTTTATATATGTGTTTTACTTTTCTTTATCTATCTATTTAATCTTCAATGTAAATTGTAACCTAGTTCATACTATAAAAAAATAATTACTTTTGGATGATTCCTTGTTCAGTAAGTTTCTAAATGCACACATGAACATAGCATTGTGAATCATAGCCAAACTCACTTGAAATTTGCTTTTCTTGTCTAGCCTTAGCGCATGCCTTTTACTCACATCATAAACTTCTAAGTTGTAAGCATTATGCAATTTTTTTCATATCACTCTATAGAGGGGACATAGCAATTAACAATGCATATAAAATAAAGTAGCTTATTTATTTGATATATGATTATGTAACGCCGTCAAACCTCAGCTATGGTAGCGGTTATTGAGATATAATGGATCCGATTACTACTTAGGCTGTCGTCTTCGCTTGACCTAAAAGGGTTAACCCAACAATTTTATTATGTCTCACTCTTATATTAATGTGATGTATCTTCCACATTCTCAATGTGAGATATTACATTCTGCCCACTATAAGCAATTGACGTCCAGGATTTAAACTGAACTTGCCCCTACAATAGGTAACTAGAGGTGCCCCCACGCCATCTCTCATAGTGCAACACTTAGTTTCGTCTGATAGCCGATTTTGATGCCAATGTTAACGCCATCAAGTCCCGGGTCTGGTAGCGCTAATTGAGCAATAGTGGATTTAATTAACTATTCGGACCGTCGTATTTGTTTGGCTTAAAAAGGTTAACCTGAGTTAACAATTCCATTATGTCTCATATTTATATGAATGTGATGTTTCTCCCACATTCCTAATGTGAGATATTATACTTTCATCATATATAATCAAACATTTAAAAAGAGTATTATGTCATTTTGTGGTGATTACTTTGCGGTGAAACATTTTCCTATTTTAGAGCACAAAATAACCGAGCATTCAATTAATAATGACGTTTTGCCTTAGTAGCGTAGCTTAGTAGTAAAATAACGGGATGTTGTAACAACAGTCTTGCTTTTGAGCTTGTGTGAGTGAGTTTGATTCTTTAATGGTTGTCTTCTCCCAACAATAAAATGTGTATATACAGTTCTTTAATTACACACTGGACAACCGAAATAGAACCCTCAATTTACATTTAATACGACACTTTAGGGGCAGGCTAATGATCCCTCTGGGCGGGGGCTCCACCTTCAATAACCGCGTCTCCTTTAATTCGTCCCCAAATTGATTTTTCTTTAAAAAAAATTGAGAATGATTTTCACACCGTAAAAAGAACTCAATACATAGCATTTTATTTTCATTTTTGCTCTTTAAATTTGTATAGTTTTCGCAATCATTGATTCTGACTGAATCATATATAAGCAGACTGTTAAGAGTTTTCCTATAGTCACGAAGTATATATATATTTTTGACCGGTATTGAGTATATTACATACCTAACATCTGATTCAATTTGAGCCAAAATTATTATCTTTTTCTTATTATTATTATGTCAGAATAATGTGATGTGTGGAAAAAATATTTTTTTTAAATGCCCATTCATTTAAAGTTATTTTTTTTATAAGAGACTAAAAATATGTAAATGGTTTTTTTTTTAATAAAGAGAAATTAGTCAATATGTGGTCTCTTTTTAATAAGTTTTTAGGCGGTGTTAGATGGGTGATTCTATGGTGGGGAGGCTCTAATGCGGAGATGTACACGTGGCAACATCTGGACCACACAGTTTCATCCTGTGTGGGGAATTCCCTATTGCATCTGAAACTATGTGGTCCAGATGTTGCCACGTATGCAACTCTCTATTAGGGCCTCCCTGCATCAGAATCACCCGCGTTAGATTACGTGGTTTGGCCAAATTGAAGATCTTTGTTGGCTGAGGTGGTCAGAAATATGAGGTGACTTCTGCAACTTTGTCAGGCATTAAAGCACAGTACAGCAATAAATATTAGTGCTATTATAAGTTGGCCTTCATATTTTTACTTATAATTATACAATATAAGTATTTTATTACTACTCATTTCAGTATAATTTATTGGATATTTGTTTATAAGGACTGATTTGGAGACTTAATTAGGCACTTAGGACACACCTAAAAGTTAATTGGTTATAAGGACAAAATATCAGTTCTTGGACTAAATTACCCCTATATTCTTATACGTAATCCGACCCAGCAATCCAAAAATTTCAACTATTTTCTTGACCAGAAGTTTCAGATCTCTCTATGGCTCTTCCACCATCAACCGCCTCCGCCGCCGTGAAATCTGCTAAGAAGGCAACTGCTAAGCTTTCCACAACCAAGTCAGCTGCTGTCGCAAAGCCTAGATCTCATCCTAATTACTACGAGATGATTAAGGAAGCAGTGGTGGCGTTGAAGGAGAGAACAGGTTCAAGCCAGCCAGCAAATCCCGAAATTCAATGAAGAAAAGCATAAAGATCTACCTTCAAACTACAAGAAGCTTCTCTCTGTTCAATTGAAGAAACTCGTCGCATCTGGAAAGCTGACAAAGGTTATGAACTCCTACAAACTCTCCACTGAAAAGGCGGTCTCTGATAAGCCGAAGAAAGCCTCAGGTTAAGTGAAGAAGAAGAGGGCTGCTGCTGCAAGAAGGAGAAAAGCGTGAAAAGCAGAGATCTCTGTGAAGTTCACGGTGAATGCTTTGCAATTGCATTTGGACTAAACCAAAGAACAACAATCGTGGATAGTAAAGAACTTGAGAATATGCATGATTTGTCACCCGGGTTTGCTAAGTTTGATTCTTGTTTAGTTTAATTAATTTGATTAAAAGTCTAAGATACTTCTACGTTCATACATGTATCAAATTTCTTTTTGGGAACTACAGGTATCAAATTTCATATTGATTCTTATTCATTAGACTTGCCTTAAGATGCACCAAATGGATTTCTAATATTTTGAGCTGTTGTGTAAAGATGAAACTATATGTAATGGAAATGGTGATCAGGATGGTTATTATTTGAAACAGCTTAATGAACATGCTTCATCGAACCCGATAGAAATATTAGGAAAGGATCCGAGGTTTGATTTTTCGTTATTTTGTGAGCAAAAGTATGATCAATTGATCCATCCAACAATGGAATCCTCATTTTTAGCGCTTTGATCGAAAGAAGCGGTGTTGAATTCATGGAAATCGATCACTGTGTTCTACGAATCGTCACTTCATATTCACATGTCAACAACGCATCGTCAAATGTCATTTCATCTTCACATGTCACTTCAATTTCGGTTTTCAGAAATTAATTCAGAAAATTATCAAATGAGATATAAGAATAAAGAGAACGAAAAATATGAATTGACTTGAAAAATTATGTTGATCGGAGTTTTATATCAAAAGATATAACGGTGCCACTTCATAAAATGTTGGTGTCACATCATCAAATGTCAATGCATCCGGTGGTCAATGCATCGCGGTATCACTACATTGCGGTGTCTCGCATCGGGGTGGCCACGGTGGTCAATAGATTGAGGTGGTCAATGCATCCGATTGTCACTACATTGGAGGTGTCTCTGCATCGAGGTGTCTCTGCATCGGAGGTGGTCACTGCATACGGTGTCTCTGCATCGGGGTGGTCACTGCATCGCGGTGTCTCTCAGATCGGGGTGGTCATCGCATCGCGGTGTCTCGCATCGCGATTGTTAGTGCATCGCGGTGTCTCGCATCGCGTGTCATCAGCATCGCGATTGTTAGTGCATCGCGGTCTCTCTGCATCGGGCGTGAACGAACGCGGTGTCTACAATGGGGTGGTCACCGCGATCGCTGGGCGTCTCAGCATCGCGATGTCTCGCATCACGGTGTCTGCGTCGTCAAATGTCATAACATCACGGTGTCTGCAATGCGGTGTCACTTCAATCGCGGTGTCTCTGCATCGCGGTGTCAATGCATCGGGGTGGTCTCGCATCGCGGTTGTCAATGCATCACGATGGTCACCGCATCACGGTTCTTAGTGCATCGAGGTGTCTCCGTATGGAGGTGTCTACTACATCGTGGTGTCACTTTATCGTGGTGTCTCGCATTGGGTGTCAACTTCATCGTCTTTGCCTCTCGCGTCGCGGTGTCACTTCATCGTGATGTCTCGCATTGTGGTGTCTCGCGCATCGCGAGGTTAATGAATGCGGTGGTCACCGCATCGCGGCGGTCAATGCATCGGGGTGGTCAGCTGCATTGCGGTGATCAATGCATCGGGATGATCAACTGCGTCGCGGTGGTCAATACATCACGGTGGTCAATCGTGTGGTGTGTCGCGGTGGTCAATGCATCGGGATGGTCAATGCGTTGCGGTGGTCGCGAATCGCGGTGGTTAATGCATCGCGATGTCTGCTGCATCGCGATGTCTCGCATCGCGTTTGTCGATGCATCGTGGTGGTCTCTGCATCGTGGTGGTCATTGCATCGGGCATCGCGCGTGGTCAATGCATCGGGATTAGCTCGCGGCGTGCTCGATTACTACTATATTTTAAACTAGAGATCGGCTCGGTTAATTATTCTAGTAGCTCGACATCGCGGTTGTCAGTGCATCGTGGTGTCACTTCATCGCGGTGTCTCCGCATCGGGGTGTCTCTGCATCGCGGTTGTAAGTGCATCGCGGTGTCACTTCATCGTGGTGTCTCTGCATCGCGGTGTCTCTTCATCGCGATGTCACTTCATCGCGATGTCTCGCGATGTCGGGTGGTCATCATCGCGGTGGTCGCGCATCGTCGTGGTCATCACTGACGCGCGGTCAATCGTCAATCGGGATGGTCAATGCATCGCGGTGGTCAATGATGATTCGGGGTGGTCAATGCATCATGATCTTCAATACATCGCTTGGTCAATGAATCATCACGTTGGTCAACAAAAAATAACACCTTTTTTAGCCTGAAAAAAAAAAAAAAAAAAACACTTTTTTTAGCATGCAGAAATTATATATTATAAAAATAAAAGAATTAATAAAATTAATTTAAAAAAAAAACATAACAGAACAACAGCAACAACTTTGCTTTTGGCGCCGGCTTTGCTGTTCTTTTTTTTTTAATTCAGTGTGGCTTTTATCAATTGAGGGTAGTTTGGTCTGTGTATTAATTTTGTGTCCTTATAACCAAATAAGATTTTTTGATGTCCTATTTACCCTATTAAGTCTATTTTGTGTCCTTTTAGACAATTGCCCCTTAATTAATATACTTTCTTCTAATTATAATTATAAATATAAACCGCACTCCTATACATATGACACGGTAGAATCACACACGATCCCATATATTCAAGAATTCATGCCATTTATAATTAATTTTTATTAATTAATACCAAAAATAAATATTAACGTTGGACTCTTACTATCCGTGACGAGGGTAGGACAACTTCTTCCCACATGACATAATAATTGATAATAATGATTCTTCAGGCTGTTTCAATGGTGGCATGCAAGCCAAATGTCAAGTATTGGCTCTATGTATTTTTGATGAGTTTTGCTCTATATAGCTAGCTATAATCTAAATAGTAGGGATGTTCTTGTGTGGTAATTTTTTATTTGTGGAGTTAGTATATGGATGAATCTAAACCAGACACTTTCATTAGAGTGTAAAATTTGTGTTTCAGATTTGTTCACGTAGTAACTGCATAAATATGGAGTTGCCGAAAATTTTATTCTGCTATAGTCATAGATATGAAATGGTGGATCAAATCCAATCAAATTTAGGAATAATGACATGGATCCCTTCTTTGTGGAAAAAATTATCTCAAATTTACAATATTGCCCTCATTTTTATGTTGTGAACCAGTGTTGACATGGTGTGCCTGAATTAGAATAAAACTACTGTGGAGTTACCACCTGAGAACTTTCATAAATAGTCACCCGTTAAATATCGAAGATTCTTTTTTCAGTGTCTTCATTAGTTACGCACCGAATTTACTTTAGTGACGGAATTAGATAACTATTTGAGCTAAGTCCATTATGGTTAACCTTATACCTTAGTAATGTTTCTCTCAGTAACTACTTAGGTCTATTATCAAATTGCTAACTCAAGTTACTAAATCCATTATGGTTAACCTTATAACTTAATGATGTTACTCTGAGCAACTACTTAGGTCTATCCTCAAATGGTTAACTCAAGTTACTAAGTCCCTTATGGTCAACCATATATCTTAGTAACATTTCTTTCACTTTTTCAACCTCGCCAGGACCCTAACAAATTAAGGATACTAGGGGTGACTTGTAATGAATGTTTCTATCAAATTTCAATATTTTCAAGACTCTACCAAATGATTCTAAAAATGACACGTAATGTTTTCCTCACGTTTTCAACATCGTCAGGACCCTACTAAAGGTTTGAGAGTCTGCCAAAAGATTTTAGAGATGACCTTCATACCTAAGACCTATTGACATTACTCGAATCTATGTTACATCTTTCACTTCACATTTTTAATCAACATTGATCATGGCTCATAAAAAAAATCAATAAATCACATAGTTTTATCATTGATGATAAAGCGTGACCCAATTAATTAATGTACTCAGTCTGTTTGCATACTTTTTACTGAAATGTGCGCTTCATACAAGATTTGAACCTCTAAGCTAGATTATCATTACAACACTCAAACTTTTTAACTACTGAATTTTGCCTTTGAAGACAATTGTGAAAGTTATCTATATTGTGTATATCATGATGTAGTGAAAAAATAAATTTTGTAAGAAAAAAAGAAGAAGAAAAGAAATGGTCGGGGCCAAGAGCAAATGGCTCTGAGAAAATAAAGTGCTATGATCTGACTCTACTATTTCCATAAAAGCATGTATAACAGTAGGGAATGGCTCTGAAAAGTAGCATGCACTGCGCCCATATAAATGTCAAAAAAAATTGTAGTAAAGTAAAATTAAATGACACCATGGTTTTCAGTGCCCAAAGTTTTTATTGATAGGCTAGTTTAAATGCTAGACTCGTCACTCTCAAGCATCTATTAGTACACACAGATAAAAACAAACTTCATTCATTCATTCATTCATTCATGCTT
Organism: Gentiana macrophylla; assembly: GCA_026214975.1. Lineage (NCBI taxonomy): Eukaryota > Viridiplantae > Streptophyta > Magnoliopsida > Gentianales > Gentianaceae > Gentiana > Gentiana macrophylla. The sequence goes on along the minus strand of CM047809.1, from coordinate 127,598,872 downwards.
TGGCCATCTTCATAAGAATCAGTGTAGCCAACTTGCAGAGTGAAAGAGAGAAAGAAAGAGGGAAGGGTTATAGGGTTATAGCATAGCATCTTTTCCTATTATGATTAAAACTAATGTGAAAAAGCTACAACTCACAGTTTGGATATATGCTTCAAAACAGCCTAAGGCTTTGTGTACTTGCCAACCTTCATATTTCTACCTTTGACCATTTTTTAATATTGTCTTGAAGGAAATATAAAATGTTTGCCATATTAATTAGCTATCTTAATTTGTCGTAAACTTATACAGATCGAGCATACACTATGTTAAATGATTGATTAATTTGATAAGTAAATTGATTGTTCAATTTAGCTCAGCAGGGTTAGATTGCTCTTGATAAAATTCTTGCTCAAAAACTTGATTGCTTCTTGTAAATTCTTGATATTGTGTGTGTTGCAATCTGAATCAGGAGTCCTCTATTTATAAGTGTAGATCCTTTGATTTGAATTTGAATCTGAATGATAACCGTTACAGGATTTTACTGAATATCCCTGAAAATATCTCTGCACAGACATTTGACATCATTGTCCTTCCGACAATCCGCATCACAACCAATGGTTTATTTCCTTTTGATATGGCTCTGAATTCCTTACAACATCTCTATCATCTTGACCATTGATTGATTAATTAATCCAAAACTTGTTAATCATCCTTATCCATTTAATCTTTCAGAAAAACTTGGATTACTTCGAATTATACATTCATCAGACACATGTTGTGTAAGTCTGCTGATGTACTTGATTGTTAGCTGACTTTTAGTCTGCTGTGTTTTGATAAACACTTCAGCTGACTGCTTCTCATCTAACTTTTTATGATGAAGTTAGAGTACATCATTTTAACATAACCAAGTTCCAATCATCACTTATCTTTAATGGAACTTAGACCTTCTACACAAGGTATATGTGATCAGTCTAGATCATCACAGACTACCCTAAATTCTGATCTCATATCCTTGACTTTAATTACTAAGTTTGATCCCTTAGCCTTCAATACTGAGTTTGTACCTTCAGCCTTAATTATTGAGTTTGAACCCTCGGCCTTCAATCATCAGCAAGTTCCTAGACTCTACTATCTTAGACACTCTACTGACCTAGACAGGTCTGCTGATCAAGTCAGCTGACCTCTTTACAGTGCTTGTTTGATCAAACCTATACAATGATCAAACTCTAGTAAACATATACATTTAATCTGAGCATCTTTTTCTTTTTTTATAATAAATTGATCGACACTCATCATTAAAACTAACATATGTCTAACATCGAGCTTATGCTATATTCTTTTTATCTAGCTTTTGTTTTGAAATTCTGTTCAAAGAGACTGACGTGTTCCGTGACTCTAGTTCATTTAATGCATGCCGGACGTCTTATTTCCGACTGTGGACTCGGCTTCCGGAATGGATCGTTACATGTGATCAACCGAGTGGTCTTTAATCTATCTGTGATCTCCTATCACTTAACTCAATTGTTTTCATTCAATTTTTAACAACTCTAATTTACCACCCACAATCAAAGAAGTAATTAACTGTGTGAATTTACTTTGTATAGTAGTTATTTTTACCAAGTCCTAGTGCAGACATGAAATGAAACTCATTTGGGCAAGTAAGGCATAATGGCACGTTTTTGGCTCTTTACTAAAGGCACTTTTTCTAATCTTTTAGATTTGATGCTTTGACTTTTGGACTTTTTCAGGGAAACTCCTCTTTTTGGAATTTAAAGGCAACTCACCCCACTCACATGGTCTGTTTTTTGGCTTATCACAAACCCTCCTAACCAACCCCTACCCAACCCTCCTCCATCCCCCCACAAACTCTCTTCTCAGTATCCTTCTTTTCCAGTATTGAGATAAAAAGATTTTCCAAATGTACATTGGACCCCATAATCTTCATGTATCTTAATGATTAGGGTATGTTGTGCCAGCCTTATAACCTTTTTATTATCATTTTTGTGATTTTAATAAATAACAAATTCAGGCAAATCACATTCTTGGAGGGTAAACATATGGTGTACATAATTCGAATTAACTTCTTATGTTAAAAGTAAGTGTATAAAAGATAATTGATGATTAATATCAATCTACTGTAAGAATACATATATATATATATATATTCTTACATCTACTTTGAAACCTTGACTATGACGTGATAAAAAGTTAATGATTTCGATCAATAGACCTCTCCATGTTGACCTGAATTTGTTTGGGAACAAATTCCATGTGTTATGATTACCTTTAATAATATAAATTCCGAGTCATAACCTTATCGACAATAATAATAATGAGAAATAAAGAAGAGAGGGGCAAAAGAAAACATAAAACATGGAAACAACAAATTTATGTGGTTCAATCAGCGTGATCTACATTAATTAATGAGTAAACAAGTATAATAACAGTTTAGATCGCGAGCAAATTTATTTGTCATTATTAGGGGTGAAAAAGAAACCGGAAACCAAACCAACCGGCCAAACCAAACCAGTCCAAACGGAAAATACGTAAACCATGAGTTTTTTGTTGGTTTTTGTATTGTAAAAAACCAAACCGTGAAAAACAATTTAGTTTTGGTTTTATTAGATAAAAACCGGACCAAGCCGGAACCAGATATATATATATATATATATATATATATATATATATATATATATATATATATATATAGGGAATATTGAGCTTTAGTCAAACTTCATACTCTATATAAATTTTATTTTTTTGTTGATTTAAGGACAAAAACATTTTCGAACTATTTTGCCCTTTCTTTTAATCCCTGACATTCCATTTTTTTAATCTGTTCTCCAGTATTTTACTCATCTGAAGAGGAATTTCTTTTCTGATCGCAATGGTGGCGAACAGGTGGATAGAGACGGCGACAGGAGAGATGTGTTTATGGACGGAGCACGGATGCTGCAGCTTAGGTTAAAAAACCATTTAAAAGTCGCCGTTGATAGTCAACGTGCACGGTTGATTATGTCGGAGGGTTATTTTTCGGATACGTTGCAGTGGTGGCTTAATCGATTTAGAGAGTTTCGTAGAGATTCTCTGCCTTCTTCTCAGACGATCTACCGTAAAACAGGTGACTTTGTGTTCTTTATTTGATGTGTATAGTTTATATATCTGCGCTTATCTGCTAGGATGCACGGATACGGATACGCGGATACGAGATACGCGGATACAGGATACGTAGATACGAGATTTTCGTAAAATATAGAATACGGATATGCGGTGTATTTGTAAATAATGAAAATATAAGGACCAAAATGTAAATAATTAAAATGAGAGGACAAAATTGTAAATATAAATACCCAAGAGTCCATATAGAGATTAACCGCCTACATCATTAACCGCCTTCCTACTAAAGTCCTCGACTATAAATCTCCCTATGAAATGGTTCATCATCGTGTCCCTGATTACTCCTTTTTCCGTGTCTTTGGTTGTGCTTGTTGGCCTTATCTTCGTCCCTACAATAAACACAAAACCGACTTCCGCTCCAAAACTTGTATTTTCCTTGGTTACAGTCCTCGTCATCATGGGTACAAATGTCTTGACCTTTCCTTGGGCCGCATTTATATTTCCCGTCACGTAGTCTTTGACGAGTCTTCCTTCCCTTATACCTCCCCACCCGACACCACCTTCTACACTCCCGAAAAGCAACTATATCCCGCCCGCACTAGCCCTTCCACCTCAAATGCCCCCCGCCCCCTCCTCCCCCTTTACCCGAGCCCTCTCTGCCCTCTCCTACTCCTAGTATTCATCCAGCATCTGCATCCGAAACCTCCCATGCTGAATCCTCATCTTCCTATTCCCCTCCGTCTCCTGCTCCACATCAAATGGTTACTCGATCCAAAACCAATACTCTTAAACCCAAACGCCTGGACCCTGACTTCGTCCGCTATCCCATTCCTAAAGCTTTCATTGACACCACTGATGCCCTTGAGCCTACCTCAGTTACCGAAGCCTTGACACACCGTGAATGGAGGGATGCCATGAGAGATGAGTTTAATGCTTTGGTCTAGAATGACACTTGGGACCTTGTTCCGTATTCTCCGTCTCAGAATCTTCATGGTAATAAATTGGTCTTCTACGTTAAACGACATGCAGATGGTCACATCGAGCGTTATAAAGTTAGTCTTGTCGCGAAGGGCTTTCATTAGGAAGCCGGTGTTGATTTTTCAGACACTTTTAGTCCGATTGTCAAACCGGTCACTATTCGTACTCTTTTATCTCTTGCGGTTTCACATGATTGGGTTGTTCGACAGGTTGATATTCAGAATGCATTTCTACATGGATTTCTTAATGAGGATGTGTATATGCAGCATCCCTAGGGATTTCGTCATCTTGATTATCCTACTCACGTTTGTAAGCTCAAACGTAGTCTTTACGATCTTCGGCAGGCACCCCGTGCATGGTTTTCTAGACTCACTCATGTTCTTAGTGTTAACGGTGATTTTTACGATATATATGATATTATTCCGTAGCGATTTCCTTCGTATTTTAGTAATTTTTATAGAAAATTACATGTTAAATGGATTTATTGAAAGAATGACGTTTGAAGATGTCTAAGTGCAAAATCGAGCTTATTACGTGTTTTTATCGATGATTTTTCCATCAATATATATGGTTCTATATTTTGCATGTTTCTATCACCTTGTAGGTACATTTATATGGCATGGAAGGAGTTAAAACGATGTTTAATCAAGATTAAATGCATGACACGGCGTCTTGTCCAAATTTCGGCTCGACTCGAAGAAATTTACTTAAAGTGAGCGAGCGTCCACCCTACCAGGCGTGCGTCCCGGAAGATCGAAAAGGATAGACTTGGAATTATCTTTATTTCTATTTATTAGGGTTTAGACTTGCTAATAATAAAACCCTAAGTCGGCAAAACAAGTTATAAAAGGAGAGGCATCGTGAAAAACGAAGAACAATTCATCCTGGAGAAAAGGCTGCGCACGAGGCGAGAGAAGAGGCACACTCGGGTCGACCGAGTGCTCTGCCTTTCGATCGACCGAGCCATGTTTTATTTTTTATTTTTTATTTTGTTTGTTCTTCTGGAGATGAGTAGAGGCTGAGGCCAGTTCGAGCAAGCATGTGAAACCGTTTCTGCAACATCTTGATCTCAACTTTGGAATTGTTTTGTGAGTTTTTATTAAAGTTTGTATCTTTATTATGTTTATGTTGTTACGCAATTTATATCGATGGATTGTTGCTTATTGATGTTTAACGTTTGATGAGAATCGTTGTTAGACCTAGATCACCATAGTAAAGATTAGATTTTTAACCTAAACATAACGAGAGTTGCTAGGTTAAATTTCTAGGTTGCTAGATTGAGAAATCATACACCTTGGTTATGGAAGCGTTAATCTTTAAGATCGAGAGATGAAAGATTAATAGGCGAATTATCTCTACGAGTAGTAGAATTCATACCTTTGATAGGTGAACCACATCTTTATTAAATCTTCACTAAACAATCTAGAGAGGAAGTTGAGGGTTGTGAGATCGGTGGATCATTGCTTGTTCGTTTTCAATTTATTTGTTATCATCTTAGTAATTTTATTATCTTTTTAGAATAGAGTTATTTTCATTAGTTTGGCTCGTAGATATCTTTCCTGGCTTTGGATTGACAACCCTTTGTCCAGTTTATTGTATTCGTTTTAGCTTTGTTTTGTGTTTTTCGTGACAAACCTTTAGAAAAATTAAGAACTAGATACCCCGATTCCCTGAGATCGACTCCGGTTGTAATCGCTATACTACGATCCCTGCACTTGGGGTAAACCGGATTATTTTTATTACTTGTTTTTTTTGCTTAGCATAAAATCCGTGACACTTAGGAAGTTTGGATTTCGGCCTTCCATGGCTGACACCTCCCTATATGTCTATCGTCATGGCTCTCACTCTATTTTTGTCTTAATCTATGTCGATGATATTTTGCTTACAGGTACCTCCGGTGATCTGGTTCAGCAGATTATTGATTATTTATCTTGGCATTTCCCGGTTAAGGATCTTGGCTCCTTATCCTATTTTCTTGGAGTCGAGGCAATCTCTACTCCTGATGGCCTTCTTCTCAGTCAACGCAAATATATCCACACATTATTACAGCGTGCTGGCATGACAACGGCCAAACCGTGTGTCACGCCCATGGCCTCTAATCTTCGTCTGAGCCGCCTTGATGGTCAACCATTTGCAGATGCTTCCCTTTACCGTAGTATCGTTGGCGGTCTCCAGTATCTTTTCTTTACTTGCCCTGACATCGCCTTTGCTGTACACAAAGTTAGCAAATTTATGCACGCTCCTCGGGACACGCACCGGGCGGCAGTGAAACGCATCCCGCGGTATCTCAAACACTCGATTCCTGATGGACTTCTATTGACACGATCTCCTAATCCGGCTCTACAGGCCTTCACTGATGCTGATTGGGCCTCCGACCCTGATGATCGTCGTTCCATTGGTGCCTATTGCATCTTTCTTGGCTCCAATTTAATCAGCTGGCGCTCTAAGCAACAGGCCACTGTCGCCAAGAGTAGTACCGAAGCTGAGTATAAAGCCATTTCCCATGCTGCAGCTGAGTTGCAATGGGTCACGTTCTTACTTCGTGATATGTCAATTAATCTTTCACAACCTCCTACTTTGTGCTGTGACAACATTGGCGCCACTTACCTTACGGCCAACCTAGTTTTCCATGCCCGGATGAAGCACATATAAATTGATTTCCATCATGTTCGTGAGTTGGTTGCTCTCAACAAGTTGCGTGTCGCCTTCCTCCAAAGATCAATTGGCCGACATTCTCACCAAACCGCTCGGTCACGTTCGTTTTACTGACTTGAAGGCCAATCTCCATGTTCATTTCATTCCCATGGGATTGCGGGGGCATATTGAGGCTGTGAAACCCTTGCACAAGAAACCAGGGCCGAGTAGTGTAGGGCATCATCATTATAATTATTTCCGTTTATGTCCCTAGTGTGTTAGCTATATAAACAACTATTGTACAACAGATTATTCGATGAAATACAACTATATTTTACATTAATAGATAGAAAGAAAAGTTACAATTCTTGGGACGGAAGAATTTTGGGACTTTGAAAGGGCGTAGAACTTAATCTTCACGACATTTATGAAAAAAAAAATGCAAAAAAATCAACTTTTCTCATTGTAGCTGTATCCGAAGACGGATACGCGTATTTTATCAGAATTCGCGTATCCGAAATGTCGTATCTGAAGTTTTCAAAACTACAAATCAGCCCAATACGTATCCGAATTGGGATCGTCTGCCGTGAATCCGCGTCTGCCGTGAATGCTGTGATGTGAAACGGCGTCGTTTTGCCTCCACACGACGCTTCCCAAGTGTATCCGTCCTTGCCCTAATTTTAAGCTAGGACCAAAACGCCGTCCTCCCTACCAAACGACGCCGTTTTGGTGTCACAGCAGCGTCTGCCGTGAATGACCTACGGCAGAGGATCCGACCTCATACGTATCCCATCGCGTATCCGTATCCACGGCGTATTGGATACGCGATACGTCGGAAAACCCACGTATCCATGCATCATAGCTTATCTGATTAGTGGAGCTCGTTTCGGTAATTGTTTATGCTATTCAGCTTCCTTTTTGCTTTTTTCCCCTTTATAGTTGTTCACGGCTCTATATGCATTCACTCGCCCTGATTTGAGTGTATGATTAAGTATTTGCGCAACTGGGGTTGAGGGGATGAGCATGTTCTCCCTGCAGCCATAAACATTTATTAAGCAGCTTCAATTAATGATATATATACTTTCGAAAATGTTTCATATCATTTTAGTAGTGCTGCAGAATGAAAGACCATTTTCTATTTGATAATTCAAGATCTTGAATGAATACAAAACTCTGTTCAAACTCTAGCATCCCCGTATACTTCTTTGAAATGGCATAGTAATAACATGACTTGTCGTGCAGTGAATCCGCTTTTGAATTGATGTAGCGTCTAAAATTATAGACCATCTTATGTGCTTCGGTGGAAACTCAATGTAAAATCCCACATCGGTAAAGTAAAGTCCTGCTCACCCCCATATAAGTGTGAGACATAAATGTCTTGTCAACTCGGGTTAGCCCTTTTAGACCAAGCGAGGACGGCGGTCTAAGCAGTTGACCTGGCCATTTATGACTCATTTAGCGCTACCAGGCCCGGGGTCTGGGGGCGTTACAAAATGGTATTCAGAGCCGACTATCATACGGAACTAAGTGCCACACCGTGAGACGCGGTGGGGGCCATATCTAGAATCCTATGGTAGGGACGAATGATAGCAAAATACTTAACCTCTAACTTTAACCGACAGAGTATCGGGTCAACGGTAGTATAGTGTTGTCAAGGTCGAATCCACAGGGAATAATTGTGAAGTACTAAAGTCGACGTCTAAACTTGGTTCAGGTCAATATTAGGTTAAAAGTATAATAGCTAATGCAGAAAATAAAGATTATTCTAACGGATTTATCTAGGTGATTAAAAGGCATAGCCGTACTATGATCCAACAGGTTACTTTTACCCCACAGGAAAGACTAGACAAGGAGTGTGTTTTAACCGACCTACCTATCCAATTCAATTTATATGACATCCACGGGTATCAACTCCTTATTCTTGCGTTAAGGTCTGAACAACTCTCGCTTAACCCCCTATACTAGGCTGTGTGTTTTAACCGACCTACCTATCCAATTCAATTTATATGACATCCACGGGTATCAACTCCTTATTCTTGCGTTAAGGTCTGAACAACTCTCGCTTAACCCCCTATACTAGGCTTATTAACCCTCCCCCTAACATGGTTGACCAGAATAATGAGCCGCTCGGGAACCCGATAAGAACCTCACATAGGCATAGTCCTAACGTCTAGCTAGGTTGTCAATCTAACAATCAAGGCTATGTCTAGTGATTCTAAAACCCGTATCCCACACCTCACCGCAAAGTACATATATCAGCTTGGTGTGTATGTAGCTAAGAACAAGGTTGTCAATCCAATTCAAAGCCATTAATACAATCAAAATAGGTTTTAGAACATGGAATAATCATACAAACGTTTAATTAAGCACTACACAACTCCCGTCTCATCTCCCTAAGGATTTTCACCCGTTTTCACATAATTCGGCTACACAACTATTTAGCTACTCATGATGGAATTGAAAAACGAAATAATAATGAAAGCGATAATCAAATAATTTAAAGACAAAGAAATAATTACCATAAAAGATGAAACCTTGAATTGTATGAAAATCTCCTTCAAAAGATGAAATCTTGGATCACGAATCGAAAATCTAAGCTATGAAAGTTGTATAGAGTTGCTAGGAATTAAATCTATGATCTAAGGATTGAAACAACGTTTAAACTAATGAAAATCGCCCTAAAATCGCCCCTAAGAAACCCTAAAACGTCTAAGTACTGAATAGATATATTATGGGACCGAAAAAGTGGGGTTTTATAGGTTTTTGCCGCATCCCGACTGCGAACGAGCGTTTGTGGCAAGGCAAACGTCCGTTTGCCTGAAAAGCCAACTCGCTGTCCTCAGTAAATCAGCAATAACTTTTTGTGTAGAGCTCCAATTTGGATGATTTAAGATGCGTTGGAAAGTTCGTTCAATTCTCTACAACTTTTATGAAGACGAATAGGCCAGAAAATGCCTCCAATATGGGTCAAAATAGAGATTAATGGACAGGTACGGCGAATCTGATGTTGTTGGGGCCAAACGCCAGTTTGCATCCTTGCAAACGCCAGTTTGCCTTATACGAGTCGGGCCGTGTTAAGAGTGAATTTATACGATTTATAACGCTATATTTTATTATATTTTCCCTCATATTCGTATAATTTGCATAAGAAACGAGTGTTTATTGGAAGAATTGAGTAAATGAGGTTTTTAACGAGTTAATTGCAAAATAGGTTAATTTTGGTGTTTTAATTGTGATTTTATGATTATTTGGATGATATTACATTTTGCGATGTTTTGATGTGTTATAGATACATATTTGAGGCTCAAGAGATGGTCAAAAGAAGATAAAAGACGAATTTCATTGATGGATAAAAGAGATAAAGATGGAGAAATCAAGTTTTCAAAGTCACTCAGACTGGCGTCCAAGTCCCGTCCAGTGGACGGGCGTTTGCTCCAGTGGACGAGCGTCCAGGATTATATTTCTGATTCAGAGTTTGGATGAAATTGCTGGACGAGCGTCCAATTTAAAGAAGGACGGGCGTCTGATCATGACTCGGCCCGATTCCAAGTTTTTATGGAAGAGTGGACGGGCGTTCAAGGATTCAGACGGGCGTCCAGTAGCCGACTTAGCTGAACCGACTTGAAAATCTATATATAGGCGGCAGTTTCTCAACCTAGGGACAACCAATTACACAATACTCGAAACCCTAATCCTAGGGGCGGCTTTAGGCTGCGTTTTTACACTTTTTATTCCAGTTTTTATGATCCAAATCCTAGATTAAAACTAGTAGTTTTTATGCACTTTTCTTCTACAATTTCAAGTTGCTAGAGGATGTTTAGAGGCTAGGCCTTCATCAAACGAGCATTGTGAAGCCTATCCAACACGTTTTGATTCCGGTTCTTCGATTATATTGTGAGTTCTTATCTAAAGTTGTTTCCTTTATCATGTTTTATATTGTGCAATTATATCGAAAGATGTGCATGTTTGATTGTTTTATGTTGATGAAAGTCATATAAACATTAGATCAACATGATAAAGAATAGATGTTTAATCTATATAACGAGAGTTAATAGGTTAGATTTCTAGGTTACGAACGTTAAAGTTTACACCTTCAATTGGTAAAGTCGTTAATCTTTAAATCGAAAGATATAGATTAATAGGTGAACTATCTAAGAAATTAGGGTTCATGTTTTAGACAAGGTGAAATCACAACTTGGTTAGAAAACACAATAAAATCGAGATAGGAGTTGATACTTGTTAGGATAGGTGGATCAATCGCTCGTTTGCTCGTTATAACTTAATCAAACCCCTTGAACTTGAATTGTTTAGTTTAATCAAATCTTCTTTATTGCATATTAGGTTTAGTTTAGTTTAAATTGGTTCGAAACTATCTTTCCTGGCTTTAGGTCATTGATCTTCTGTCCAGTTTACGTTATTGTTATCTTTCTTGTGAATTATTTACTGTTTTCGCATCTGTTTAGTTTAGTAATCGTGACATAGTTAGGTTAGAATAAAGACTAGAGTTAACAACCTCCGATTCCCCGTAAGATCGACCCGGTATCAACCTCTTTACTACGATCCTTGCACTTGAGGTATATCGGATTATAAATTTATTACTTGTTAATAAAATCCGTGACAAGTTTTTGGCGCCGTTGCCGGGGAACCGGACGGTTGCTTTAGTTTTTATTTTCCTTGTTTTTAATCTTTTCTTTTTCTAGTTAGTTATAGTTTAGGTTATTAGGGTTTTCGTAGTTTTTCTTTTATAATTCTCCAATCCCCTTAGGATTAGACTTTCTTTCTATCTGTTTCTCTGTCTTTCTGTTTTCCCCCCATCTTTTTCCTGCTGTTTTTCTCTGTTCCTGCTTCGTTTTTTTCTGCTTCCAAACGGGCGTCTAGACCAGTGGACGCCCGTCTGTTCTGAATTTCTCAACTCTGAATCGTTTTTAACCTGTTGGACGAGCGTCTATCCACTTTGGACGTCCGTCCAGTTCTTCAGCTGATCAGACGAGCGTTTGGACTTCCAGACGCCCGTCTAGTTCAATTTCTAGGCAGACGCCCGTCCAGTTTTCTGGACGTCCGTCTGTTTCCCCTATCTTAACAAATTTTATTTCTTTCTCTTTTCTTAGGCTTTAATTTTTAGTTTAGGTTTTAAATTCTTAGTTTCTAGGTTTCCACCACCTGATTTTGGTTCGGTTTATGCAAACTCGAAGTCAGAAGGGACCATTACTGTATACCCCTGACTTAGAGCGGACCATAGTCCGGCCAAACAGGCGGAAACTCCGTTTTGCGGCTCCTTCTGAAGAAGCCGATCAGGATCTAGAGGATCGTTTAGCCGAAGAGTTCGAAAACTTCATAATCATGGCTGCTGAGGATAGACGTACGTTGGCAGACTACGCCATGCCAGGCGAAGTCAAAGTCAACCCGGCTATTGTTATCTCAGCCATAACTGCACAGACCTTCGAGCTAAAGCCGGGACTTATTCAGATGATGCAGCATGCATCTATTTTCCACGGTTATCAGTCAGAGAATCCCCATACTCACTTACATACGTTCTTAGAGATATGCGGTACCACACGCATCCAAGGAGTAAGTGAGGATGCTATTAAACTGAAACTGTTTCCATTTTCTCTAAGGGGAGAAGCTAAAGAGTGGTATACCTCTCTCCCCGCTGAATCTATTACCACCTGGGCTGAACTTGAAAAAGAGTTCTTGAGTCAATACTTCCCACCTTCAAAGACAGCCCAGTGTTTGAACGACATATTCACTTTCTATCAGAAAGAGAATGAATCCTTTTTCGATTGTTGGAAAAGATTCAAGTCTCTGCTTAGAAAGTGTCCCCACCATGGCTTGCCACTGCAAAAGCAAGTCAATACTTTCGTCAGTGGATTGACCGAGCTTACAAAAGGCATGGTCAATAGTTCATATGGTGGGGCGTTTTTAAAGAAAACGCCTGATGTGGGGTGGTCACTGTTCGAGGACATTGCCAAATACAACTATGCCCCCTCTTATCAAGCCATTCAAGCACCTCATCCTCCTAAGGTTGAGGAAGTAAACATGCAAAGTTTGATCGCCATGCTGCAGAAGCAGATGGCAACTTCTCAAGTTTCAAATCAAATGAATCAAACTTCTTCTTTTCCACAGAACCCTCAGGTTCTATATTGTGAAAGGTGTTGTCAGACTGGCCACATGAGTGGCCAGTGTCAATTCAATCCCCCTGCACCTTATAAAGTGAATGTTGTTCATGATTATGGACAGTGTAATCAAGTCACATGTCAGAATTGTGACGAGGTGGGGCATACATCTAGATTATGTCCTATGAACGGACAAAATGCTGAGGTAAATGCATTCTATGGCCAGAACAATCAAAGGTTCAATCAGTTTTCTGGCCAGAATAATCTCCAAAACCAAGGGTTCAATCAATCTTCAAGTTTCAATCCAAATTCTAGTTTCATTCAAAATCAAAACTTCAATAGAAACCCTGGTTTTCCCCAGAACCAGAATTCCAATTTTTCCAATTCTAATCAAAGGTTCAATCAGAATTGGCCCGCCAATTCAAATCCTTCTGTCCAAAGTTGGCCCACCAAATTTATTCTCGTAACCCCAAACTTCTCAAGGCTCCTCAAGTGATATCAAAGCTCAATGGGACTCCTTTAGGGAGGAGCAAAATAGATCAATGAAAAATCTTGAGAGGCAAATTGGGCAACTGGCTGAGCAGTTAGTTTCAAGACCCCCAGGGCAACTGCCCAGTTTCACTGAGAAAAATCCAAAGGGTGGTCAAGTTGCTCAAACCGACTTAAACAATGGCCAATGTACTGACCTCGTACCATCAATTCCATACGGTAGAGAGGAGGCCAGTGCAATGAATCTAAGAAGCGGTACTCAAGTTAGTGGTCCTTCCCACTAGGGAAACCACTAGCCCCTCCTACCATTTATAAGGCAGGAGGGGAAGCTGAGCACCTACACTCCCCTTGGCCGAAAGAGAATACTCAGGTGGCTGATCCCCTGAGAGGTGAAAAAAAATTGGAAGTCCTCGGTGGTGATCCCTCGAGGAATGAAGAAACAAGTGGAAGTCGGGAGGTGATCCTCGACTAATAAAAGGATTGAAAAGTCTGTTGGGTGGAAGGATCTGGAAGACAAAGTCACAAGTGCATCTTCAAAGAAAGTCTTTTACGAGAATGATCTCAAAAAGCTCCCATTTCCACCAAGAAAGAGAAACATCCTTTGAGTGAAGATAAGAAGTATGAAAAGGTCTTGAATCTTTTGAAAAATACTCAAAGTAAATCTTCCATTATCGAGGTCTTGGTTGAAATGCCTAAGTATACAAAATTTATCAAGGATGTTGTTTCTTCAAAAGGAAGTTGTCGGACATGGAGAGGTGATTGGTGAGGATTGTTCAATGATCAATTATGAAAACTTACTAACCAAGAGAGGTGACCCCTGAAAGTTCGTGCTTACGGTGTTAATGGGAGGCCTGGTCTTCCCTAACTCGTTGTGTGACCTGGTGCATCTATAAGCCTCATGCCATTGTCTCAGTATGCAAACATCCAGGTTTTAATTGATCTTCTAGAACCCACTACCATGAATTTTCAATTACCGATAGATCTTCTAAGAAAGCAAATGAGAGTCTTAAAAGACGTACTAGTTCAAATCGATGATTTACCTTTCCCGTTGACTGTGCGTTTTAGACATTGAAAAAGATGAAAATGTCCCCTGATTCTTGGAAGACCTTTTTGTCTACACTGCCAGAGCCCTCATTGATCATGCGATGGTGGGCGAGTGACGATCCGTGTTGGTGATCAAGAGGTAAGCTATAATGTCTCCAAATCCATTCAAGTACCCTCTGGTCCTCCAACCGGTTTTTCCATTGAGGATACGTCTGATGACTTTGATGATTTAATGGAGAAGCAAGTCATGGTCATTACTGGCCCCGAGTATGAGCGATCGGTTGATAAGTTGAATAATCATGGTGTGGTAAGTCTAGAGCGATTTAGAAGTCGAATTTAAGGACGAGTTGTTGGAAGGAGAAGCTTTGGCGGTGGGACCGCTAAGTAAACTCAGCGATGTTGAGTTGAAAGGTGGAGAGCTCAAATCAAGTTTAGAAGACCCCCCTGCAGATTTGGTGTTGAAGCCGTTGCCTAAAAATCTTAAGTATGTGTTTTTAAGAGAATGTGACAAGCTTCCTTTGATCATATCTGCCAAGCTGTCTCGTTTAGAGGGAATGAAATTAATCAACGTCTTAAAGAAGAATGAAAAGGCCTTTTGGTGGCAAGTAGGAGATATCAGAGGGATATCTCCGGACATCTGTATACACAAGATCAAGACAAATGAGGGTGCGAAATGTGTTAGACAGCCCCAGAGGAGGCTCAACCCTCATATGCAAGAGGTGGTTAAGAAAGAGATCATCAAACTGCTGGATATGGGTATCATTTATGTTAGGAAATCACTAGTTTAACGCAGCGGAATTTAAAATTTGATTTCCTTTTCTAGATCGTTCTTCGTTTAATGCAATAAACACGTTAAGTAGTTTGACGGTTATACCTTAGATGATCTACAAGATCGTCGCTTTGACCGCCAACGGAGAGTAGTTCAATGCGCAAGCCGTCCACGCGTCCGGCCTCTATCGCTAATCCACACGAACCCCTCGCCGGAATCCTCCTTGGATTGCTATCAGAAAAACTCCGGCTGCTAGACCGGACCTTTTCTTCCCTCTCAAACTCACTATGGAGAGCTCTCTATTTTTCACAAGAATTATGAACTCTTGCAATTGTGTTGTACAAAAGAGCTTGACACCCACTTCCTTTTTATAGAGGAAGTGGCGCCCCAATAGTAGTGTAGGAGAAGAAAACCTTTTTCTAATAAAATAAGGAAAATCAATTAGATTGATTTATCTCTTTAATTATAATATTTTGTCAATATCATATATTGATTATAATTATCTTATTACCATAAATCTATTTTGCAAAATCAATTAATATCCTATATTAATATTATGGCAATATTTATTAATTAAAGTGCACAATCCAAGTGTATCTTGTACACTCAAAAGTGGCGCCCATATCCCAAAAAGATTGACTTCCGAATATTCTTTAATTAATCTAATTTATGTATATAATTAATATCTTGTATTTTATTTATTCATAATAAATAAATACCACCATATTAATTTACCACTATAACCTTTATAGTCTAGAGATAAACTTTCCTTATTTGGTTATTAACTATAACCGCATTTTAATCCGACTCGATGTTCATATGTGTGTGACCCGATAGGCTTCCGAATATGTTGGCCGTAGACACAAAGTGCAATTTACTAAAATGCCCTTCATACCTAACGATCACGGGATAGCGTCTAGCAACACACCGTGACCCCCAATTATCGGAAGAGTCAAAAGCAATGACTACTACTTTTCATGTGAAGCAGTTACCGTGTAACTTACAATCCTATCGCTATAATAATATCCATACGATCGTATCTCGAGTGTCAATACATTGACGATCGTATCTTATAATCTGGATATCATGCTCTCTCGGAATAACACATTTACTCCCACTTTGCAAAGATTCTCAAGAGCTAGACATTCCTTATAAGAAGGCCATTTCGGATATTCAATCCCAATCATAGGATACGCGATTCCCGGACGACCAATCATGTATACTCCGCATGCTTCAATACCATACCCAATCACTACCGCATGATCGCCCGTGGTTGGGAGAAATCTCAATAGTGTCAAAGCATGACAATCCACACCGTGATGCCATGAAGACTCGGTCAAAGGATAATTACACAACCGCCACATAGTGTGACACTTAATGTAAGTGGGTCGATCTAACGTCGCATTCTCTAATACACGTCCACGTCACGGTCAAGTGTCTCTACACTTCGATAGACGAGATCTATCCTATCTTCTAAAAGATAGAAGACATCCAATACGTGCTTAGTCGATTATACTATCAATGTCCCATTTGATAATATGTAAGACTAGAGACATTTAAGTACCAACCTTGTTATAGTGATTAGAGATCTCATCAACCATAATCACTATCATGGTTTCTCTATCACAGATCGATACTAGGGGCGTTACTATATATATACAACAAATAATATGAAGACAAGCAATATATAATAACATAAGTGCTTTTATTAATCATAATAAAGTTATTACATGAACTAAATAGATCAGAAATGACCCGACCGGTCGGATCCGGTCCGACCCGATTGGGTTTAGGACACCTTTCCAACAATCTCCCACTTGGCCTAAAGCCAATCACCCATATGCCTAAGCCCGTGCAAGTGAACATGTTTCTCATGCTTAGCTTGAGACAATGCCTTGGTTAACGGATCACTATGTTATCATCCGTGTGGACTTTCTCTATCTTTACATCTCCTCTATCTACTATCTCTCAATCAAGTGATAGCGCCGTAGCACATGTTTGGACTTCGATGAGACCTTGGTTCCTTTGATCGAGATATCGCTCCATTATTATCACGATGCAGGTACTGGACCTTCAATGGAGGAACCACACCAAGTTCGATGAATGAACTTCTTCATCCAAATCGCTTCCTTTGCCGCCTCCGAGGCTGCTATGTATTCGGCTTCCGTTGTAGAATCTGCGGTAGTCTCCTGCTTGGAACTCTTCCACTCATTTGCTCCGCCGTTGAGCGTGAAAACAAATCCAGATTGTGACTTAAAGTCATCCTTGCCGGTTTAACCGGCATCTGTGTAACCTCGTAATACTAAATCATCATTCCGAAAACCAGGAACATATCCCTAGTGCGTCTCTCAAGTACTTAAGGATATTCTTGACAACAATCCAGTGACCATCACCTGGATTGGTGGTACCTACTAGTCATACTAAGAGGGTGCGAGACGCGTGCGGTCTTGTGCATAACATGGCATACATGATAGACCCGATTGCCGAAGCATAAGGGACTTTACTCATTTGTGCCCTTTCCTCCTCTCGTCTTAGGACTCATTCCTTGGGCAGTAGACCCCATGTGACATGGGCGGCAAATCCTTTCTTGGGCGCTCCCATGCTGAATCTCTTGACATCTTGTCTATGTAGGTGGATTACGATGCACCAAGCAACCTTTTAGATCTATCTCTATAGATCTTTATTCCCGAATATAAGTTTGCCTCACCCAAGTCCTTCATAGAGAAGTTCTTGGATAACCAAGCTTTGACTGATTGTAACATAGGCACATCATTCCCTATGAGCGATATGTCATCCACATAAAGCACTAGGAACACAATGGCACTCCCACTAACCTTCTTGTAAACACAGGCTCATCTTCGTTCTTGATGAAATCAAAGCTGTTTGATTATCTCATCAAAGCGAAGATTCCAACTCCGAGAAGCTTGCTTTAATCCATAAATGGATCTTTGCGGTTTACACACCATCTTGGCGTCATTGGTTGTGAAACCCTCAGTCGTGTCATATACACTTCCCTCGCAGTTCCCGTTAAGGAAAGCTGTTTTCATCCATCTGCCAGATTACGTAATCATGGTATCTTTGCAATAGCAAGCAAAATTCTAATGGATTTTAACATGGCAACAAAGAGAAGGTTTCATCATAGTCAACTCCTTGTCTTTGCTTATAACCTTTTGCCACCAACCTAGCCTTGTAGGTGGTCACGTTACCGTCCATGTCGGTCTTTCTCTTAAAGACCCATTTACACCCTATGGGAACTATTCCTCAGCGGATCAACTAAGTTCCAAACTTGGTTGTCCTTCATGGATTCCATCTCGTAATTCATGGCTTCAAGCCATTTCTCTTTGTCGTGCCTTAATAGCACCTCCTCATAAGTTCTAGGGTCCTCATCTTCCATGAGATACACGCCAATGTACCTATCGGGTCCACGGCGTTCCTGAGTGGATCTTCGAGGTGTTATTGTGTCTACACGGTAGAGGTGGCGCCACATTTGTATGTGGTGTCTCTCTACTTCCATCAACGGATTTGTTATCCGTAAGTGGTTCTCGAATTTCTTCAAGATCAATCTTACTCCCACCGGCCTATCCGAATAAACTCTTTCTCGAGAAAGTGGCCGATCCCCGGCAACAAACACCTTTTGTTCCTCGGGGTGGTAAAATTGGTACCTTTGGTTTCCTAGATAACCCACAAAACAGACATTTGTCGATCTAGGTTCCAGCTTGTCGTGCATGGTTCGTTTCACATAAATCGGACATCCCCAAGGTTTCATGTAACCTAGTGTTGGTTTCTTCCCTTTGAACACTTCATAGGAGTGGACTCAACCGTCTTTGATGGAACTCGGTTCGATGTATATGGATGCGGTTTCTAGAGCATACCCCAAAACGATTTTGGAAGAATCAGATAGCTCATCATGGAACGTACCATGTCTAACAAAGTACGATTCCTCCTCTCGGATATGCCATTCATTTGTATGTCCTGGAGGGGTCCATTCAGTAGAATCCCATTCTCCTTTAAATAACTTTGAAACTCTCCATCTAGGTATTCTCCACCTCGATCGGATCGAAGTGTTTTGATTTCTTTACCTAGTTGTTTCTCCACTTCACTTCGAATTCTTTGAACTTTTCAAGGCTTCGGACTTATACTTCATTAAGTATATATAACCATAGCGAGAATGGTCATCGGTGAAAGTGATAAAATAAGAGTATCCTCCTTTGGCTTGAATCGACATTGGGCCACACACATCAGTATGTATAAGCTCAAGCAATTCATTGGATCTTATCCCTTTGCCACTAAAAGGTGACTTTGTCATCTTGCCAAGTAAACAAGCTTCGCATGTATCAAACGATTAAGTAATCGAATTGATCCAACATTCCATCTTTATGGAGTTTGGAAATGCGATTCTTATTTATATGGCCAAGTCTACAATGCCATAAGTAGGATTCATTCAAGTCATTTGTTTTGGCTTTCTTGTTATTTATATTAAGTACGTCAACATTCATATCTAATATGTAGAGACCATTGCTAAGTATGCGAGATTACCATAAAAGATTCCATCACGTGAAAAAGAACAACATTTATTCTCAAACGTAAAAGAAAATCCATCAACATCTAATGCGAGAAATAGAAATAATGCTCTTCGTAAAGCGGGAAACAAAATAACGATTATTGAGTTCTAGTACTAGCCCATTTGGCAATGAAAGAAAATAAACTCCTACGGCCATAGCGGCAAACACTTGCTCCATTTCCAACGCGTGGGTCCACCTCTCCTTTCTTCGAGATCTCTAGTTCTTCTTAGTGCCTCGCATATTCGTACAAATATGAGAACCACAACCGATGATCTAATACCCAAGTGGTTAGACTTAGAAGAAGTAATGTTGATCTCAATCATAAATATACACGAAGTCGAAGCATCGAATGCTTCTTCTTGGTACTCAAGAAGCCCTTGCGCTTTCTCCTCCAATGTCCGGTCTCACCGAATGGAAGCAAGCATCCTTGGATTTGTCTTTTGCTATCTTAGGCGTTGGCTTAGGTGCGTACCTTCGCCTTCTTGGACTTTTTCTCGCTTTTGCCTTGCCCTTGCTTGAAGTGACCAAAGAACACTTGCTTTCCTTCCCTACAAAGTGCCTTGGCGAGCTTTCAACATGTTCAATAACTCCGCTAGAGAGCAATCTATCTTGTTCATGTGATAGTTCATCACAAATCTGCGAGAATGAGTCGGTAGAGATTGCGAGAATCAAGTCAATACTCAACTCTCGTTCCAACTTGTGGCCCGACTTCCCAAGCCTCTCTATGTACCCGATCATTTTAAGCACATGTGACCCCACAAAGAGTCCCGATGCCATCTTACAACTAAACAGGGCCTTCGAGACCTCGTACTTCTCGATCATGGGGCCGAGAAGCATAAAGTTCCTTCGGTGGACCATGATAGAGTAGGCGTCCATGGACTCATGCTTTTTCTGCGATTCAGTGTCATAGAAGCAAGCATGATACATGTAGCATCGATCTCGTCGAGCGATGCTTGTTGTACTTCTCGACAACATCTGCGGCCGAACCCTCGGCTGGGCTTTTCCGGTAGGGCCTCGCCCAAGACATAGCCAATCTTCTCGTGCCTCAAAACGATTTTGAGGTTTCTTTCCCAATCGAGAAAATTAGTTTCGTCAAGCTTGTTATCGATGATAAAACGAAGGTTCAATTTGTTTGACATTTTCTACAACAATAAATAAAAGATAGAATAAGTAAAAGCTCATGTATAAAAACCTAAATTTGCACTAAGAAATTTATAAGGTTTTACTCCCACTAGCCAACTATTCCCTATTGGCTTTCAAGAATTTTAATTAATTCTTTAGTGGCTGGGACCCTATCTAGTTGCCTTAATCCCCGACGGTGGTCGATCAATCTCGGCAATTTCGAAAGGTAGGTACTCCTACCACCACATCGCATCGCGACTCCCGATGGTGACCAGTCAACTCTTTGACGCCTCACATCTCTATGTGATAGTCAACCCTTGTCTCTAAAGTCGACGCGGCCTCGACGGTGGCCAATCACCGAAAGACTTTAGTCGAGTCATAACCCAATATTCATGAGATCTCGTAACGATCATATCTCAATAATAACGATATACCCGTGGTAGGTCAACTCCCGACGGTGGTCGATCGCTTGGATCCGAACAAAGGCTCTTCACCGTCATTATAATATTGGGAGACAATTTTGGCTCGATTTTTGGCGTGGGAATAATTTTAAATTAATTCACTTAATTAATTTGGTTTAATTATGGTCTCATCTACTATGTGCATATTACTACGATATCATATAAAGTAAAACATACACAACATTCCGCGCATAAAATAACCGGTATGATCATGGACTTTTTCCTGAGTGCGGTTTCGAATACAAACCGACGAAAACCGCTGGTCACAAACTAAAGGTATCTGCAACCGCCAATAGGATCTTTATTCTTTGTCGCCAAATGGGTTCTTTATCTCTCCTTGGTCTTGAACTTCTTGCTCCATTCTTGTTACATAATAATTAACTACACCCCCGCCGCGCACACGGGGAGCTCGAGGAATGGGATAAATGCAAAAGTAAACTAGGTCACGTTCTTCATAACGGCCTAGGACAATTTTTCAAAACAACATAAAGAAAACATTCCCATCTATCCTATTGGTCGAGTCAATGATCAATCGGAGTCCATATAATCACATTATATCTAAACATCTAATCCATACAATTTTATCTTATGAAAAAGATTAAATTCTAATTTTAACTACTACTACTCATGCGTCTTTATTTTATCACATCAAATAATTAAATAACTTTTAATTAATTATATGATTTAACCGAAAATTAAAATTAACATTTAATTTTAAATCGATTTTAATTTTAATTAAATTTGAACTATTCAAAATAAAATTAAAATTATAAAGTCTCCTATTTGTTTCATTTCCAAAACTAAATTTAGCTTAGGCTCCACTTTCCAAAATCAAAATTTTGGAAGTGGCTCAGCTTAAGCTATTCCAAATCAAATATTTGGAAAGGGCTCAGCCTCTACTCCAAATCAAATATTTGGAAAGGCCAAATTATTTTAGTCTCAGCACAGCCACTTTCCAAAATCAAAATTTTGGAAGTGGCGCAAAGCCTAAGCTCATCCCAAATCAAATATTTGGAAAGGGCTCAGCCTATTCCAAATCAAATATTTGGAAAGGCCAAATAATTTTGGTTTAGGCTCACCACTTTCCAAAATCAAAATTTTGGAAGTGGCTTAGGCTTGCAGCTATTCCAAATCAAATATTTGGAAGGTTTGTGCTATTCCAAATCAAAATTTGGAAAGGCCAATGTCCCATATAGTTTCCCAATGGTCCAAACTATTTGAACCATTGGTTGGCCATACGACACAACTAAACAAACGAGATATCTATGCACAATAAAATATCACAAAACGAAAGGGTTGATCTCCCCAATGGAAGAGAGAGCCGACGGACGACCGAAAGGCCACGGCCACCCCGCCCGCCGAGGATGGGGCGCCGCCAATCGGCCGACCCCCATGAACCCTATTTTTTTTTTTTTTTTTTTTGTTTTTGTTTTAACGTTTCGCGATTTAAATCTTGCATCTATCGATTAAATACTACGCATTTAAATTATGCTTATTGCTTAAGCTCAAGTCTGCCTCTCGATACCACCGTTAGAAAATCACTAGTTTAACGCAATGAATTTAAAATTTGATTTCCTTTTCTAGATCGTTCTTCGCTTTAATGCAATAAACACGTTAAGTAGTTTGACGGTTATACCTTAGATGATCTACAAGATCGTCGCTTTGACCGCCAACGGAGAGTAGTTCAATGCGCGCAAGCCGTCCACGCGTCCGGCCTCTATCGCTAATCCACACGAACCCCTCGCCGAATCCTCCTTGATTGCTATCGAGAAAAACTCCGGCTGCTAGACCGGACCTTTTCTTCCCTCTCAAACTCACTATGGAGAGCTCTCTATTTTTCACAAGAATTATGAACTCTTGCAATTGTGTTGTACAAAAGAGCTTGACACCCACTTCCTTTTTATAGAGGAAGTGGCGCCCCAATAGTAGTGTAGGAGAAGAAAACCTTTTTCTAATAAAATAAGGAAAATCAATTAGATTGATTTATCTCTTTAATTATAATATTTTGTCAATATCATATATTGATTATAATTATCTTATTACCATAAATCTATTTTGCAAAATCAATTAATATCCTATATTAATATTATGGCAATATTTATTAATTAAAGTGCACAATCCAAGTGTATCTTGTACACTCAAAAGTGGCGCCCCATATCCCAAAAGATTGACTTCCGGAATATTCTTTAATTAATCTAATTTATGTATATAATTAATATCTTGTATTTTATTTATTCATAATAAATAAATACCACCATATTAATTTACCACTATAACCTTTATAGTCTAGAGATAAACTTTCCTTATTTGGTTATTAACTATAACCGCATTTTAATCCGACTCGATGTTCATATGTGTGTGACCCGATAGGCTTCGAATATGTTGGCGTAGACACAAAGTGCAATTTACTAAAATGCCCTTCATACCTAACGATCACGGGATAGCGTCTAGCAACACACCGTGACCCCCAATTATCGGAAGAGTCAAAAGCAATGACTACTACCTTTCATGTGAAGCAGTTACCGTGTAACTTACAATCCTATCGCTATAATAATATCCATACGATCGTATCTCGAGTGTCAATACATTGACGATCGTATCTTATAATCTGGATATCATGCTCTCTCGGAATAACACATTTACTCCCACTTTGCAAAGATTCTCAAGAGCTAGACATTCCTTATAAGAAGGCCATTTCGGATATTCAATCCCAATCATAGGATACGCGATTCCCGGACGACCAATCATGTATACTCCGCATGCTTCAATATCATACCCAATCACTACCGCATGATCGCCCCGTGGTTAGGAGAAATCTCAATAGTGTCAAAGCATGACAATCCACACCGTGATGCCATGAAGACTCCGGTCAAAAGGATAATTACACAACCGCCACATAGTGTGACACTTAATGTAAGTGGGTCAGTCTAACGTACGCATTCTCTAATACACGTCCACGTACAGTCCAAGTGTCTCTACACTTCGATAGACGAGATCTATCCCTATCTTCTAAAAGATAGAAGACATCCAATACGTGCTAGTCTGATTATACTATCAATGTCCCATTTGATAATATGTAAGACTAGAGACATTTAAGTACCAACCTTGTTATAGTGATTAGAGATCTCATCAACCATAATCACTATCATGGTTTCTCTATCACAGATCGATACTAGGGACGTTACTATATATATACAACAAATAATATGAAGACAAGCAATATATAATAACATAAGTGCTTTTATTAATCATAATAAAGTTATTACATGAACTAAATAGACTGTAAATGACCCGACCCGGTCGGATCCGGTCCGACCCGATTGGGTTTAGGACACCTTTCCAACAATTTATGCCATCGCTGATAGTGAATGGGTTTCCCCGACTCAAGTAGTTCCCAAGAAAGGTGGAATTACGATTGAGAAGAATGGGAAGGAGAGGAAATAGCATTGAGACTTGTCACCAAGTTACGAGTCTCCAGATCGATTATCGAAAGCTCAATGAGGTAACCATGAAAGATCACTTTCCCCTTCCATTCATTGACCAGATGCTTGAGCGTCTGGCGGGACACGCATTCTACTGCTTCCTGGATGGATATTCAGGATACTTCCAAATACCCATTGATCCAGCTGACCAAGAAAAGACCACTTTCACCTGCCCTTATGGTACATTCGCTTACAGGCGGATGCCATTTGGTCTTTGCAATGCCCCAGCTACATTTCAAAGATGTATGTTGGCTATCTTTGACGGGCTAGTAGAAAAGTGTATGGAAATCTTTATGGACGATTTTTCGGTCTTTGGTCAGTCTTTTGATGATTGTCTTGACAACCTTGATCAGGTCTTATCCAGATATGTGGAAAAGAACTTAGTACTCAATTGAGAAAAATGCCATTTCATGGTTGATGAGGGAATAGTTCTTGGCCACAAAATCTCCACCAAAGGTATAGAAGTTGACAGGGCAAAAGTAGAAGCTATCGAGAAGATGAGTTATCCCAAGAATGTGCGTGAAGTAAGAGGATTTCTTGGACATGTCGGTTTCTACAGAAGATTCATTCAAGACTTCTCCAAGATAGCCAAGCCTCTGTCTACTTTACTTAAGGAAGACGTTGAGTTCAATTTTGATGAAGACTGCAAGCAAGCGTTTGAGGAGCTTAAGGACCGTTTAATCTCTGCTCCAATTCTTATATCGCCTGACTGGAATCTACCTTTTGAGCTTATGTGCGACGCATCAAACTATGCAGTTGGTGTTGTTCTAGGACAAAGAATCAAAGGGAAATTCCAGCCAATCTATTACGCCAGTCACACATTGAATCCCTCTCAAGTTAACTATACTACTACCGAAAAGGAATTATTGGCCGTAGTCTTTGCTATGGACAAGTTTCGTAGTTACTTGTTAGGAGCTCAAGTGATTGTGTGGACTGATCACGCTACTTTGCGGTATCTGATGACTAAGAAAGAGGCCAAACCGCGCCTACTGCGTTGGATACTGACCCTACAAGAGTTTGACGTTCAAATTAAAGACAAAAAGGGCAGTGAAAACGTAGTGGCTGATCACGTTTCGAGAATGTTAAGTGAGGAAAAGGATGATCCAGATGATATAGATCTTTACTTTCCTCTAGAGAACATTATGCTTATCGATGGTTGTCCTCCTGATGTTCCATGGTATTCTTCCATTGTCAATTACCTTCATTCCCGATATCTCGATCCAGAATTGTCCAATCAGGAGAAGAAAAAGTTCTTCTCTGATTTGAAATATTTCGTTTGGGATGAACCTTATCTTTTAAGATCTGTAAAGATGGTCTCGCTTGAGATGTGTTCCGAATCTGAGCAACGCGATATCATTGAGCAAAGGCCACGGTGGACCCACCTGAGGTCACTTTGGTCCATGGAAAACCGCTGCTAAGATCTTCCAATCCGGTTTCTATTGGCCCACGATCTTTAAGGACACAGAAGCTTTATGTAAAGCGTGTGATAGATGCCAAAGAACCGGTACTCTGACAAGGCGTTTCGACATGCCCTTGAAACCCATCCTAGAATGCGAGGTCTTTGATGTATGGGGTATCGATTTTATGGGACCATTCCCATCATCTTGTGGTAACAAATACATCTTAGTCTGCGTGGATTACGTGTCGAAATGGGTAGAGGCTCAAGCCACTCCTCACAATGATCATAAGACGGTCATGAAATTCTTAAAGAAGAACATCTTTGTGAGATTTGGATGTCCACGTGCCTTGATCAGTGATGAAGGAACGCATTTCTGCAACCGACCCCTAGAGAAAGTTCTTGAAAAGTATGGCGTTCTTCATAAGACAGGACACACCATATCACCCGATGACTAGCGGTCAGGTTGAAAGAAGCAACCAAAGCATTAAGAAGATCCTGGAAAAAACGGTTAACAGTCATAGGAAAGACTGGAGTTTGAAATTGGATGATGTACTGTGGGCATACAGAACCGCCTATAAGACTCCTATGGGTACATCTCCATATCAAATGGTTTATGGTAAGCCATGTCATCTGCCAGTCGAGTTAGAGCATAGAGCTTATTGGGCTATAAAGTTTCTGAACTTAGATTCCCAATCTTGTGGTAAGCATCCACTGCAACAGTTGCATGAGTTGGACGAATTCAGACTCCAGGCTTACGAAAGCGCCAGGATCAGCAAAGATAAGATGAAACTCCTCCATGACGCCAAGATTAAGAAGAGAGAATTTCAAGTTGGGGAACAAGTTCTTCTGTATAATTCCAGGTTACATCTGTTTCTTGGAAAGTTAAGGACACGATGGTCCGGTCCCTTTGAGATTCTCCAAATTATTCCCGGCAGTGTTTTAGAACTACGAGGTTATGGTGACCAACCGTTTCGAGTAAATGGTCAACGGTGTAAGCACTACATTGGTGAACCCAAGGACAAGCCTTTGATTGTTCGTTTCCTCGATATCCTCGGGTGTGGTACTACAGAAGTCGAAGAATTTGACGAGTTTTCACCCGACCTGTTTTCAGAGGATGACGGTAGTGGTCGATCTGCAGAAGTTCTAGCAGGTAGTTGGGATATGGAAGAGTATGAGAGGGAGCGTCAGCTGAAACGTCATCAGAATACTCAGAAGAAGAAGAAGTCAACCATAGGGAAGTTCAAACGTGTTTGGAGAGCTATCAAAGATTTCACCCCATGTGTTAAGTGTTGTTTCTGCAGCCGAACTACTGACCCAAGTCTCGACGAGGTAGTGGCTGGCAGAAAAGTTAAATGGCCTGATCCAGGCTGAGCTTTTAACAGTGTCGAGCTAACGACATTAACCAAAAGCGCCATTAGGGGGCAACCTAGATATCGTTATATTAGTTGTTTTTGTGTTTGTAGTTTTAGTGTTTAAGTTTAGTTTACTAAGTTTTGCTTTTGTTTATATCTATCAGTTAGTTGTGCTTTCTAGATATGGATTTCAGAGTTCTACCAGAGGAGTTACCTTTCCTTAGGAGGATCCCACTTATCACTGTAGATGACGGACCGGGAGGGACTATAGTGTTGCACGTAGACTTTGATATTAGTACCCGCATCAGGACTGTCATCTATATGTTCTTATTGTTCCCCGATGTTCGGGAGGTGGAGACTTCACTACTGAGGAGTTGCAGCGACTCTCACGACGCCCATACACAATCTGAATGATCCGATCTTGTGATTTATTTAGCGCTTTTGCCGCAAGTTTCAACATTTTCGAGGTGTTGACGAAATGGTGAGGATTGGGGTTTGCGGGATGAGTATGACTTTCCTCCGGCGATTGACATGCTCCGCCGTCTTATCCGAGTTGTGGATTGGTCGGAAATTTACGATGACTAGCGCGTTGTTAGGTTGTTTCGCCGAGCAAACGACGAAACAAAAGCGCGTGGAGGTAGGCTCAGAACGAAGCCGAAACCCTACCGAACCCTGGCGGGTTCGGCTCGGCTCGGAATGTTCGAACCTTAGGCTCGGCTCGGCTCAAAATGGCCGAGCCTTATATTTTCATTATTCGGCTCGGGTTCGGTCTGGTATTTGGGGAAAAAAGCTCGGCTCGGTTCGCTCGAACATGTCGAACCGTTCGAACATGTTCGCTCGGATCTGGTTTTTAAAAAAATCGAATGTTCGCTCGGTTTTAAAAAACAT
The DNA here is from genome assembly GCA_026214975.1 of Gentiana macrophylla. Classification (NCBI taxonomy): domain Eukaryota; kingdom Viridiplantae; phylum Streptophyta; class Magnoliopsida; order Gentianales; family Gentianaceae; genus Gentiana; species Gentiana macrophylla. Next base: position 127,570,483 of record CM047809.1, on the reverse strand, counting down.
GTTCGCTCGAATCAGATATGAATTTATGATATCCGAGCCGAACATGTTCGAACATGTTCGGCTCGACCACCGAATATCTAATTTGTAAGGTTCGGCTCGAAGTTCGAACCCACGAAACGAGCCCGAATCGAGCTTTTTCGAGCCGAATACTCCGGATCGAATCGAATATTTAGGTTCATTTACAGCCCTAGTGGGAGGCAACCCACTATTTTCTATTGTTTTTACCTATTTTCTAGTGATTTTATGTAATTCGTCGTTTTTCATTTGTATTTTTGAAGTTTTATTTAAGTTTAATGAGAAAATGCAAATTTGAATTTAAATTGTATGAAACTTTATAATTTTTGCATTATTTCTGCTTGGACGCCCGTCCAGAAGTCTGGACGTCCGTCCGCCAAGGCCAATTTCTGGACGAGCGTCCACTATCCCTGGACGCCCGTCTGGAATTCTCCCTCCAATCCTGTATTTAATTTGAGCGTTTGGACGAGCGTCTGATACACTGGACGCCCGTCCAGTTCATATGTTCTTTGTCTGGACGCCCGTCCGGTTACTTGGACGCCCGTCCAGCCCCTGCCTATATATACCCCCTCAACCCATGAAAACTCACTTTTTCAGAATTTCAAAATCTAAAACCCGACTTTTTGCCTCCTCTCAACCTAACTCCTTCGATATTCCACCAAATTGGGCGCTCTAAGTTGCTATAGGCCGCTTTTGATCCCCTCTTTTCACTTTTCAAAGCCTTGTCCCTCAATCCACAACCATTTGGACGAATCAGAGCAATCTTTGTTCCGACTTTTCCCAAGAAAAATTCGATTTTGGGCTCGAATTTGCACTATTAGGGATCCTTTCTAGCATCATCCTCGTTCTCTCATCATCATTGGTAAGTTTCTAGTAACTTTTCTGGGATTAATTCACGTTTTTTTGGAGTTCGATTTTCGGCTCGACTCTTTTAGGTGAATTGTACCTTATTTGTTTTTTTTCCTCGTTTTGTTTCTTGATTCTTGCTGGGTTGTTGTTGTGGTGATGTGATGGATGATGATGGGTTGGTTGTTGATAATGGATGGTTGCGGTTTGTGGTTTGGTTCTTTTGAAATCCCGATTTGGATGTTAAACGGGTGCCTTGTTTTGATTTGGGATTGTTTTGGTTTAGTCTAGGGTTGAATCATGGTCCATAAGAAGGCGGTAGTCAAGAGACATGGTAAGGATGCAGCCAGGGAGGCCGGAAAGAAGCGTAAAGAGTTTGATCCCACCTTAGTTGATCCAAACCGAGGTGTTAGCATTCGAGAGCAACCCCATAGGGCCACACAAACTAGGGCAACGTTAAGGGATGAGCCAACCTCGGAGTCTGAGACGGATGATGATGTTCCATTGGTACGGATGCCTAGGGCTCACCGAGGTGGAGCATCGTCTAGGGTTGAGGAGGCTGTGGATGCTACTCGGGAAGAGGAACCGGTTGAACCTAGGGCTGCACAACCTCGGAAGAAAGTGAAAACCGTAGCCCCTATGCCTATGCCTCGTAGATTCGTGAACCCTAGAGCCCACGACGCTTACACCAAACATTATTTCTCGAGGACTATGTTGATTAAGAGGGCTACATTGGAGACTAAGGTAGATCCGGGGTTCGTCAAGTTATTAAAGGACCGGAAATGGGATGCTTTGATGACTATTCCAAGTACCCCAGTCAACGACTCCCTAGTTCGGGAATTTTATGCTAATTGCTCGGAGACCGACTTGGAGACGGGAGTAGTTGTGGTTAGAGGGGTGGAAGTTCCTTTTACGCCGGACGTGATTAATCAGAAGTATAACTTGGCGGCTTTTGAGGGTCGGGATTATAAAGAAGAGATCGTTCATAGGCAGAGTGTGGGGCGAGATCATTTGGAGGAGTTACGGTTGAGGGTTTGCCCGGATGTGGCGTGGACGTTGAGACCGGGAGGAGACCGGAAGAAGTTGGTTACCACTACCTGGACGGAGAACTGGAAAGTCCAGTGTAGGTTCATACAGAGTCGGTTGTTGCCAAAGAACAATCTGACACATTTTCATATCGGTGACCTAGGTATGTTATATGCTTTGACATTTGGATTGAATATGAATGTGGGGCAAGCGTTGTACGACGATATATCTATCAATCAGAAGGTTTATACGCGGAGCTTGATTGTCCCTCACCTGATTCACAGTTTGTGTATTGATGCCGGTGTGCCTGAGTATAAAGCGGATCACAAACCGAAGAACCCGAGATCTATACAGAGAGAAAGGGGTAAGTCTTCGGGACATTCTGAGACGGAGGCACCGCGTGAGCCTGGTTCTTCTTCGGCACCGCCTCGAGCATCCTCCCTTCCTACTTTATCTCCCTCAGTCCGGATGAGGTTGAGTATGGCTAACAGTGTACGGAACTGGGTGGAGGATATTCGGACTACACAAAACAACATTTTGACGATTCTGAAGTGTATCAGTGAGGGCCGGCAGCCGAGGGATGACAGAATCTTCGATCCAAGCCTCATTAATTATGTTTATTCTGATGAGATTGAGCAGGCCATTGCGGATGTTCTGGAGGAGTCTAAGTCTTCTTCGGATGAGGAGCAGCTTGATGCCCCTGCGGGTGATGTACCTCCGGCTGATGATTCTGCGGCACCGGGGCAGCCCTGATCTTATTTGTCCATTTCTTTTGGTTTCTCCTAGGTACGATGTTTGCATTATTTTGCTACTTTTCCTTACTTGATTCGTTGTGCTTTTGATATTGCTACTGTTTATTTTTCCGATTGCATCATGTAAGCCATAAGGCGTCCGTACTTTCTTTTGACTATATTTTGTTTACACTTTTGGATGTATGGAATGTTTCATCTTTTGATTTTTTCTTCATTTTTGATATATCCTTTCACTTTGGTATGATTCCCTGTTTTCCCCGAGATTTTTCCATGTTTGTCGAGTAGTGCAGGTATATTTTTAGCGGTTTTGTCGAGCTACATTGTATGGTTCCGAGTTCGAATTGTCACTACGTAGGCTCCGGCCTGACCATCGATTCGAGTGCCGATTGCAATCAGCTAAGTCGTTTATCCTTTCTTTCATTCTGCACAACATGAGGCCATGTTGATCTTTAAGTGTGGGGGAGGGAATAGTTGGTTATGTGTATCTATACATTTGCTTAATTCGTTACGAGTCTATGCAAAATGAGCTAAATTTTTCCACATCGCTAAATTTTTCGACATTTTTGTTTTTGTTTTGTCCCGAGTAGGCAAATCAATTCAATGTTCATTATTTTTATAGTCATCCAAACTATATATCATATGTTTGATAAGTTAGTTGTTTCACCTGATATATATTTTTCACGAGCCATAGTGAACGATGAGCTAATTTATAAAGTTATACCCCTTTTGGACGAGTGATTTCCGATTTTCTTATAAGTCATGTGCTTAGTGCTACGTACATATCTTGAGATTCATGATAGTTTGTATTTAGATCCAAAGTATGATATACTGTGAATATCTAAAGTTTGAATGTGATAAGTAACATGTAACTTATTGTCAAATGGAAAAGTTGAATTCAAAATGTATTAATTGGGTGTGTCGGAAGCTAGTCAATGATTTGAGTGCGATAGAGTATACCACGTATGTCCTATACCACTATGATGACTAAAAGCTCACGACAGTCAGAAAAAGCTACCTTATGATTGGAGTAAGGTAGGGTATATCTCGAGTATCCTATTCTGCTATGACAGGGCAATAGCTCATTCTGATGTGCGTTTAAATGTGGAAAAAAGTTAAATCAACTTAAGAATTGTTATGAAATGGATATAAGACTTAGTTATCGTCTATCTTATCCCCAGTAGAAACTGATAGATATGCTGTAGGGATTATCCTCTGAGTATTTCAGAAAGGCCCTAGATATATTCGATCATCCTTTCCGGGATATTTTACGTTTGCAGGGTACATCTTATGAGTGTCGGTCATTGCTAGTCTACGAGGGGGTATTAGCTAGTTTTGCTTTGAGTTTCTCAAGTTTGGACTTAGTGGAAGTTTGTTATGGCTTTGCACACACACAGTGGTGAACCTCTGATTTATTGGATCTGTGCTATATTGTCTAAGATGTCTATTTACGTTTCGAGCCCTAATTTTCGTTTTGTTTTGCTCGGGACGAGCAAAAGCTAAGTGTGGGGGAGTTGTTAAGAGTGAATTTATACGATTTATAACACTATATTTTATTATATTTTCCCTCATATTCGTATAATTTGCATAAGAAACGAGTGTTTATTGGAAGAATTGAGTAAATGAGGTTTTTAACGAGTTAATTGCAAAATAGGTTAATTTTGGTGTTTTAATTGTGATTTTATGATTATTTGGATGATATTACATTTTGCGATGTTTTGATGTGTTATAGATACATATTTGAGGCTCAAGAGATGGTCAAAAGAAGATAAAAGACGAATTTCATTGATGGATAAAAGAGATAAAGATGGAGAAATCAAGTTTTCAAAGTCACTCAGACTGGCGTCCAAGTCCCGTCCAGTGGACGGGCGTTTGCTCCAGTGGACGAGCGTCCAGGATTATATTTCTGATTCAGAGTTTGGATGAAATTGCTGGACGAGCGTCCCAATTTAAAGAAGGGACGGGCGTCGATCATGACTCGCCCGATTCCAAGTTTTTATGGAAGAGTGGGCGGGCGTTCAAGGATTCGACGGGCGTCCAAAGAGCCGACTTAGTGAACCGACTTGAAAATCTATATATAGCGGCGGTTTCTCAACCTAGGGACAACCAATTACACAATACTCGAAACCCTAATCCTACAAGGCGGCTTTAGGCTGCGTTTTTACACTTTTTATTCCAGTTTTTATGATCCAAATCCTAGATTAAAACTAGTAGTTTTTATGCACTTTTCTTCTACAATTTCAAGTTGCTAGAGGATGTTTAGAGGCTAGGCCTTCATCAAACGAGGATTGTGAAGCCTATCCAACACGTTTTGATTCCGGTTCTTCGATTATATTGTGAGTTCTTATCTAAAGTTGTTTCCTTTATCGTGTTTTATATTGTTTATTGCAATTATATCGAAAGATGTGCATGTTTGATTGTTTTATGTTGATGAAAGTCATATAAACATTAGATCACCATGATAAAGAATAGATGTTTAATCTATATAACGAGAGTTAATAGGTTAGATTTCTAGGTTACGAACGTTAAAGTTAACACCTTCAATTGGTAAAGTCCTTAATCTTTAAATCGAAAGATATAGATTAATAGGTGAACTATCTAAGAAATTAGGGTTCATGTTTTAGACAAGGTGAAATCACAACTTGGTTAGAAAACACAATAAAATCGAGATAGGAGTTGATACTTGTTAGGATAGGTGGATCAATCGCTCGTTTGCTCGTTATAACTTAATCAAACCCCTTGAACTTGAATTGTTTAGTTTAATCAAATCTTCTTTATTGCATATTAGGTTTAGTTTAGTTTAAATTGGTTCAAACTATCTTTCCTGGCGGCTTTAGGTCATTGATCTTCCGCATCCAGCTTTACGTTTATTGTTATCTTTCTTGTGAATTATTTATTGTTTTGTGATCTGTTTAGTTTAGTAATCATGACATAGTTAGGTTAGAATAAAGACTAGAGTTAACAACCTCCGATTCCCCGTAAGATTGACCCGGTATCAACCTCTTTACTACGATCCTTGCACTTGAGGTATATCGGATTATAAATTTATTACTTGTTAATAAAATCCGTGACAAGTTTTTGGCGCCGTTGCCGGGGGGCGGACGGTTGCTTTTGGTTTTTATTTTCCTTGTTTTTAATCTTTTCTTTTTCTAGTTAGTTATGTTAGAAATCTACGTTATCGACCCAAGATCGACTTCGTTTAAGCAATAAACAAATAGATAGCAGACGGTGGTTACCTTGGTTGATCTAAAAGATCGACGCTTTGACCGTCTGGGTCTGAGGAGAGTAGTTCTGCATGGAGCCGCCCAAGTGTTCGCCTCTGCCGCTAGTCCACACGAACAGCCCTCGGAACCCCACCATGGATTGCTATTGGAAAACTCCGTTGCTAGACCGCCTTTTTCCCCTCTCTCCAACTTTCTATGGGATCTTTCTCCAATTTTGGCAAGAACTATTAAATGGAATTATGATGTAAAAGAGCTTGACACCCACCTCTTATTTATAGTGGTTGGGGCGCCCTATCTCAGTGTGGAGGAGAAGAAAACCTTTTTTCAATAAAATAAGGAAAATATAATGATTGATTTATCTCATTTATTATAATATCTCATATTAAATAAATCTAGGATATTGTTAATATCTTATATTGAATATTCCAAGATATTGTCGATATCTAATATTGACTATCTTTATTTTATTACCATAAATCAATTTACATGTGTATATATCACATATATATTGTTACACATATAAATCCATTTTATATATATATATATTACATGCATGCGCATGCTGCCAAACACTTTTGCACACACGCACACATTATTATTTATATATATATATTAATATTTAATATTTATTATCTTGTTTTATAATCTTTTCTTTGGCATCCGGAATATTCTTTAATTAATATAATATTATTAATATCTTGTATTTAATTTATTCATAATAAATAAATACTCACCATATTAATTTACCACTATAACCTTTATAGTCTCGTTAAACTTTCCTATATTTGGTTATCATCTATAACCACATTTTAATCCGCTAGATGTTCTTATGTGTGGTGACCCGATAGGCTTCCGAATATGTTGGCCGTAGACACAAAGTGCAAATTACTTAAAATGCCCTTTATGCCTAACGATCACGGGATAGCGTCTAGCAACACACCGTGACTTCCCAATCATCGGAAGAGTCAAATGCAATGACTACTACCTTTCATGTGAAACTTGATTACGTGTAACTTACAATCCTATCGTTTGTAATAATATCCATACGGGTCGTTAGTCGAGTGTCAAAACATCAACGCATCGTATCTTATAATCCGATATCATGCTCTCTCGCGAAGTAACTCATTTACTCCCACTTTGCAAAGATTCACGAGAGTAAGACATTCCTTTATAAGAAGGCCATTTCGGATATTCGATCCCAATCATGGGATACGCGATTCCCGGACGACCAATCATGTATACTCCGCGTGCTTCAAAGATCATACCCAATCACTACCGCATGATCGCCCGTGGGCTGGGAAACCTCAATAGTGTCAAAGCATGACAATCCACACCGTGATGCCATGAAGACTCGGTCTTAAGGATAATTACACAACCGTCACATAGTGTGACACTTATCCGTAAGTAGGTGGGTCGATCTAACGTCGCATTCTCTAATACACGCCCACGCATACCAAGTGTCTACACTTCGATAGACGATCTATCCCCACACTCTAAAGACAGGAAGACATCTAATACGCATGCTGAAGTCTGCTTATACTATCAATGCCCTGTTTGATAATACGTCGACCAGAGACATTTAAGTATCAAACTTATTAAAGTGATTAGAGATCTCATCAACCATAATCGCTTATCATGGTTTCTCTACCATGGTTTATCTTACTAAGGGCGTTATCATATAACAATTCATAATTGGTTCTTTAAAAGAACATATATATGACAAAGAAAAGCCATTTAATATATGTACAAACATAAAGAAATAGTAGAAATGATCCGACCCGGTCGGATCCAGTCCAACCCGATTGGGTTTAGGACACTATTTCAACAATCTCCCACTTGGCCTAAACCAATCACTACGCACACACGAGACCAAGTTGAAACACAAGAATCTCATGTAATACTCATAAACCACCCCTAGCCATAAACGGATCGCTATCCATGGGGACTCGTGACTATCTTCATATCACGTTCCAAATGACCAAGTCAAAGGGCAGCCTCAACACACACGAACCTCTGGCGAGACCCTGGTCCTTGCTTCAAGCAATGAATCCACTTACTATATCAATTATCGTAAAAGGTGGAAGAACCGTATAAGGTTCATGAATGAACCTTCTAGATCCATATCTTTTGCTCGGCCGCGCCTCTAAGGCACTCACTGTGTGTTTTGGCTAAGTTGTAGAGTACTGATGACCCATAGGCTAGAACATTTCCACTCAATTTGTATCACTTAATCGAAGTATCGCAAACCCAGATCGTAGCTCCCACTCGCCTTCATAAGACTCGGGATATACGCCGTATATCTACGTTTATTTAATTCCAAGTTTTAATAAACTAGGAAACTTTCCTTAACTTGTTTAAGGATATTCTCAACATTTACCGCATTTACTTTCATACTTGCTCTCATGACTATTCATGGACTATGAACATCCGGCATTACCTATAAGATGGTTCCTATCGCAGAGCTTGAAGCGAAACCTTCCATAAGCATCATCTTTCACCTTATCTTTGGGACCAACGTCTCTAACACAGATATAGATCTTGCGATCTATGCTAAACTTCATTTAGCATCACATCTATATAGGTAAACAATAATCTAATGGCCAGCTAAATCTATCACTATAGATTCTTATTTCTAAAATAAGACACCTTAATCCAAGTTCTTTCAGAAAGACCTTGAACTACCAAACATTAATTGACCGTGACATGGGGTGACAATTCTCGAGAGATATATAGAATACCTTACTCAAAAAATAGTAATGCACTCTCACTATCCATCTTGCACATTGGGCATATCCTTGCTTTGAGGTATATCGGATTATAAATTTATTACTTGTTAATAAAATCCGTGACAAGTTTTTGGCGCCGTTGCCGAACCGGACGGTTGCTTTAGTTTTTATTTTCCTTGTTTTTAATCTTTTCTTTTCTCTAGTTAGTTATAGTTTAGGTTATTAGGGTTTTCGTAGTTTTCTTTTTATAATTCTCCAATCTCTTAGATTAGACTTTCTTTCTATCTGTTTCTCTTCGCTCTTCCTCGCTTTCCCATCTTTCCTGCCCTGCCGTTTTTCTCTGCTCTGCTTCGCTTTTTACTTCCAAACGGGCGTCTAGACCGACGCGCCGTCCCGTCTGCTCAATTTCTCTCAACTCGAATCGTTTTTAACCTTTGTTGGGCGAGCGTCATATCCACTTGGGCGGACGTCCGTCAGTTCTTCAAATTGTCGAGACAGCGTTTGAACTTCCGAGGCGCCCGCCTAGTTCAATTTTAGCGCACGCCCGTCCGATTTTCTCGGGCGTCCGTCTGTTTCCCCCATCTTAACAAATTTTATTTCTTTATCTTTTCTTAGGCTTTAATTTTTAGTTTAGGTTTTAAATTCTTAGTTTCTAGGTTTCCACCACCGATTTTGGTTCGGTTTATGCAAACTCGAAGTCGGCGGGGACCATTCTCAGATACCCACGACTTAGAGCGGACCATAGTCCGCCAAACAGCGGAAACTCCGTTTTGCGGCTCCTTCGAAGAAGCCGATCGGGATCTGTGAGGATCGTTTAGCGAAGAGTTCAAAACTTCATAATCATGGCTGCGAGGATAGACGTGCGTTGGCGCACTCACGCCATGCCAGGCGAAGTCAAAGTCAACCCGCTATTGTTATCTCGACCATAATCGCACGCACTTGAGCTAAAGCCGGGACTTATTCGGATGATGCGGCATGCATCTATTTTCCACGGTTATCGGTCGAGAATCCCCATACTCACTTACATACGTTCTCGAGATATGCGGTACCACACGCATCCAAGAGTAAGTGAGGATGCTATTAAATCAAATGTTTCCATTTTCTCTAAGAGGAGAAGCTAAAGAGTGGTATACCTCTCTCCTCGCCGAATCTATTACCACCTGGTTGAACTTGAAAAAGAGTTCTTGAGTCAATACTTTCCACCTTCAAAGACAAATTTCGTTGTTTGAACGACATATTCACTTTCTATCAGAAAGAGAATGAATCCTTTTTCGATTGTTGGAAAAGATTCAAGTCTCTGCTTAGAAAGTGTCCCCACCATGGCTTGCCACTGCAAAGGCAAGTCAATACTTTCGTCAGTGGATTGATCGAGCTTACAAAAGGCATGGTCAATAGTTCATATGGTGGGGCGTTTTTAAAGAAAACGCCTGATGAGGGGTGGGCACTGTTCGAGGACATTGCTAAATACAACTATGCCCCCTCTTATCAAGCCATTCAAGCACCTCATCCTCCTAAGGTTGAGGAAGTAAACATGCAAAGTTTTATCGCCATGCTGCAGAAGCAGATGGCAACTTCTCAAGTTTCAAATCAAATGAATCAAACTTCTTCTTTCCACGTAACCCTCGGGTTCTATATTGTGGTGTTGTCGGTCGACCGCCACATGAGTGGCGGTGTCAATTCAATCCCCACGCACCTTATCAAGTGAATGTTGTTCATGATTATGGGCGGTGTAATCAAGTCACATGTCGAATTGTGACGAGGTGGGGCATACATCTAGATTATGTCCTATGAACGGACAAAATGCTGAGGTAAATGCATTCTATGGCCAGAACAATCAAAGGTTCAATCAGTTTTACGCCGAATAATATCCAAAACCAAGGGTTCAATCAATCTTCAAGTTTCAATCCAAATTCTAGTTTCAATCAAAATCAAAACTTCAATAGAAACCCTGGTTTTCCCCATAACCAGAATTCCAATTTTTCCAATTCTAATCAAAGGTTCAATCAGAATTGGCCCGCCAATTCAAATCCTGCTGTCCAAAGTCGGCCCAGCCAGCCCTATTCTCAGAACCCCCAAACTTCTCAAGGCTCCTCAAGTGATATCAAAGCTCAATGGGAAGGGTATCGTATTTGGGCTCAAATTAAAGAGCAAAAAAAAATGAATTTTGGTGAAAACATTTCGATGATCGGAGTTATAAATCAAAAGTTACGAGAGTTTGAAAAAAAAAAAATTTAACCAAACCTGAAGCGGAAGCGGAAGGAACTGAAGATATGCGCGCGTCCCTTTTAAAGGGGTATTTTTGTCCGTCTGAATTTTTTTTTGTCATTTTTGCAGCTAAAAAAGGAGTGTTCTATTTATTCATTTTGTAATTTTTGTCATTTTCCTCAATCCATATATATATATATATATATATATATATATATATATATATATATATATATATATATATATATACACACACACACACACACACACACGTGTGTGTGTGTGTATATATATGTCTATGAATATCGACACTAGTAATAAAATGGGTCTTTATTTGCACCACACCAATCTATTCATCTATCTGTGCACCACACTAAAACCGACTTTTTGTCAATACATTGTAAGAACTGATCACCACAGTGAACCGACTTTTCGTCGGTCCCCCTCAATTATCACTGCATGTAAATAACTAATATCAGTCCATGATCTATTAATAGTTCAGTCAACCACCTCACACACGTAGTTTGATGCTCATTCTAATAGGACCAATGATTAGCTGAAATACAACAGTTTACATGGTTTTATGTGATCATCTTAATTGGAAAATATGATATATGATAATATAATGTTGTGTGTACGCGCGCGCGCGCACACACACACACACACATATATATATATATATATATATAAGGAGAGAGGGGACCCAGTGACATTCGAGTTATGGTGTATGATAGATGGAGAATGAGAATCTTGTATGATTGTTGTATGGATAATGACATAAATTCGCTGAACCGTGATAATGCTCTTTCAGTGAAATATTTGTAATAAAAAAGGACCTAAAACCGGAAAAAACCATAACCAAGCTGATCCAAACCGGACCGAACAAAATGGTTTTACCTAGCTATGGTTCGGTTTTGGTTTGTAGTTTTGAAACCGTAAAAAATGGTTTGGTTTTAAAAATCGGAAAAACGAACCATGTGCACCTTAGTTATTATTAGTCCTTTAAGTAATAAACTTTTCCCCTTAAAAAATAAAATTAAACTTTCACTGTTTTAAAAAAAAAAAAAGTCACTCATCTTTAGGAGGGAGGGAGATAGTTCAAAAACTATAACATGATTCTTGCAAGATTTTTTTTTTAGTACCCTTATTATTATTATTTTTTTTGTTTTGTTGTAGTACCCTTAATATTTTTTAGTTTCTTACATAGTAGTTTCTCCTTGCTGAGTAAATTAACTGGTGCAAATTTAAGTATTTATCGTGCACAAATAGACTTGTCCCAGCTGGGTATAGGCCTAGAAAACCATGACTTAAGGCTCTTGGAAAATCGTCAAAACTTTGAGCCCTAATTTTCTCTGGTTCAATAAGTTTATTATTCTAACCACGTATCACATCCTTGAAAAACTGTTTGTTTTCTTTTCGGATGCCCTATTTTAATAAATTGACTAATTAGGACCTTTAGAAACCCATGGAATGAGACTCTGAGCACAAATTAGTACAGATCAATGCTCAAAAAGCAATATTCACTTGACAATTTTATTTATATCATTTTAAATATTCATTTATCGAAAAAAACATGGAAACAAATGATAGTTGAAGGACCATTTGATTCACTAAGGGGGCAAGAAAGCACTATGTACTATAGGCATTTCTTTCTTTAGATCCTTCTTCTTAGCTGATTCAAACAAAAATCTTTTTGGCTGTAAATGCAATACTCCTTTAATTATTATCTTTATTCTTTCCACTGTGTGTGACATGTTACCCCTTAACCCCTAACTTTTTTCAAAAAGATTTTAAGGCATATATGCACTTCATATTCGTCTTCATTTTTTATACCTAGAGTTTGCTCCTAGACATGTAGACTTTTATTTGTTTTGTTTTTACATTAGATAGAAATATTTATATATATTCAACAAGAATGTGTTTGTTTTAATTACAAATTTTGGATTTTTTTTTCTTAGAACAAATTTTGGATTTGGTTTGATCAATATTAAAACAGCGACGCGTTTTATTTTGAATATTCTTTAATTATTTTGACAACATTGGATCGTTTTAATGTAAACTTCATGTACATCAATTTCTATATGCTAGACTATCAGTATCTCATAATGACTGCAAAAGCTACATTCTGTGCACCAAAAACTAGGGAATGAGAGAACAGGGTTTTATGTATTTTCGGTTTCGTATTTTTTAAGGAAAAATCCGTGGTATTGATATTTTTATGTGTTTTTTTCCATATTAGATTATGTAGATGAAACACTATTTCATACCGAGTCTTAATTACTGACCAAGTTTATTGGCTAAGTTAACCCATAATGATATGGATGGTGATTCAATCATCGAGACTATCACCGATATCTTCATCTTTGTTATAACAGGACCGTCGGGAATAAAAAATGGATCGCAATAATCAAGAATAAACGAGAAAGCATAAATAACACAAGAAACAATAACACATGATTTAACGTGGTTTGCGGCAATATACCGACTAGTCCACGGGCAGAAACGAGTAGAATATATTATCACTGGAGATTTTACAGACTCTGCAATTGCATCAGCAATTGTTGCTGCTACTGGTGCAAATATTCTAGGTTACAATAGATGAATATTTATAGTCACAAAACCCTACACCTAGCCGACATAAAGACATGCTAGCAGATTGACTAAAATACCCTAGATGTGAACTAAGCTCAGCTGACTCCACCAGACATAACCTGCTGACATTTGCCCTGGTGACATTGCTCAGCTGACTTGCCCTGCTGAGTTTGCTCTGCTGACTTTGATCAGCTGACTTAGCCCTGTTGAGTACTCAGCTGACTTAGTACTCAGCCAGATCAGATTAGAGGTCAAGTCACATTTTCTAACAATCTTCACCTTGACTTGAACTCTCGTTCAAACAGATGTATAACCAGACGTATTGTACCAGATGCATTCATCAATTCCAGATGCACTGTACCAGATTCCTCCTCTTTCTTCAGACTTAACAGCTTCAGATGTGATTCCTCTAGATGAGAGTTAACTCCAAATGAAAAAACCAACTTCAGATGAGAACCTCCCAGATTCAGATGAGATCCTCTGATGTTAACAGATTCAGACTTGATTGAGTTGAGAATAGATATGATCAACAAATTGATCACGAGATAAGATGTGATCACCAGATTCAGATGTAATCACCTCAGCTGAGTTCTTCAGATTCAACTTCAACCAAACAGATTTCTAGATTCAGATTCTGAGTTGACCAGATGTGAACACAACAGACTTTAGGTTAGGCTCCTCCAGAAGAGACTTAACTCCAGATGAGACTCTAACTCAGACATGCTCACCAGATGCCCAGGTGATTTCACTCAGCTGAGGCTTCCAGACACCGATGCAGAACCAACACAGACACGTTCAACAGATTCAACAGATGGAATCAACTTACTTTTATTAGCAAACTTCCTAGACATGAACATTCCACTCTACTCACCTGACTTTCACTCAGCTGGTAATAGTTCTTGGTTCCACTCAGATTCAGCTCTTGATTCTTCTGGCTCATATGCATAACCAAGTGCCTGATTAGTGTTGACTGCTCTCAGCTGAGTTCTGTAAACTTAGCTGAGTATGGTCCTGAAGCTCCACCTGCTTGTCAACACTCCAGATTCAGATTCAATCCAGATTTGCGTTAAGGTCTTTTGAATCACCCTTCATGAATGTGTTCTTTTCAGGATTCGCATTCCCTTTGCAACTGCTACTAGCAACCAAGCCAATAGCCCGATTGTCTGTACATGTGCCAGCTGCATTATGCCTTAGCTCTTGCTTTTGAAGAGATGCCCTCACATCCTTTAATGACTTGATGGTCAACGACTTTGTCATATACAAACTCTCAAGCTTTAGCCACAGCCCTGCTGCTGAATCCTCTTCAGCAACTTCAGTGATAACATCATCAGACAAACACAACAAAATTATTAAATGTGCTTTCTCCTTCAGATTGGCCATCTCAGCGTTTCCTGCATCCACTGCCTTTGTCAGTGGAGCCCAGAGCCCTAGTTTCTTCAATAGAGCATGCATCTTGATTTGCCAAAGATTGAAATCGTTCCTACCTGGGAATTTATCAATCTCTGCATCTAACCCAGACATCATGATCTCGCCGGAAGGCTAGCGTTGATCCCTAAACCTAGCATCAATTACGACCCTAGTGCCAATCGACCCAACTCAAACAAATTTATGATTCTCTGATGATAACCTCGACGCTCCGATACCATTTTGTTATAACAGGACCGTCAGGGATAAAAATGGATTGCAATAATCAAGAATAAATGAGAAAGCATAAATCACACAAGAAACAATAACACATGATTTATCGTAGTTTCCGGTAATATGCCGACTAGTCCACGGGCAGAAACGAGGAGAATATATTATCACTGGAGGTTTTACAGACTCTGCAATTTGCTTGCGCAATTGCTGCTGCTACTTCTGCTATCGCTGCAAATATTCTAGATTACAACAGATGAATATTTATAGTCACAGAACCCTAGACCTAGCCGACATAAAGACATGCTAGAGGATTGACTAAAATACCCTTGATGAACTCAGCTCAGCTGACTCTACTAGACATAACCTGCTGACATTGCTCGTCTTAAATGCCCTGCTGACTTTGCTCTGCTGACTTGCCCTGCTGACTTTACTCTATTGACTTTGATCAGCTGATTTAGCCCTGCTGAGTACTCAGCTGACTTATTACTCAGCCAGATCAGATGAGAAGTCAAGTCATGAAGTCATCTTTCTAACAATCTTAGCCGCTGATTTAATATATGATTTTTTTTGGTTTTTTTATCCTCAATCAATGGTCAGCAGCTCGTGTCGGTACTCAAAACTTGTACAGGGTCGGTGCATTAATCATTCCCGTAATGGGATGGTGATGCAGTCACCGAGACTATCATCGAAATTATCACCGATATCTTCATCTTTGCCGCTAATTTAATATATGCATTTTTTGTTTTTGTTTTTATTCTCAATCAATGGTCAGCAGATCATGTCGGTACTCAAAACTTGCACAAGGTCGGTGCATTAACGGGAATGATTAATGCACCGACCCTGTGCAAGTTTTGAGTACCGACATGAGCTGCTGACCATTGATTGAGGATAAAAACAAAAACAAAAAAAAATGCATATATTAAATCAGCGGCTAAGATGAAGATATCGGTGATAATTTTGGCGATAGTCTCGGTGGCTGCATCACCATCCCATTACGGGAATGATTAATGCACGGATGGTGATGCAGTCACCGAGACTATCACCGATATTTCAACATTAAAACTCTACATTAAATATATATTAAAATGGTAAAAATACTCTCAACCACAAAATCGATGTTTTAAATAGTCATTATGTAAATATTTAATGTAGACATATCATTATTGTAAGTTTACATGTCCAACTTATTGGTTCAAAAAAACGTCCAACTTAAAACCAAAATGAAATATTCCACAAGTTATCATGAAGGAGCTAAATGAAAAATAACAACCTAACAAAGGCTTCAAGATGGTAATTCAACAAAAACCAAAACAATATATTCAAGATTCTATGATGACCTGTATATTAATTGGGAGTTGATTACATATCAACCTTTTCAAAACTTCCTCCAAAAAAAATAAAATTCAAAACTTGTGAATTGAGGTAAATAAGTCATATTAAAAGCCACAAAAGTTTAATTAATCCAAAATGTTAATGTTTAGGTGTACTTGTCTTTCATATGAGTTGATCCACCAGCAAAGGTTTGATTTAGATAGGAAGCACATGGAGATTAATAAAGGGTCTTCTTCCACAAAAGGTTAAGGCATTGCAACCAAAAAGAAAAAGAGAAAGTGGATGAAAAGAAGGAAAACAAAAGAAAAGCAAGAACAACCCATGCTCCAATGTCCTATTGTTAATGGAAAAAATTGTACTTTGACCCTTCATATGTAATCATTAGGAGAGTAATAACACTCTCACAGGCACGTATACTCTGACACGATAAATGTCGTAACTTGATGTATCAGTGAGACTACTCATCATGATTGTTGCAGTAGAATCCATTTTTATATAGATATCATGTCTTCAGATGTTTTAAAGAGTAATATATGTAACTAACATAAATACTCTAACATAACGACAATCAAAATCTGATAGTCAACGATATCACTCATAATGTGATAGTAGAACCAATCTTTAAATAGATGTCATCAGACGTCCTATTTTCACGTCCGGTGGCATGCAATATTTATCATTTCAGAGTGACTGTAACAGTAAAATAACTCTTATATAAATTTCCCTTTAGAGAAGAATAAAGGAGGCATCAAGTATGCTTTGTAAAAGTGTTTTTATTGAGAGAAAGATATTAAGGTAGGAAATATAGCATGTGAGGTTGCAGAAGAAACAGCAATCCCTAACACAAAAGAAAATGCAAATAAATACAACTTTCCTCTTATGAGATTAGGGTAAAAATATAACTTTTTTTATTTCTCTTGCAAGTGACAAACTTTATCCAAGGGGAAAACAAGAGTTATTTCTCTTTATGTCTTTTTCTTGTTTGGCTTATGCCAATTTTGTCATGAGTTTATTCTTCTTTCTCTTTATTTTATTTACTTTATTATTATTACTTGCACTAACATCTTCTCATTCTTATTCATTTCTTTTAGGTTGCAGTTTAGGGGAAGATTATGATTTTGGTCTCTTATGCTTAGAGAGGGACCCAAAATCTTTGGTAAAACATAAGCCTTAGTAATTTCTTTTCACAAGAAATTGAAAAAAAGCCCTCTAGTTTCAAAGTTTTATTTGATTAAAAGAACATGTGAGATTTCTTTTTGGTAATAAAGACATGTGAAAATGTCACGATTTCCTTAATTTTTTAGTTCGTGATTCACATAGAACAATGACAGAGAAACCGATGTTGCACGGAGAAAAATGTATTTCTTGTGGACATTTCTCTCTATGTTGTATGTGGCTTTTCTCTACGAAACCAATTTCTTTGTGGGCTGTTCCGTGTGCATGCACATTTCTGTGTCATTTTTCTCTATGGAAGGAGATTTTTTAGTCAATTTTTCTATGTGGATAGAGATTTATCAATGGACATCTCTTTGTGCATGCATCTTCTGCAGACCAAAAACGGGAGAAAATTTATATAAATATATAAGATTGAGACATATGAATTTGGTAATTTGGATCAACCATTTTAGGCCTCGTAAGGACGATGACCCTAACTAGTTACTGGATCAATTATGGCTAAAGTAGGTCTGATAGACCTGAGTTTGGGAGTGTTATCAATGATATCTGAGTCGATTCCGGACGAAATTAAGTGTCACACCATGATAGTACGTGTTGACTCTATATATATATATATATATATATATATATATATATATATATATATATATATATATATATCGCTTTTTGGTATCTCAGGTATTTGGGTGATACGATTGTATCCCATTAGGTTCTTTGATATCAAAGAACCTAATGTCTCTCGTATCCAACCGTTTATTAAGTTGTACCAGGCAGTGCAGATGTGGTTCACCATCTGCATGATTTTCAGTACATACGCAAACAAGCCCTCATCTTCAATTAACTGTTTATCTGAAACAGTTGGTTCTAAATACAGTGTTGGGCTTATCAGCAGTGCAGATCCATCACCTGTAATGATTAAGGTCTAACTTAACATTAATGGACATGGGTTAATGACTAACTTAACATTAATGGTCATGGGTTAATGACTAAATTAAAATTAAGGCTCATGGGTTAATGACTAACTTAACATTAAGGCTTCAGGGGGAGTGTACATGGTATATTTCATAATCTCCCTCACCTGCAGGCCGAGCAGCCGTTCATCTGGGCTATCCACCTAAAAACGCAAAAATAATGAATAGTAGTTCAGAAGTTTTTTCCTACTATGGTTTTGTTGGGGACTTGGGGACATTTATAGTCCCTCCCAATTTGTGAAAATTAATCTGGGCCTTACACGTGGCAAAACCATATAATATTACCGGTTTTGCCAGCCACGGGTCATGAGGCGAAGGGGGTAGGCCGTAGGCGTGACGTAGCCGCTCATGATCCTTCTTCTTCCTCTTCTTCACTGTTAATCCCCAAATTTAATTCAAATATTTAATTTTTTCAAAAATAAAAACTTTTGATATGTTGTTCAGTGAAGAATTCTAAGAATGTTTGTAGTTGAAAGTTAAGGCTAATTCGTTGTAAATTAATTTATAAAAATTATTTACCATTTTTCTCTCTGTGTATATTCCTTAACTATTCACCGTTGACCAAGTCAACATTTTGATTCCGACCTCCGATCGAAGATCCGTCCGGTTCATTCGTTCCAAATGGGGGGTAATTGCAAGACCTTAGTCGCTTGCACTAACGTCGCTTGGTCTTGCGTGCAGAGGCACTTGAAATCACCATGATCCAACGGTTGGTCTGAGAGAAAATCCAATTTCAATTTTCATAAACAGTGTGTTGTCAACAGTCAAATTTACAGTCAAATGTCTCTCTCAACAATGACTCGTTACATCACTATTGTACTACAGTAAAAGGTAATAATGATTAGGAAATTGATGAATATTTTTCTTACTCAGAGGCCATAAGGACAAAATAAGATACAAAATGGAAAAAAAGGACAAGATAAGATACAAAATGGAAAAAAAGGACAAGAAAAAAAAATAATGGTTGAGAAGGACAAAAACGCACATGTTACTACATGTGTTACTACATGTGGTTGTAGTAACATGCGGGTTTTTGTCCTTCTCAACCACTATCTTTTTTTCTTGTCCATTTTCCTCATTTTAGATCAAAAACTGTCCTCCACAACCTTTAACCGATATATATATATATATATATATATATATTTTTTTTTTTTTTTTTTGAATCGCTTATTTTGTTTGTGGATGTGTTTGGGGACACCTGTAGAATCTTTTGGTAGTGTCCGGGCGATGACGTCTCTTTCATAAGAGGGAGAAAATGTAACGTTCCACATTGGAAAAATGAGGGGTGAGATTGAGACATAATAGAGTTAATAACTTAAGTTAAGCATTTTAAGTCAAGTGATGACGATGAGCCTAAATAATGATTGGATTCATTATAGTTCAAATAACGCCGCTAGATCTGAGTTCTGGTATTACTGAACATATTATAGAGTTTTTTTTTTTTTTTTTTTTTTAAATCTAAGAACTCATTGTTTCTATCCTTTTGGCCAAACCCCTCTCTTTTTTGACGATCTAGTAAATATATAGTTTCTTAAACAATTGCATTGACATTGAAAACAAGTTTTTAAATCAATTACCTAAAGCTCCTTTATAATGGTCAATATTCAACAGAATCAACACAAGAGCTGCATGCAAACTGCACATATCATCTACCAAGAAGTCCAAATTTGGGTTGGACCCAATATCCACAATGGTAGTAGACCAAACTACATATATAAGCCCTAACAAATTTTTAGAAAGCTTCATCACCATATATCAGGGGCGGATCCATGAATTTGTTTTAGTGAAGTCACCGAAGAATCAAACTATATTATTTTGTCTATAAATTTGTTTTAGTGAGGTCACTGAAACCTAAAACTGCAATTTTTAACAACAAAACTAAATCGTTTAATACTAAAAAAAAATCTCGAATCTCGGTGGGGTCACGTGACCCACCCTCTATATGCTAGATTCACCCTGCCATATATGTATACAACTCACTGACGTTCTTATTAGCATTATTGTCACCGGCGTTCCTTTTGTATAAGAAACGTTAGTAATATCATTGACGTTTCTTACCATTGCCTTTATTCTGTATAAAAAAAAGTCATTGCTTCAGATGATTAGAAAAAGTAACGTTAATAACAATGATTTTTTATGTATGTTTTAGAGTGTTTTGTATTTGTGGTGGTGAAAATAAAACCGGACGACAATAGAATCCGCTTTAACTGGACAAGGCCCTGAAAATTGTGCATTTTTCAATGGCCCAAGGCCCAAGGATATGTGTGTAACTTTTATTTTGTCTAATTGTCAAATATTCGGGAAAAGAAAAAAGAAAAATAAAAAAGAATCTTGTATAGCGGCCAAGTTGAATTCCGGCTACGAGCTACGATAATGAGAATCTGCGAGTGGCTGAGAAATTGTTGAGAGTAATGAAACACGGCCATAGTTTTCCTCAGCTTCATCAGCTGTGAATACCATGTTTCCAGTAGCAACAGCAACAGATTTTGGTACACTCCATTCGACTTTTCATCGACCATCTTGCGTTCAATCTCACCCTTCACTCTTAATCTTTCTTAATGCTCCAGTAAGTATCAAGAAGTCTTTTTTAATAGCAGAATCAGCTTGGAATAACTGGGCATGAAAAGGGTTTTAATTTAATAGCAATTTTTTGTGATGGTGCAGAGTATTCTGAACAGGAAGTGGATTCAGCAATGTAAATGGAGGTTCTCGTTCAATCTTGCTCAATCAAGGAAATCAGAAGGTATTAAATGTTGGTCGTATGTTTGTGAATTTGAAAATTGGTTCATCTTTGCTTTCTATTTGTTTACAGGGGTGATTAATTGTAAGAGTGTTTGTGATCCGGAGCTACATTATGTGCTTGAACTTGCTTCTGATTCTGAATTGTATGATCTTCAGAATATATTGTTTGGTCCCAGGTTGTTCTTTCTCTCAAATGTTTCGTAAAGCATCATTCTTTACACATTAGTTACTTTTCGATGTTCTAAAATGGTGATTTCTTGCAGTTATTTTAGTCCATTGTTAAAGTCTCTGATTGGACAGTCTAAAATCGAGAATGTGATGATCAGTGAGGATTTAGAGGAGAGGGAAGAGTTCATTTCCATGTTGGAATCAAGATTCTTGTACCTTGCAGCTGATGCTCGGTCTACATTGAGGTCATATAATTTCTATTGCAATCAAATTTACGTTTATGATATTGAATTGCTGAGTACATGAGGATTAGCCTGTGCTTTATATTTGCCGATTTTCTCTGTAGTCCGTACGTCCTTGCATAAAGTAGATGACTTTAACTGCATAAGCTTGAGCTTGGTTGTGCATTGTTTGATGAGAAGGTATCTTCCAAAAGGGGTGTTAATTGTCCATTATTCATCAAAAACAATGATACATAGTTTGTCATTTTATCAATGAGAACATTTTTTTTTTTCCGTTATTTATATGTTAACATGTTTATTTCATCTTGGGCTCCAATGTTACACTCTTGACTAAGTATTCTTTGTAAAGCATGCTTCAAAATGTTAATTGAGAGTGTTGATTCAATTCCAGGAACTCTTAAGTGGACACATTATTGTGTTAGCATTCATGTTTAAGTTGCTTTTCGGCATGTTATTGTTTAGGGGCTGGAGACCATCCTACAGGAGTGTACTGCTTAATGTGCGAAAAAAGTTTAGTCTACCTTGTTCAGCTAAATTATCAACCGAGGATCTAGAAGCCGAGATTTTTCTTTACCTAGTACAGAATTATTCAAGGTACTGAGTTATGGTATGTGGTATCATTTCGCAATGATTTTCATATAGGCATGTTGCAACCAGACATACTATAGTGATATATTACTTGATTTAATGTGATAGAGTTTTTTGTTGGTTCTTTTTTCCGACTTTAATGTGAATTTTGACTTTAAATTGTGAAACTGGAGATATTTAATCTGCAACAGTTTTGAAATTTAAAGTGTTAATTTGATGACAATAGTGACCGATGTTAGATATTGAAAAATATTGAGTTCGTAACAAATAATTTTTACTGGTATTGTGTAGAGATGTTCTTGATATCCCTATTGATACAAATAAAAACATGAACTCCGTTTATTTTGGAAACGGACTAAATCAGAGGAAGGTACACGCAGTTTCTGCTTTGATGGACGGGGCTGGTGGCGTCCAATCCATGATATTGAAGGTTGTAGTTATAGACATTGCTCATTTAATTCAGGGATTAAGATACTTTCGGTCCCTTTTGTTTCATGATTTTTGCATTTCTATCCCCGTACCTTTTTTTCCTGTCACTTTTACCCCTCATATATGCATTTTCTTTGCCTTATCAATCCTTCGTGTCAAGTTTTATTGGCTCGAGTATGTCGTACCTTCAATGCTAGTTTTTGGATGCATGGCACTTTGAACTGAAAATGGTAAAAAATGCATAGATGAGGGGAAAAAGTGCAAAACCGTGAAACAAAAGGGACTAAACGTATCTTTACCCTTGTTATTTATTTGTTTGATTCTACTTGTGTATACTTAATCTGCTCCATACTTTTAGGGCGGAGGAGTGCTTACATTGGGGAAGATATACGAGTTGGTAAGAATGCAGTACCATATAATTCGATGTTATCTTCTTTCATTATCTACAACTGAGATGTTTTTTATCGTAGCTGGCAAGAAAATTATCCGGGAAGATGGTACATGAAGCTGCCAAATATCAGATAAAGAACGAATTGATTAAAAAGGTACTTATTATCTAGTATGTGCATATACATAAGTCAGACAGACACACCAACTCATACGTACGTACAAACATACATATATATAATACTAAGAAGCTGGTTTTCTGTTTCCCGTATTCGCGTATCCATACTCGTGCAACCTAGCTGCTGCATGAAGGCTTTTGCTGTAAAGTAAAATACATTATTGACGGGAAATGATTCTTTGGTGAAATAAAATGCGAGTAATCAGATGATCATCTCTGTTATTTAATTTTCTCTTCTGATTTCGTAATATATATGTATATATATTTTTACTTGTTTGGTTATAGGGTGGACACATCGCCGCTGTAAACCTTGAATCCCGAATGGCTTTGCTTGCTGCAAAACAGGTAAAATGATAGAAAATTCAAGAATCTTGTAATGATCGATAAATATGGGTTTGGGCTAGATTTCTACATGGTATCGAGCCACCCCATTGTGCAATTTTTCTTTTGTTGGCCCCTCCCTTTCCCCTGTTAAAGTATCCCACATTGTACTTTGGGAACGCTCGAAAGCTTATGCACGTGTTGATACACAGGGAGTAGCAGGTGCAGCCACCCGTTATTTTGGGCTAAGGAGCATGATGACATTACTTGGTCCAATGTAATTCTGTCTCTCTTTTTGTTTTTGTGTGTTTTTTTTAAGTAAATAGTTTTCTACTCCATTAATCCTTTTTACTTTGTTGAATCTGTGCAAATTTTTTTTTGTTTGACTTCATGATTTTTAGCAATGCTCGGCATTTGCATCAGGTTTTTTTTTTCCATAGATTCTCTATTTTACAGGCTCGGATACCACCTTTCTCTATTTCTGCATCAGATTCTCTAAAACGCATAATTTGAATAGAGAATATGTATTTTATGCCGTACATCGAATGCAATATTTAGAGATTCTATATTTTTACAGACTTTAGTAGAGATTCTATTACAGACGGTTTTTTTTTTTTTTTTTTTTTTTTTTTTGGTTAATCTGAATGATTTGAGTCTCTATTTTACAAATTTTCTTTTTTTGGCGGTATAGGCCGTAAATGTACCACTTGCATCGACAGAAAATTGATGTGATATTTACTTGATATATATATATACACACAGGCTTTGGGGCACACTTCTAGCAGATATTGTTATTCAAATGCTTGGTACTGATTATGCAAGAATCTTATGTGCCATTTATGCCTTTGCACAGGTAATTTGTTAGAAAATGCTCGTGGCTTCGGTTATTTTTTTTCCCTGTTTAATAATACATGATGTTACTATCATTTTGGATCCAGATTCGAATCATCCGCTCGTATAAATTACCAAATTCGGCGTGAAGGCTTTTGAAGACCGGGGGTTTTAGATTGTATTTGTTTATACCATGTTTAAGAATCTTGATTTCACTTGTTTCCAGATTTGTAGCTCAAACATAATGTCTGAACTTTTAAGTGTGAATATTGATTCCACATTTCGGTTTGTGTGTGTCTGTGTGTATGTATTATATGATTATTAGTGTTTTAAAGGGTCACTTGGAACTAAGAGTTTCGAGACTAAACCATCTTGCAGTGCACTTGCGGTTGATACTGCAAAATAATGTAAATCTGTAATGACGGGATACTAATACCGTGAAGGTAGATCTGTAATGACAGGATATTAATACTGTGAAGGTAAATCTGTAATGACGGTAGGACTGAGCAAAATAACCAGTAAACCAATCAAACTGTAAATCGATTTAAACCAATCCGATTAAACCAAATCAATAACAAACCAAATGAATTGGTTTGGTTTGGTTTGGTTTCGAACCAAACCAAATTTCATTGGATTGGTTTCGGGTATTTTTAATTACACCCAATCCAAACCAAACCAAAAATTTTATACATTAATTATATATATTATACTCATAAATACCCAACCGACCCAACATAACCCAAATTTTTTTTTTTATCATTTTGCTATATTGTTTGGTTGGAATTTACTCATGGTGTTTTGATCATTTTGTTGTGTCAACATTCAGCATTTTGCTCTTTTCAGTAAATACATGTATGTAAGTATGCAACTGTAGAGAATTGATTACAGCTGAATTATATTGTAATGTGTTGTTAATTGTTAGTTGTTTTAAGGTTTTTTTTTTTTGTCATTTTGGTTTGTAATTTATTTTAGTTTGGATGTAGCTATTTAGAGTTTATGTAAAGAATGTTGGTTTTGTCTTTTTTTTTTAAAGATTAGGCTTGTTAAACTGAAACCAACCAATCCAAATAGAAACCATTTCGAGCCAAACCATTGGGGTTGACTTCGTTTTGGTTTGGTTTGGAGAACAAATAATGGCGCCTAAACCGACCAGAGTCTTTCAAAACTAACACAATCCTACCCAAACCAATCCAAGCTTAGCCCTAAATGACGGGATATTGATAGATATTAATATCGTAAAACAAGGTAAATCTGAAACGCCGGGAACACGGATTTCAAAATTGACAACCTTTATTGAACTAACAAATAAATTACCTTTTTAAATAGGCTTTGAGTCTGTTGATCACAAGTTGCCAAGATGTAGCCTTTTTTCTCAATCACACACACACACACACACACACACACATATATATATATATATATATATATATATATATATATGTATACATGAAGTCCCAAATAGAAGAAGGGTAGAGATCAAAAATTACAACTAGTCATAAATGAATCAGGCTACTTCTCGGTTTCTTCTTCCATAACCTGAGCTCGGGGACTTCGATCCAAGAATACCACGGGATCAGGAGCTCATTTGAAGCTCCTCACCCGACTTATAGACAAGATCTTGAAGGCTGTCCATTCGTGACCGCGGTGCGATCAACGGCAAGGTAACAAAAAGAGTTAGATATGCGGTAAGGTAACAAAAAGAGGCAGCTATCTTAATCACAATGTTCTTAAAGGTTGGAGAGAATACGCTCGTGTTTTACAAGAGTTTTCGATCAGAATACCCTTTTTTTTACTATGCTTTATCGATTCGACTATACTATTTGACTCAATTCGTTTTGTTTCCGGGTTCGGGCTACTTGAATAATTAACGAGCCGATCAGAAGCTTGAAAATGTAGTAATCAAGTAGCTTGTTAGTTAATCGAGCAATACTATTACTATTTAATTTTATAAAATTTATAATTAAATAATACTATTTTATATATGTCATTAATTATTAGTTGAATCAAGTATTATACTTGCCGAGCTTGATTTTGCAATGTTTCATGAAAATTAAATGAGTTTTAAAAAGATAATCGAGTTTACGAGTTGAGTCAAGTTATGTTGAGTACTTAATTAACGAGTTGAATTTGATCTTACCTTTATATGGCTCGATAGAGCTTAAGGCTGAGATTTTTTTAGTTGAGTCAAACTCGAGTCTCGGAGTATTGACTCGACGCAGCTTGATTACATCCCATTCACTTGGTATAACCTCAAATCACTACAACACCTTTTCAATGATTCATCTTGTTGATTAAACTATATATATACATACACACATATACATACATACGTACATACATATATATCAAACAAAAATATTATGTGTATGTATGTACGTATGTATGTGTGTAATTCTACATTTTTCATTGAACAACAAATATATTAATATAACCTGCAAGGAGCTGGGAGACCATCCAAAATACAAACCAGAGTCGAGTAAAAGGATACGGACAACAAAAAATCAAAAAGCACAGCAAATAAGAATAAAGCTAAAGAAAACAACAGAGAAAAGCAAAAGAACATCAATCATGAATCAAAGCTTTGAAGGGGTTGAAAAACCAACAGCATCACGTACTCAAAATTTCAGTTTATTGCATCTCCTGTTGATCCAAGCATAAGAAGAAATTTGCTCTTCTTTAAAAACAACATCAACCGTAAGAGATTTAGAGCGAAAGACGAACTCATTCCGCTTGATCCAAATCAACCATAGAACTGTTCTTTTAACAACTTCCCGGAGCCAAGGCACCTTGCTATTCCGCATAATCGGTGGCGAGAAGGAGCAAAAATGAAGCCAATTAAAAGGAAAAGACCGCTGAATATCACACAAAACTGCAACCATACTCCATAAAATAAATGGGCGCTCAACCTTCGTCTTCTAAACTACAAAAGGGACATGATGCTGCCAGAAAATGGGTGTGCCCACGTGGCGCCTCTTTGGTGGCTCAACACTTGACTCAGAGAGATAAACTACTTTTGACTCCCTGCATCCGAGCCCAGGGGGCTCATCCACCCACTTTGCCACCTCCGGTTCCCGTATGTCCGACCTCCATGGGGTCGGACTACCTCAGTCTGGCAGGCCAAGGAGTCGTGCATCGGACTCTGGTCGACCAGCTATAATCTCCGCCGATCTCCTAGACCGGTCCAGATCTAGGCCTGCATAATTTTGTGGTAGGAGTTTGGCTGCTTCTCCCGATCCCTAGGAGTCGACTCTGTCCTGTCCCGGGCACTGCTCATCCCAAACCTTATTCCTCACGTGGACAATAACCAGATAACTATCGTATTATTCTTCCCAATAAAGTCTCGAATCTTTACCAGTTAATGCTAATATTTGAATACCATAATTATCTCCTATAATCATGGAGATCCATTAATCATAATCTTCTTCCTGTGAGAGCACGTCAATCGTGTCATTCATCAAAGACGCCACTTTAAACCCCTAGGGCCTACGCCTCTATATAAACCGTCCCTGAGAACTACGGAGACTTGATTCCAATTCACATATTGGATACGTAGGCGACGATCACCATCGTCAAGTGCGCCTAAATCACCCCAAAAACCAATTCCCTTGTTATAACCTTCATATTCTGAGAGTTTCCCCAGGCTATCATCTAGAATAAGGACCCTAAATTAGAAGGTGACGATTTTCGACTCGTCAATTGGCGCTAGAATGAGGGCCTTGTTGATTGATAAACCCAGGAAAAGCTTCAGGATAAACATGGTGACCACACGACAACAGGCTGCTAATGGTAATGGAGCTAACAACGCAGCAGATTCCGGCGCTGGTAACCAGGATCAGCCGCAGCAAGAAAATGTCTCTCTCAATGCAACCCATCAGGCACTGATTGATCAGCTTATGGCTTTGGATGGATCCGTGAAAACCACAGTTCTCAACGCCGTCTTGGCCGAGGAGGATGAAGAAGATGGGGACTGGGAAGGCCTGGAAGAGGAAGGTCTCATCAACGAAAATTCGCAGGATGTGAATCACTCAAACGGAGACTCGTCAGGAGAAAAGTCCCAAAGCCCAGAACCAGAAGAAGAGGATGATCCCAACGAGGCGCGCCGCAGAGCGAGACACCTCTCCGCGCAGCGCAAAAAAACAACGAAGAAGGAAACCGGTCGGCATCCTCAAACCCGCAAAGGCAATTGGTCGTCCCCAGGCCATGGAAGCGCCACACGCTGAACTAGGCGATAGCCGGAAGAGATCAACGTTCTTAGCACTCGAGTCACCTTTCTCTCCGACAGATCGATAATTTTCCACGTCCAGCAAGGTTCAAGATCCCCAAATTGGAGCCCTATGACGGAACCAAGGACCCCCAGGATCACCTGTTTCAGTACCTCACACACATGAATCTCGACTGTGCCCCCGAAGAAATGAAGTGCAAAGCATTCACTGCATTGCTCACTGGACGAGCCCGGGAGTGGTTCAAGAAGATACCCCCAGGATCTCTACGCCTTCGATACATTGGGAAAGATGTTCCTCAACGCATTCATTCATCGCTAATCCGTTCGAGCTTCGCTACCCACCTATTCGCCATCAAGCGGAAGAAAGATGAGATCAGCGCTTACAAGATCTCAAGCGCTTTAGCGAGGAATCACTGCAAGTTCGGGACGCTGACGATCAGGTCCGAATCGCATCCTTCGTGGCAGGGTTGCGCGAAGGTAGGTTATACGCTAAGCTAAGCAGCAGGCTTCCCACCTCCATGGAAGAATGTCTGGAGGTGGCCTTTAAGCATTGTCAAGGCGAAGAAGCTAATCGCGTGAAGTGAGAAGTGGAGAAATCCGACCCAAAGAAGGACAAGTCAGTGGACTCATCTGGCAGCAAGAGGAAGTCATACGGAGATCGTGCAAATGGTTCGGCCACGGATCGGCCGGAAAAGAGGAATGCCCTGCAGCCAAGGGATTTCCCTGTGTTGAACCGACCTCGGGAACAAGTATTAGCAATCATGGAAAGGAAGGGTTTAGCAAGGACTCCTACGCCGCTTCGAAGCCCCTTGGAAAGGAGAGACCAGAGCAAATTTTGCACCTACCATCAAGACACTGGGCATGATCTGGATAACTGCAGGGACTTCCAGCGTGACGTGGACGCGGAGATTGCGGAAGGAAAGCTGGATGAAGTCGTAGATCGACCCCGATACGGAGAGCGCCGAGGCCAGCGAGATTACCAACAGAGAAACTATGGTCGTGACCGCAGCCGACAAGGTGAACCCCAGAGGAAGAGAGAGTCATCTCCCGACAAAGGTCAGTCGGTGGACAATCACCCCATCAACACTATCAACACAATTGTGGGAGGCCCTGGACACGGTTTTGTGAGTAACAATCCAAGCGTCTGAGAGAAGGAAAGGCGGGATGACTAAAGGAGGCCGAATCCCTTCCATGAAATAGGCTACGGGCCAAGATCCTCTCCCTTGATCCCTAACAATGAAGGATTGGTCATTGAAGCCGTGGTCAACAAGAATCTGTCAAGAGTTTGTGTGTAGACACGTAGTAGTGCGGTCAACGTTCTTTACTTCGCAGCCTTTCAAGCAATGGGTCTCAAGGAATCCGACCTCACACCGGTCTCAGCTCCCCTGTTCGGATTTGCCGGTCCTCCGATTCATCCACTGGGAATGGTTCGACTCGCAACGACATTCGGCAAGGATTCAGCAGGAAGGACTCTCATGGTGAACTATATCGTGGTCAAGTCTTCATCAGCATACAACATCATCTTGGGAAGGCCCGCTCTGATCGATCTGCGAGCCATAATCTCCCCAGCGCACATCAGCTTGAAGTTCCCGACCGGTAGAGGGTCGGTCGAAGTCAAAGGAGATTTGGAGGTCGCTCGAAGCTGCTATGCGGCGACCATTAAGGGCAAAGGAATCACCTTTGCCTAATGCGGTCGACAGGTCTTTATCAATTATCGTTTCATATACAAACTATTTTTACTTTCTGCCTTTCAATTCCTGCTCGTACCTTTTTATTATTTGCTGCGATTTGTTCTATTTACGTTCGTTTCTTCAATGTTGAAAATGCATTTTTGGATTATCTATATCTTTGTTTTATCTCTGTATGGCAACTTTTTGATTTTCATTCTATGCACTTTGTGAACCGCACAAACACTTATACTGTGCAGTAAGACTCTATGCGAGAAGTCAGTCCGATCTAGCCCAGCTCGCCTCCAAACGAGAAGTCAGCACTAGCCTGGCCCCGCTCGTCTTTAAAAAAAATCACACGCGAAAGGTCGGTCTAACCTGACCTGAATCGCTGCGTTTTTGAACGAGAGGTCAGCACTAGCCTGGCCCTGCTCGTCCTCAAAAAATTCGTATAAACAACTGATTCATAAGCTCAATGTAATATAGTCCGGGCTACTTTAGGTTAATTGGGGGTAAGTTTACCCTGGTCTTTCAAACCCACACTTCGTATTGCTTATTTGCTTTCCTTTAGTTTAGGCGATTGATCTAGATCGGCTCTTTGAGCTCTAGATCGGCTCGCCCTTGTTTACTTTCTTTTAGGCGAGCGATCCAGATCGGCTCTTTGAGCTCTAGATCGGCTCGCCCTTATTTGCTTTCTTTTAGTTTAGGCGATCGATCTAGATCGGCTCTTTGAGCTCTAGATCGGCCCGCCCTTATTTGCTTTCCTTTAGTTTAGGCGATCGATCTAGATCGGCTCTTTGAGCTCTAGACCGGCTCGCCCTTTACTTTCTTTGTTTAGGCGAGCGATCCAGATCGGCTCTTTGAGCTCTAGATCGGCTCGCCCTTATTTGCTTTCTTTTAGTTTAGGCGATCGATCTAGATCGGCTCTTTGAGCTCTAGATCGGCTCGCCCTTGTTTACTTTATTTTAGTTTAGGCGATCGATCTAGATCGGCTCTTTGAGCTCTAGATCGGCTCGCCCTTGTTTACCCTATTACCTCAATAGCATCCTTAATCCAATGCGAGGCTGAACTAAAACTCTCCGTTATAATAATATCAAAATACGCCATTCACCATACACTAGTGAATATCATATTGGGGGCAACACATATACCCATAACAGAACCCAATAACTCAAAAATTATTCACAAAAACAAAACCAAAATAAATTCTTCCTTACATTAAAAATAAACTGTATAAGTACATAAGTTTCAAAAAAAAAAAAACAACACAACATCAAAGTAAATCAAGAGTCAGGAGCAGGACTCTTTTGAGACTCAGGAGGGGCCGATCCAAACGTAGCAGTCGGGTGGCGGACATACTTATCCACTATATCTACACCTGCTCGGAAGTCTTTGGCACGCTCGGTGTAAACCACATCCATACCCTGTTTGTAGTAAGCCCTCTTAGGAAGGGCATCCAGAGCAAGTGCAGGAAACTGGGCCCTTGCCTCATCCACCCCTAAGGTGTACCCATGGTTAAGAATGGGAACCAGCAACACCTTGAGAGCCTCGGCGAAATCACCCGAAGCCTTATATTCCTGCACGGCTTCGGAGCACCGAGCCGCCACATTGGCCTCTAGATCGGCCACTCTTGCTGTAAGGTCCCCGACCTCCTGTTCTCTTCCCTTCTTTTCCTCGACCAGCTCTTTCTCCTGAGCCTGGAGCTGGGCTTGCAGGGCTTTTATCTCTGTGTCCTTTGGACGAATAGTCGCCCTAAGCTCATCCCTAGCCTTTCTGAGCTCGGCAATCTTGTCCGATTGGGCAGCCAGGTCAGCTGAGGCCTTGCCCAACCTCTTAAAAACTTCCTGGCCGATCGTGCCACCCTAAAACAAACATAGGACGTCAGAACCAACGATACTTAAATCACTAGAAAGAAAGGAGTAATCAACACTTACCAGCTCCACTGTTTTGCAGCCAAGGATCGCCAGCTCCTCGTCAGACATACTGCTGACCCTCTCCTGCTCAAAGGACCCCTCCTGGCCTTCCTCAGGGGCCTTCGAATTGCTCTTCTTCGAAGACCGACCCTCTTGAGCGGTCGGCCTTTGGTGAGTCTGTTTCTTGGGGACCAGCCCCCTCTCCGTGTTCTCTCCAGAGGTGTCCACCCCGGTCGTCTCAGAAGGAGGAATCGAAGCAGTTGCATCCGCACCTTCTGTTGTCAGATCCTCTACTGGTACTTCTCGAACACCGGGGGTCGGCACAGTCTGGCGTCCCGCAACTTCTCTCTCGGCCCCGGCCATCAGATCGGCAAAGTCAGCCACTGCATACACCAATGGAAAATTTAGCCAAACAAGAAACACAAATATGCAAACAAATATAAAATACAATACAAGTAAATCCTACAGATCTTCCATTCGGCCTTGGAAAACTGCACGTACGGCTCAGGGCCTGCATCCCCTAATCGAGCTGCCCCGATCAGATTGTCGTACAGATTTTGCCACTCGATGGAGTACCCCGACCGGCGAATCTTCTCCACCCATGACTCTGGCATATCTGGGCGCTCATCTGCCTCCAGATCCGCCGTATTCCACACGCTCAGTTCGTCGTGACCATCATTTCTCACAAAGAAAAACCTCTCCTTCCATATTTTATAAGAATCCCGACCTGGAGGAAGGATAGGGATGCTAAAGGACTTCCCCTGCCTTCTAGCAAAGTAATACCGGTAGGGATGGTCTCTTAGCCCTACCCGGTGATAGAAATACCTAAATTTATTTACTGTAAACCTAATGTTTAGCAATCTACACCAAATTGCAAACCCAATGACCGCCCTAATGCCATTGGGGGCTATCTGGGATATCCCTAGCCCGTAGTGCCGGAGTACTGCCAAAAGGGCAGGACAGAAAGGCAGTCGCAACCCCACCTCGAAATATTCCCGGTGGACGGAGCAAAAACCCTCCGGGGGATCCAGAGCCGATTGGTGATCCCCTGACGGCAGTTGGGGGGAAAACCGGGCCTCATCAACCCCAAATCTCTCACAAATTTCCTCCACGTCCTTCTGCCTCAGAATTGACCCCACATCTCTACTATCAGCTATGGCCATGACGGAGAATCGACTATAGGATTTTTCGAAAGAACAAAATTTCGCTTAAAGAAATCAAAGTATAAAATCAGAAAAATAGGGAAGAATGCTTACTTGCAGTGTTAAGATTGGAGAGTAGAAGATGACGAATGGCAACCGGCAGCTAATTCCCTGGTTTAATACTCAACGTGGTTACGAAACGATTGATATGACGGGTTTATAACCCCCCTTACCTTGAAAAACGGCCTCGGTTAGTGTTAGTGGGCAGCGATGCCTCGTTTCCCGAAATAATAACCACTGTGTCATAACTAGCTTTGCCAACTGGAAATTCCTAAGTTAATCTAGAAATTCATGGGCTGAGAACGACAGTGCCGAGCCGCCATTGTAGATGCGAGCCGACCAACTAGGGGTCGGCTGGATCTTGGGGGCTTATGATGCTGCCAGAAAATGGGTGTGCCCACGTGGCGCCTCTTTGGTGGCTCAACACTTGACTCAGAGAGATAAACTACTTTTGACTCCCTGGATCCGAGCCTAGGGGGCTCATCCACCCACTTTGCCACCTCCGGTTCCCGTACGTCCGACCTCCATGGGGTCGGACTGCCTCAGTCTGGCAGGCCAATGAGTCGTGCATCGGACTTTGGTCGACCAAATTAATAATCTCCGCCGATCTCTGAGACTTTGTCCCGCATCTAGGCCTGCATAATTTTGTGGTAGGAGTTTGGCTGCTTCTCCCGATCCCTAGGAGTCGACTCTGTCCTGTCCCGGGCACTGCTCATCCCAAACCTTATTCCTCACGTGGACAATAACCAGATAACTATCGTATTATCCTTCCCAATAAAGTCTCGAATCTTTACCAGTTAATGCTAATATTTGAATACCATAATTATCTCCTATAATCATGGAGATCCATTAATCATAATCTTCTTCCTTAGGGAGCACGTCAATCAGTGTCATTCATCAGCACGCCACTTTAAACCCTAGGGCCTACGCCCCTCTATATAAACTGTCCCTAAGGAACTACAGAGATTTGATTCCAAATCACATATTGGATACGTAGGCAGCTTGATCACCATCAAGTGCAGTCTAAATCACCCCCAAAAACCAATTCCCTTGTTATAACCTTCATATTCTGAGAGTTTCCCCAGGCTATCATCTAGAATAAGGACCCTAAATTAGAAGGTGACGATTTTCGACTCGTCAGGGCACAACCACGTACTCAAGATGATACCTTTCCTACCGACATTCACCTTAATTGGGATACGACCCAGGTACATTTTCCATATAAAAATATTAATTTTTTAGGGTAATACTTTGCACCACTTGGTTTGAAAGGACCAGGCTGATTAATGACTAAAAAAGATACATAAATTAAATTTTTAGAGCAGCCACTGTGAAAACTCTTTTGGATTTGTGCATCCACAAAGGTTTACCCGGAGTACATGAAGAAATGCAGACATTTGAAAGCAAAGAAGTTTAGAAAACTCACCAACTTCTCTCCCTCTTACCACTCCCACTCCCACTCTTCCCAATTTCCCCTCTCACTCACACTACAAAATTTATTCATAGCAAGCTGGTATAGTCTAGGAATGTTTTCCATCAAAGTGTCTCCATCCACCCATAAGTCCCTCTAGAACCTTACTCTAGTATCCAACACCCACTCTCCACCCAAAGGAGTTAAAAAGCTCAATCCCTCTTTTCTCTAAACTCTCACAGGCATGATGAGCCCCACAGACAAAACCCTCAGTCCCTCTAGAACCTTACTCTAGTATCCAACACCCACTCTCCACCCAAAGGAGTTAAAGAGCTCAATCCCTCTTTTCTCCAAACTCTCACAGGCATGATGAGGCCCACAGACAAAACCCACCGTCTCCCCGTCTTCCATATTTGTAGGCGTATACATACATACATGCATATATACATATCCTGTAAAAATGCATATAAACAATTGCAAAACAAAACAAAACCGATACATTCCATTGGTTTTCAATTTTTCATATAGTACGTATTTCAGTTTTATTTGGGTTAGCATTTTTTCAAACCAAATTTACTTATAATAACTAAAAAACTGAATCAATCAAAATCCAAAAACAACCTATTTGTTTAAGCGACAATAATTATGATGTAATAGTTATTAAAGAAGAGGATTATGGTTTATCTATTCACAAGGGATGAGTAGGACACATCAAACCCCCTTCTACTGCACTGTAATTTTTCTTGATTTATCCGTTCTAGAGTTGCCTTTATTTCCACTAAAAAAAACAAAAGAGTTGCCGTTATTTTATACAGATTAACAGAAAAGAAAAGAAAAATAAAATGGATTGAATGCTTTCATCTGAATAAATTAGTTCATTAAACTCAAAACCAAGTCGCTACATTTTAGTTGCTATAGCCTATGCATGGCAACGTAAAAAGAAACAATATTAAAATTAAATGCCACAAAAAGAAATAAAAATGAAATAAAGACATCACATTTCCACCCCCACCCTTGCTTGGGATCTTTTGACGTGATTCTGAAGCCCTTTCGGCCTTGATTATTACTACCTCCAATGATTAGCCGCCGGCAGCTTCGATCGCTTCATTTTCATCGGTAACTTTACGGTGCTGTTTCGTTTCCACGTCGAGGAACTATACCTCTCAACATCAGTTCAATTCCACCAACATCTGAAGGTGGCAGTGCAGCTTCATTTCCATAAGTAACGATAGCTGATGCCGCCACTTCATTTCTACCAGAAAGTATAGCATACTGTGATGATGCCTCATTTCCACCTGTATATATGCCCGACAACGTCATCTCATTCCCATCAATCAGTATAGGTGCTGCTGTCACTTCATTTCTGCCGGTACCAATTGTTGACGGCTCCACCTCGTTTCCAAATACGGCCGCCTGAAACCCACCAGTAAATCTAGTTGGTGGCGCCACCTCGTTTGCACCTGCAGCAACTGTAACTAGTGGCTCCACCCCATTTTCATCACCAGAAACAACAGCTGATGACGGCGGTAACTCATAATTGCCGGTGACTATAGCTGACATCATTGCTGCCTCATTTCCACCGGTCACTAAAGTTGATAGCGCCGCCTCCAGCTCTTCAACCCCTTCTTCATAAGTATCTAGCAAACTTGACAATTCTTCATTTGTGTAGCCAGACATGTCATCATTCAAGAAACTTTCTATTCTGTACAAATCTTCTATGCTTCTCAACCCTTCCGTATTAGCCATAGCTAGTCTATCAAAAGCTTGCTCTCCGAATAAATTAGGAATACTATGAGCACTAACCTCCATCGAACCCCCTGAAGCTAGCTCCACCGGCATTGGCGTATCAGTCGTCCCAGGTTGCACCTCTGGTCCGAGTAGCAAAGTCTGATGTGAAGTCTCATAACTTTGGTTTAGAATCGGCACTCCCATATGATTTCTAAACGAATTTCCCATATGCGTTCCAAACAAAGCACCAGAACTTGAGCCTGGGATCGACATTCCGATATGAGATATACCGGAAGGTCCGACCAGAGATGATTGTTGTACCACACCCGAACTTGGGTCTGGAATTGATGTTCCAATATGAGGTGTACCCGAAGGTCCGACCAGAGAATACTGCCGTACCACGCTAGAACTTGGGCCAGCTGGGATCAACATTCCGATATGAGTCATAGCCGAAGGTTCGACCTGAGACTGCTGTTGTACCACCCCATAACTTGGGCCCGGGACATGACTTGTACCCGACGGTCCGGCCAGAGAGTGCTGACCTACCTGCACCCCAGAACTCGGGCCGCCTTGTTCATAACTCCTGACCACCTCAGACAAGTTTTTCATCTTCTCTTCACCATAGTTAATGAAAGACACCAGTTGCATGAAATCGAGGCTTTCAATCTTAACCGTACCATTTTCCAGCCCATGCAAATGAAGCTTGGCCTCCATTTCCCTGTTGGTGGCTTCAATATTCTCGACTTGTTCTGTCAAACGATTGATTTTCCCCTGCAAATGATCATGTTGAGTAATCATTTTTTGATTCCTTTTCGTTTCCGGCATCTCCATTAATTTCACAAGTGCAGTTCTTGCTTCATCGTACGACGGCCATGAAAACATTTTGCGCTGCTGCTCGTCTTGTATGACCACCACAGTTTTCAAGCCACATAAAATGTTTAGCTGCTTAACTTTTTTCAACAATGAATCTATTCTCTTATTGAGTAATGCCTTACTTGCTACTTTTGGATCAATGGGAAAATTCATGTGTGTGTTTCTCTCCATTAATGTGAATGACTTTTTTTTAGGGGTGTGTTTTTGCTTGAAAACTTTTTGTTTGTGGTGTGTTGTTTGATGATACTCAGCCTATTTATAGCAAACTTGTTCATAAGAATCCTAGCACAAGTATATTTTTTGAATGGAGGTACAAATGTAATTAGTAAGTTACATTATTAGTCAACCCTTGTGTAACATGTGACAAGCTACTAATTGCACAACTAATTCTACAACCACAACTATTCGGATATAACGAGTGATACAACATGTTTTTTACATCATTGAACATGACGTATAACCTATTGCTAACGATGTACATTAATCATATCCACACATTTTGAATTTTTTTTGGACAAAGTATGAGTGTATACGGTGAAAGTGAGTAGAAATGTATGGTCACTATGCATTATATCCTGTATAATGGTTGTACCATATGTATATATTTGATAATGGTGTTGTATATATATTTGATATAAATCACACAATAATAAAGAGTGAAAAAGTCTGTTGTTTCATTCTTAGTGTCACATTATGATAATAACATTAGTCTAAGGTATGACATCAAATAACATATAAGAAAAATTAGGGTACATCAATAATTTTATGTTATAAAAAGCGAAAAGATGTGATTAATATATGATACAACGGTTGGATGAATGTTATATCAAATTATATACATTAATGTTCTTTAATTTATTTCATAGAATGTACTTTTATTGTGTGTTAGAGAGAGACTAGATATTAAAGAATATATATAATGTATGCCACTTGAGAGATTATATTCGTACGGCTGTTGTACTCTAAAAAAAAAATATTACATTCGTTCCAAAATATAAACCTGCTTGGAGTTATTTTTACGCAGATTAAGAAAGTTTGTTAAATTGGTTATGTGTTATTAATTTTGATTAAAAAGTCTAAAATAACCTTTGACTGATATTAATGCAAAATAATAAAAAGTAAATGTATATATAATAAATAAAAGGTAAAAGAAGAAAAATGAAACAAATACTTCATAAGTTTTTTAATTGAACTTATATTATGAGACAAAATTAAAAGACTAAACTAAATTTTGAGACCAAATAAAAAAATCATTATTATGTCAATATAGTTATGACATTATTATATTTTATTTTGTCAACCAGCTGTTCTTTCACTATTCTCAAGTATGTACAAAACACATGATTATAGCACGTGACTTTCACATGTCAAATGATTCAATAAATTATACTACCTTCCTTCCGTAAATAATTATTTATTTATAGGTTCTTACACATATTTAAAATAAAAATAAATGTTTATTTTATAGGTTTTTACAAGGTTAAAAAAAAGTTTTTTTTTTATTTAACTTTAAATGAAAATATCTTTTTTTTTGTTAATAAATGAAAATATCTAAAATACTTTGTAAGTGTTATTAGTGTAGAGTATATTATCTTTAGATTTTGTATTACAAATACTATAATAATACATATTATTTATTTGAAATATGTCTTATAAATATTTTAATGTATTTCACATTAAATAAAAATTATATATAAAATAAAAAATTCAAAGTAAAAAATGTGATACAAATAAGTGATGGGAGTGCTCTAACATGCCTCCTAATTGGTCAATGGTCGACAATAATTGTTTTGGAGAGTGTTTAATAGCATTATATCACACCTAGTTTGCCACTTTGTCTATTGTGACTAGAAGTTAAAATTTGATT
Source organism: Gentiana macrophylla (assembly GCA_026214975.1). Lineage (NCBI taxonomy): Eukaryota > Viridiplantae > Streptophyta > Magnoliopsida > Gentianales > Gentianaceae > Gentiana > Gentiana macrophylla. The sequence continues at coordinate 127,531,214 of CM047809.1, read as the reverse complement.
TTTTGAATGTCTTATATATGTTTTAATTAGCGTGTTAATATTCGAATGTGTGTAATCAATTTTTTTTTCTTTGATAAATATAATCAACATTTTAAATGTCGTTTTTTAACTTGGGGCCGAGGTAAACTTGTTGTAATTGTAAAACACTTGCAGTGTCTTTAAAAGTTTCAACTAATTTAATAGAGCATCATACATTTATTTTAATAGTCAATCATATGTTTGTAAATTATTTAAATCAATACTATTTTACATATTTTTTTAGTGAATGGATACCTATATTCTTCATACGTACGTGGAACCAATTTTATTCGTTGGTCAATCCCAAATCTATGTTTATTATTTTGTTTTACTTACTATTTTTATTTGTGAAAGTTGTCAAATATATATTTCTAGGTCTTTGGTAAGTGAAAATGAGAGACAATTTGTTCTCCAGGTAAAAACAAATAAAGACATCGCATGATTACTACTACACGACATCCTTTCAGGGATAGGGCAGGCCTAATGGTAACTCAAAGAAGCCCGAGTTTGGGGCTTCAAAAGAATAAACATATATTTTAGGGCTCCAATTTTTTAAGTCTAAGGGTCTGATTGTAACACCCCTTATCATTTAATTAAATTTATTTGATTTGAGGTAGTTAGAATTAAGAGAAGAGTTATTAATGCGCAACAGTTATTGGGGAGTTATATCAGGTGGATGGATATGATACATCCACCTCATACCTACGCATCTCTATTGTGTGAACGTGGATGAGTTGAATGCATCTCATCCATCCATTTGGTATAACCCATCAAATCACCGATACATCATAATTTTTTTACAAATCCACTAAATTACTACCTCAAGCGGTGAAGATTCACCGATACTCACTATCATAATTTTTTACAAATCCACTAAATTAAATAAATAAATTTGATTTTTCTTAACGAATTTTAAGTGATTTAAATACCGCTTATTAATATAAGTAAATATTTCTCTAATCTTTCATATTTTTGAGTGAAATGTCATCTTATATCTATGGCTAATGTAACAAAAAAAAACTGATCTTCACGGAATGATTGTCTCATTTCTTCAAATTCATATTTCAGATTAATGTAACAAAAAATTGATATATTAAGTTTTCAGATTTCAGATTTTTGACATCAATCAGTTTTAACAAACGTTTCTTAAAAATATCATATAAGGTGCATCCTGATTGTCAATCATTCATTGAAATAAAATTAAATCCAAGCCCAATCCAACCCATTTTGGCTACTTAGAAAAATCATCCAAGCCAAACTCGTCCAGCAAATCATCATTAATTTTAAATAAAAAATCATATAATACAAAGCCTAATCCAAACCGACACATTTTTTAGAAGAGTTATTGTAAAGTAATTATTGAAGAGTGATACCAAGTGGAGTGATGAGATTCATCCAACTCACACCTACACGCTCCTACTATGTGAAAGTGGATGAGTTGGATGCATCGCATCCCTCCACTTAGTATCACTTCCTTAACAACTTCTGCACCATAATTTCTCACCACATTTCTTGGTACTAAAGAAAATCTCTTAAACCAAACCCATGCCCAAACCAATTCATCGATCATCATTTTCTTTTAAAAACATGATATGAAATAATAAAATATCGATCCTTCGGGTACAATACCTAACATGAAATGAAAACGTTCGTATTATTAGAAGAAAAAAATCAATTTGATGGATAAATGCCAAAATGATAATTATGTTTGTTATAGATAATGTTATGGTTTAAATAAATTAGTATAAGATAATAAGATAAAAAATTATCTTTAGTTTTAATTATTTTGAATTTAGTTTATTATTTTCAATTTATTTTTATCTCATTTTATCTCCTATATAAAGGAGTAAGCATTGTAATATTTGGAATACATTCAATAAAACACAAGAGGTTTTTCTTCTAACCACAGATTCGTCATTGCGTGATGCTTTTCTTTAAGTATCGAGAGAAGGGGTGGGGTTAGAGTCTTTAACAATGTGTGACCTCGCTTGGTTTTCTTCTGCTTTTAGCCAAATATCTTTCGTCCATTCAACTATCTGCAATAGTCCTTCCAAACCATCCTCCATTGACGAGAGAAAAAAAAAAAAAAAAAAAAAAACATCCTCAGAACTCCTCAAATATGCAGCAAACCCAGATCAATCACCGTATTCCTTCGAACATACCCAGAAAAAGGAAAACAAATCCCAGCCAATACCCCACCACCAAATATTGTCATCCACCGAACTCAACTAGTTAACTTTCAGCCAAGCAAACTTAGATCAACCTCTAGCTATTTTCCATCCATCAAAAAAAAAAAAAAAAAAAAAAAAAAAAAACCGGCCAAAAAAAAAAAAAACAAAACAAAAACAAAAACAAAAACAAAACACCCCCAACCTCCAAGCCGTTGCCTTTTTTGTCCAGATTATTATTATTTTTATGGTTTTTATTTATGCATAAATAAATAATCTCACACGCCCACTTGTGCAGAGATTTTTTTATTTGCCTTTGTCTCGAGTAAAAAAAAAAAAAAAAATATATATATATATATATATATATATATATATATATATATATATATATATATATATATATATATATATATATATCCATTTATCAGTGAATAAATATCTTATCTATAGCATCTATTTGTCTTTTTGGCATCTATTCTATGACAATTTTTCAGGTGATATAGGACAACTAAATGAAGATCCAATGCAGTAAAAGCCATTGGAGGCCGAGGTGCAAAAAAAAAAAAAAAAAAAAAAAAATCCAAAAATATATTCGATGGACTCGAAGAGCCGAAAAAGACGTTTTCATTTTATGATGGGAAGACTTTTAAAAAACAATACTATGGACTTCGATGGAGATGCCTCCAAAAATCAAAACTATGGACCTCGGAAGACCATCTCAGGGTGGAGATGCCTCCAAAAACATCACAACTATGACTTTGAAAAATTGGAGATGCCTCTCCAAAATGTGCAAAGACAAACTCGACCTCCAAACTCGGCCTCGTTTGAGGGATAATTTGATGGATAAATGCCAAAATGAATGTTTGTTATAGATAATGTTATGGTTTAAATAAATTAGTATAAGATAATAAGATAAAAAATTATCTTTAGTTTTAATTATTTTGAATTTAGTTTATTATTTTCAATTTATTTTTATCTCATTTTATCTCCTTATAAAGGAGTTACAATATGAAACGCCCAAAACCGGGATGCTACTGACGTAAAAACACAAGAAAACGTTCAATTTATTATAATATCTTATATATCCTGACCCTCACTAAAAGACATAGTCGAAACATAATCAAGCCTCCTTAAACCTATGTGTGACAAATACAATGTATGAAAAGCAATCATATATGAAAGAGTACATCATCGTATGTTTTCAAAAACTAAGAATTTCCTTGAGAAATGATGAGGTAAATCGAAGAACAAAGGAAAACTCTTAAAACAAGAACTCCAAGTGAACAGCCTTTGTTGCATGCATGGTTGACCTTCATAATTAATCCGTAAGTGGATTTCACTTCCATTAATCCCAATCCATCTCTTGGTTCATTGTTATTTCTCCCTGTTATTTCTCACTGAAAAGTGTTGTCAACGGTAGAGACTTTAGAGTTGAGCACAATTAATGTTGTTCCTCTTGTTTCAAATCATCCACAAAGCCACCTTCATTATAGCATCCAAACGTAATCAAACACCAAGCAATTACTTTGATCCAAACGCGTATAGATAGAAAAATGAGCAAGTGAGAAGTACGTGTGTTTGTCCCCGAGGGCAGGCCGACAATGCCACGACCGAAGCCTTTCAAAATTAGTAATTTAAAAACCCAAATTCATACAATTTTTTTCATGTTTTAGCAGTGGGTTTTAGGCTCAATTTTCTTTTTCACTTAATCTAAAATATCGTTAAAACCCCAAATTCATACAAAAATTAGTTAAAAAAATCTAATCGAATTTCGTTACATTTTTTATACGCTGCTCATCAACCTAGTATATATACCCCAAAAATAGTTGTTACATATTTTTTAACACGGTTAAAGGCCTTGAATATATTTTGGCTTAGGGCCTTTGATATCATTGGGACGGGCCTGGAAGTACACGCGAGCAATCTTCATCCGTGTTGGAGATAAAGTCGGCAGCTCTGATTAAGTATTGAAGATGATCATCAAATACTTGAAACAATTCATCGAGACAAAAGATCAAACACTTTGTCTGAATAAGTTGTTAAACGTTAGTTGTAGTAATTAAAGGCGGTAACAGGTTGTTATATAATTAACTGCAACTGTATTGGCTTAATTAGATAGTATCTATTTAAGCCTAATTTAACTCCTCTAAGCTCAATTAAGAAAGAAGTCATGCATTTGTAAGCTGATTTACTCGAATTGCTGTAATTGGGATTCTTCCGTCATTAATGTTCTGAATATATATCCCGTCATTATTGAGTAGATTCAATACATAAATTATCGGAACCAATCCCGAATAATTTGGAAGAATTATTTAGCTTTGTATGTTAAGCTTAATCTCTCTAAAGGATACAAAAGGAGGTGGGATGCCATTTTAAAAACTTCATTATGGGTTTTGTGGATGAGGAGAAACGAAGCGATTTTCAACTCGAAATTATGTAACGCAAAAGGTATTTTGGAAGAAATTCAACTTAGGTGCTATGAGTGGATCACGGAACGTAACACAAGCTCCCCTCATCTCGACTGGAACATCTGGATTATCAACCCTATGATTGGGTAGATGCTCGTGTTTTTCCTTCGATAGTTGTTGGATTCTGCTTGGTTGGAAATGATCCTATTTTGTCTGATTTGGAATTGCTATAGTTTGGATTCTGCTCTGCTATTCTGCAATCTTTCTGCCGCTAATGCCGCATTTGGTTTTTTGGCCACTAGTTTGATAAGATGATGTGGTTTTTGTTTGGTGTTTCAGCTTTTGCTTGGCTCATCTATTGTAATTTAAACTTGTAGCATCTTGCTGCCATAAATAAAAACTCATTTGCTGTTAAAAAAAAATAAAAAAAAGGAAACTTCATATGTTTATTTTGAATGACCTACCGAACAAACATCAACTATATCTCTAAGGTATTGGAGCTTTAATTTCCTTCTATTTTAAAGATATTTAAATATTGTCGTAGGTTTGCATGACAAACCAATTGCTTTAATTAATTAGTTCTTATGTTGTTATAAAAATGTTATTAATTGCATAGAAGATCATCTCATGTGATTTCCTTTATAATTGACCTACTTCACATTGAGAAATGACGTAGTGGTGGGACGGAATCATGAATTGATGGTCGGGTGGACTAAAAATTATATTGTATGATCGAATGGCTAGATTAAAAAAAATATGTTGGACTATATATAAAGTTGTTGTACCGAAAATAAAATCGGGTGGGATGAGCCCACCCTAGCCAACCCTAATTCCGTCCCTGTCTCAGTATAAGATCTATTGAATAAAGTTACTATCGCCAAGATGAATAATAATAAGGTGTATAGTGACAAATGTCGTAAATGTTGACACTATTAGTTCAATACCATATCATCTTAGAACCATTGATGATTGTAGACTCATTGATTGATGTGAACATGTGTGCTTTTTATATGGACCAAAGAAGAGACCTTTTTATGCAAAGCTTTGAGCGAGTTTAAGGAAAAAAATCTTTGGGATACTTTGAATGCGTCTGAAATGATTTTTCTATCAATAGGTCTTTGGTAGCGGGAGTTAGGCGATCCATATAAGCCAACTATATGAAGCATGTCATGGTGTTTGATCCCTATTTTCCAAGCTCTTATTAGTAGCTTTACATCTTTTCGGGCTTCAATTTTCATGTTTTCATCTGCAGATAAAATTTATTATTCCTTCTTGGCAATTTAGTATTCATTCCACTATTCACCTACCAAGAGCTTGAAGATATTACCACCTCCAAGGATATCCTCTAGCCAAAATAATAAAGTAAGCGTGTTTTATCTTCTACGGTAGATCGAGAATGTTAGATTTTATGGCAAGCATCTTGTTTATTTGATTCTCTATACTTGAGTTCATTGTCTTAGCTTATATTGAATTCGCTGTCCAACATTTGCGCTCACATTGTTGAAATTGAAAGAAGATATATACTCAGTTTGGGAAATGGGTAAAGAGACTGATAGGTAAGATTGACCTTCACCAGAATTCGATTTCCTGCATGGAGTTTAGAGCTTGTTTATAAAACCTTTGAGAGTAAATGCATATTAAGTCATATGGCTAATACAGTGTTATACCAAAGAGGAGGCATAGTGTGATTGTTGTGCACCTCACTAAAAACTAGGTATGCACAATCAATTTAACACAAGATCAAAATTGAAAGGTTGGAAGGTAAATTCATTCACATGAAACCGTAGAGGACATATACTTGAAATTGCATTATCTTGGCTAGCACTTTCACTTGTTTCACAACCAATTTGTTGCTTACTAGTTAAATTCAATATAGTTTGGAGTTGTAATTCTTTTTAAAAAATCTCATACTTTTCACCTTGATGTTGACTTGGAGCAAGAGAACATAATCATTTTATATATGTACTTAACCTCATGTCCCCGTGGATTCGAATTTGACTCATCATCAATTCTAGAGTACTGACAATTGAGCCGGTACACACTATTGTTGAGATTTTGACACTCAAAAAAGGCCGACCAGCAATCTAGGAAATTTGCGGGGATCTTTGTTCTAGGCCCAAATACCATTGCTCGAACGGTGAAACATATTGGGTTCTCTCTGAAAATGGTTTTTGAAAATTTGGAGCGCATATTTAATTTCATCGTGTAATTTAATGGTGTGTGTTTTGTAGTGGATGTTTCGGTTGTCAGCATTTAGGTTTAGTTAGTTTGTGTAGGGTTGGTGGTGTGAATTTACTAATTGAGGTCTTTCCGGTGTATGGTTGAGGCCGTGAGTTCTACTTAATTGAGGTTTTATTAGTCTTATTGTGTGTCTTGCTTTTTCTTTTTAATTTTTTTTTTTAATTTAGTAAGAAAAAACTAGTGACCCTAGCTAGGGTTCCCCAAAAAATTGGAGGCACAACAAAATATATAATGGATTGCACGCTTATATATCTAAATAAACTTTAGCTACACAAGAAGAATAAGGAGTAAAAAAGGTAAAATAGATAATTCCTTTCATATGGATACATAAGTCCTTTCATATATATAAGATAGATAAATCTTTCATATTAGTAAATAAAAAACATTAAAAAAAAAAAAAGGTAAAGGTAGATAAATCCTCCATACAAGGATTTATATTCCTTTCTTTATTAGAATATAAAAATTTATAAAACTTTTATTGGTCCTTGCATGTGCTCTCACATCAAAGCCATAATTCAAAAATCCAAACCAGAAGCCTCTTCTTCATTTCCATAATTATTTCCAAAAACTTCACCCGTAAAAGTACCAGAATGCCCTTCAAACCCTTCATTTGTGTCACCAAAAATGGTACCTAAAAACCATTCATTATCATCTACCTTATCCAACATATTCATCATTTTCAAGGTAGTGATAGCCTCTGTAGTAAGTGCTTCATTGTTTTCTGGCTCCTTTGAAATTGTAGGAACATAAGGCATCCCCTCTGATATTTCCTTCTTCTTCTTTTCAGTGAACTTAATCAAATTCTTAAGTTTCTGTAAGTCAAGATGTTCCAGAGACAGCTGACCTAGAAGCAGATGGAAAACAATAATTAAGGGTCCATGGACCCTATTTAAATTAGATAAAAACAATAATATTGCATTAGAAAAATAATTATGCACTCGTTGAAATAAAGAAATACTTAAAGAATTGATTTATGCACGTACCATTTAATTTTATTTTTTATCCAACTATGATGTACGAATAACTTTTTATAGTAGCGTGTGTTCTCTGTAACGTCCATTATATATCCTTCATACATACGTACCGAATATTGAGGTACATACCTGAGGGTACATTTGTAATTATATATAAATGCTGGATATAGGACTTGGATATGTGTATGTCTATAGATATGTGAAACAAAGAACAATGATTGAAATTTGATTGAAACCAGCTAGATAATTAATTTAAAAAAAATAATAATAAAATGATGAGTATAACCGAAAACGATGAGAACCATTGTTTTTTGTGTTTTAATAATTTTTATTTGATATATATATATATAAAAAGTTTCACCACTAAACATACCTTGTGTTAGGCAATGGAAATGCAATTTCGTCTCGGTTTCCTTGTTCTTGGCTTCGATCTTAGCGATTTCTTCAATCAAATTCTTCTTTTTGGTCTCAAGAAATGATGCTTGAGTAGTTATTTTAGGGCTTATAGTCCCATATGGCTTATTCATTAATTCAACAAATGTCTTTTGTGCTACCTCGGGCGATGGCCAAGCATACTCTTCGTTGTTCTGAACATCTTGAATGATGATTGCGGCGCCTTTGGCGTCGCACAAAGTGACCATATCATTCACATTTTTCCATATGGAATCGCCTCTACTTATGATATTCTCCTTCCTCCCCGGGTTCTCTTGAGAAAGCATTGGGTACTTATTTGTGTTGTTTGTCATTGCCAAAGAGAATTTGAGGTGTGTTTTGTTTGCTGAAACTTTACCCTATTTATAGCCTATATAACTTAGGAATCATGATGAGAATTTAATTATAGAAGGTAATATCATACCCTAAGTTCATGACCCGATAAATTATAAATACTTACTTATTAGGTTAGAAAGTTATTTTTGAAGAAGATTAGGATAGAAAGTTGTCCAAAATATTTAGTTATATATATTTGACATTTTACATTTACAAAACACACCTCAAGTTTTATATCTCTTACGAGACAGTCAAATGCAATATTTGACTAATCTATCTTATAATTTATAGTATATATACATAATACTTTACTCATATATTCTTATATATATATATATATATATATATATATATATATATATATATATATATATATATATATATATATATATATATATATATATGGCACTTTGAATTAATTGGGACACACATGCTGATTTAGAAAGGTAATAAAGACATTTCTCAACATTAAATTCCGATATTAAACGACTACAATATCCTTATAAACCGTAATACTTCTTCTCTCCATAAAGAAAGAGGTTTACGTAGGAAATAATCATAGGAATAGGTAGTGGCGGATCCAGAAATATTATTCATTGGAGCCCGTAACTTTTTCAGGGTCCGAAATATTTTCCTACACATAAAATGTAGAGTTTACTTATATTTAACGGGATCCGCAGACCCCTTTAGCAAAGGGTAGATCCGCCTATGGGAATAGGATGTCTCGTACTTGTCAAGGAAAAAGTTTAAGATGGCCATTGAGCATGATCATGTCATACTGCCTAGCTCGTCCAGTATTATTTTTTAGATTACTGTTGAGAAAAAACATTAATAAGTGGTTATCGAGGAGAATGTCATATTTGCTCATCTAATATATATATATATATATATATATATATATATATATATATATATATATATATATATTTTTTACAACGATATGGTATAATTCCAGTTTAGGGAAAAAATCCAACCCACTTATTTAAACATTTCCCCAGTTAATTTTTTTCTATTGATCGAATAAAGATATAGAATACGGTGATCGATGACCATTGTCTTATGCTGGACCTCTAGATTTAGTCCTATAATTTATTCATTCACACTATTTTAATTTGACCACACTTAAGTTACCACGATACATGTTTTCACTCGGACATTTTGGGGCTCTATGTCCCGGGTGATGTTTTGACCGATTGTTTGGCGGATCTTGATAGATAAAACTTTTTATTTCATAAAAAAAAAGTTACCACCATACATTTATTAGTTATTACTATCTCCGTTTTAAAATATTTGTCTGTTTTTAAATTTTAAAACACATTAAGAAAGTGATTAATTATCAGGAATGTTTGTCTATATAGTATAAATATCATTGTATCGTCATTAATCCAAATGTTGAAAAGTTTGAATTTTGGATGATTTTTTTAATAAAATAGGCAAAAAAAAAAATAATAAACTCTCTATTAGTTATTTTATAAATAACAGATAATAAGGATACACCAATTTTTTAAATGGAAACATATATCGAGGGACAGATCCATGTTTTCATCCGGATCTTGTATAGAGTAAATATTGTGAAAAATATAATTCTGTTTACGATCCTTAGGCCATTAAGGTCAATTTTGTTTTCGAGTTCACACAACGTCTCGTGTATTGTTTTTACAGTATACAAGTCACCGAGTCCCCGAAAATACGGGTTCGTGATGCCTCAAGAACTCGGCTCGATTCGTAGTTCAGATTAGAAAGAGAAATGGAAGGCATAATTTGAATGGTCACATTTGACAGCCTTCATACCCGTTTTGGCGCCCACCGTATAAAGTCTGGGAAAATGATAAAGGCACCGAGAATTGTACCGGCAAATCTCCTAAAAATGATATTGGTGGTCCATGTTTTATGTTTTATTTTTTATTTTTTTTAAAATTTTAGGCATTGATGTGTGGTCACAAAATAAGTGTGTGTCAATTTATGTAGAGTAATTATGTACCTCCATCATTGTCAATATATCTGACTTATGGGGCTGAAGTGATGTCAGAGTGGTGGGGCTGAAGTGATGTCAGAATGGCATCCGCAGAAATTTTTCTATAGTGAGCCCATTTGAGGAGTAAATGCATGCTAAGTCATTAGGCTAATATAATGGTAGACCAAAGAGAATCCGCGCATAGTGTGATTGTTGTGCACCTAACGGGCCAATCACTAAAATCTAGGTTTACACCATCAATTATCACAAGATCATCATTGAAATGTTCAAAGGTGGATTCATCCCATGAAACCGTAGAGGATATATACTTGAAATTTTATTATCTTGGCTAGCGATTTATTTCACTTGTTTCACAAACAATCTAATTGCTTACTAGTTAGATTCACTATAGTTTGGAGTTGTAATTCATTTTATAATCTCATACTTTTCACCTTGATGTTGACTTGGACCAAGATAACGCAATCATTTCGTACTTAACCTCAAATTCATGTGGATTCGACTTTGACTCGGCAATTCCAGACTATATTTGACCCGGTAACTACCGGTGATCGAGTTTTGGACACTTAAAAAGGCCAATCAGCAACCTAGGAAATTTGTGGGGATATTTGTTCCAAGCCCAAAGACCATTGCTATTGTCAGACCGTGAAACATATATACTGGGTTCTATCGGAAAGTGGTTATCGAAAATTTGCGTGCGTAGTTTTTCGCGTAATTTCCTGGTGTGTGTTTTGTGGTTGATGTTTCGGTTGGCAGGGATTTGGATTTAATTTGTTTGTGTATGGTTGGTGGTGTGAGTTTACTAATAGAGGTTGGTGTAGGATTTTGTTTCCAGTGTAGGGTTGAGGTCGTGAGTTCTACTTGAGGTTTTATTAATTATATTGTGTGTCTTGTTTTTTTTTTTTTTATTAAATTTAAAAAGAAAAAACCTAGTGACTCTAGGGTTCAAAAAAATAAGAGGCACAAAGATAAGTATAATGCATTGCACACTTTTATTTAAGTAAACTTGAACACAAGAAGAATAAGGAGTTACATAAAAAAATAAAAATAAAATAAATAAGGTAGACAAGTCCTTTCATATAAGGTAGATAATTCTTTCATATAAGCAAATAAAAAAAACATAAAAAAAAAAAAAAAAAAATTGAGAAAAAAAAAAACATAATTAAAAAATAGGTAAAGGCAGATAATCCTCCATACAAGGATTTAAAATTTATAAAACTTTTACTATATATTCCTTGCATGTGCCCTCACATCAAAGCCTTAATTCCAAATCCAATTCAGAAGCCTCTTCTTTATTTTCACCATTTCCACCAGTAAAAGTACCATTATGCCCTTCAAACCATTCATCAAGATCCACCTTATCAACCATATTCATCTTTTTAAAAGTAGCCAAAGCCTCTGCAGTACCTGCTTCATTTTTTTCTGGCTCCTTTGGCATTGTAGGAACATAAGGCATCCCCTCTGATATTTCCTTCTTCTTCATTTCAGTGAACTTAATCAAATTCTTAATTTTATTTAAGTCAAGTTGTTCCGGAAACGGCCGACCTAGAAGCAGAGGAAAATTAAAACAATAATTAAGGGTCCATAGACCCCGTTAAAATAAGAATAAAAAAATAATATTGCATTATAGGAAAAATTATGCACTCGTTGAAAAAAAATCACTTCAAGAATTGATTTATGCACCACTTATTATTATTATTTTTTTTTGTAAATTCCTACAACCATGTATCATGTATATGTGTAGCATAAGATCCACGGCGGCTAAACATACCTTGCTCTAGGCAATGGAAATAAAGTTTCGCCTCAATTTCCATATTCTTGGCTTCAATCCTGGTGATTTCTTCTATGAGATGATTCTTTTTTGTCTCAAGAAATGATGCTTGAGTAGTCAGTTTAGGGCCTATAGTCCCATATGGCTTCTCCATGAACTCCACAAATGTCTTCCGTGCTTCCTCGGGAGACGGCCAAGCATATTCTTCCTTATTCTGTACGTCTTGAATGATCACCGCGGCGTCTTTGACGTCGCACAAAGTGACCAAATCGTTCACTTTTTTGCAGATGGAATTGCCTCTACTTATGATTTTTTCCTTCCTCCTCTGGTTCTCTTGAGAAAGCATTGGAAATCTGTTTGTGTTGTTTGCCATTTCCAAAGAGAATTTTTTCGAAGAAAGGATCTTTGATATTTTCCAAAGAGAATTTGAGGTGTGATTTGTTTGCTGAAACTTTACCCTATTTATAGCTTATATGACTTAGGAATTATGATGAGAATTTAATTATAGAAGGTAATATCATACCCTAAATGCATGACCCAAAAATTATAAACACTTCCTTATATTGGGACATGCATGCTAATTAAGAAAGGTAATAAGAACATTACATTGAGAAATTAAACGACTAAAATATTCCTAAAAACCTAAATATTTCTTCTCTCCATAAATAAAGAGGTTTATTAAGTAGGAAAGAGTCGTAGTAAATGTTGTATTGATAAATTAACCTTGTTATAAATAATAATAAAAATACTTTATATCAAGGAACGGAAAAATAACATACTTATACTCCATTAATTAATAAAACAAACCCTAGGATATCTCATACGTACTTCGTCAAGAAAAAAGTTTAAGATGGTCATTGAGTATCATGTCATACCATGTCATCGAATATAATTTTTTTAGATTAAACACATTAAGTGGCTATTGATGAGAATGTCATATTTTCTCTTCTATATAATAAGTAATTTACCACAATATGATATAACCGCTGATTTTGGAAAAAAAATCCAATAAACGTATTTAAACATTTCCCAATTTTTTTTATTGAATAAGCAAATATAACATGGTAGTGAATGACCACTGATTTATGTTGGACCTCTAGATTTAGTCATATAATCTACACATTCACGCTATCCAAAATTAAAAAAATTAAAAAATTAAAAAAACACAAAAACACACACACCCCACAACACATTTATTAGTTAATAGTATCTCCATTTCAATATTTGTCTATTTTAAATTTTAACACACATTAATGATGCGTTTGGATTGGTTAAATGAAATGAAGCCGATCGAATAGAATTCTATAGAATGGAATTAACGTGATTCCACTCATACGTTTGGCAAGCAACTGGAATAAAATATATGAGATTTTATAGAATGCGGCAATCGATACGATGGGTGATGGTGATGTGTGTTGATGAGTGTGGCAGGTAGTGTTGGAGAAAAAGCCCTTTTTGAATGGTTGAATAGTCAACTTTAGCGATAATTACGGATAGACTCCGATGTATGTCATCGAGAGTTAATGATATCATTAAATACTCCATACGGAGTAGTTGATGATGGGCTTTTAAATCACTCGATTCGGATGTCGGATGAATGAGAAATTAATTGCTAAAGTTGGTAGAAAATATGTAGGAGATGGGAATTGAATGGAGGAACTCGCCCCATTCTCCCACATTGGAAACTTGAGTGTTTGGAGCTCAAGTAATAAGAGCTAGTGTGTGCTCTTATAGATGTGCCCCAAAGAGAAAGACACTTTTGTGCAGGATGGAGGACTTAGATAATTCCACACGCGCGCGTCGCCGCCGTCCAGCCAGCTCGTGCTCGAGCTCGGGTGTTACTATTAATTTTAGGATGCTTTGTGCTTTACAAGTGATGAATAAAATGATATTTGAATCCCAATTATATTTTAGGGCATATATTTAGTTGTGTGTCTCGGAATTGGTTCCGTAAATTTTATGGTCGTTGCTTGAAAGTTTTCACATTCCAAGGGTATAGTAGTTTGTTGCTATAATATACAATTTTACATGATAAACATTGTTGTAAGTGTCGGAATAGTGTCCTAAACCCAATCGGGTTGGACCGGATCCGACCGGGTCGGATCATTTATACTATTTCTTTATGTTTGTACATATATTAAATGGCTTTTATGTTGTCATATATATGTTCTTTTAAAGAACCAATTATGAATTGTTATATGATAACGTCCTTAGTATTAAACTGTGATAGAGAAACCATGATAGGCGATTATGGTTGATGAGATCTCTAATCACTTTAATAAGCTTGATACTTAAATGTCTCTAGGTGATGTACTATTAAACAGGCATTGATAGTATAAACAGGACTAGCACGTATTGGATGTCTTCGCTTTTAGGGGCGAGGATAGATCTCGCTCATCGAAGTGTAGAGACACTTGGACCAGCACGGGACGTGTATTAGAGAATGCGTCACGTTAGATCGACCCACTTTACGGATAAGTGTCACACTATGTGACGGTTGTGTAATTATCCTTAAGACCGAGTCTTCATGGCATCACGGTGTGGATTGTCATGCTTTGACACTATTGAGGTTTCCACAGCCACGGGCGATCATGCGGTAGTGATTGGGTGTGATCTTTGAGCATCGCGGAGCATACATGATTAGTCGTCCGGGAATCGCGTATCACCATGATTGGGATCGAATATCCGAAATGGCCTTCTTATAAGGAATGTCTAGCTCTCGTGAATCTTTGCAAAGTGGGAGTAAATGAGTTACTTCGAGAGAGCATGATATCCAGATTATAAGATACGGTTGTTGATGTTTTGACACTCGACTAACGACCGTATGGATATTATTACAGCGATAGGATTGTAAGTTACACGATAACCTGTTTCACATGAAAGGTGTAGGTCATTGCATTTGACTCTTCCGATGATTGGGGTCACGGTGTGTTGCTAGACGCTATCCCGTGATCGTTAGGCATGAAGGGCATTTTAAGTAATTTGCACTTTGTGTCTACGGCCAACATATTCGAAGCCTATCGGGTCACACACATAAGAACATCTAGCCGGATTAAAATGTGGTTATAGATGATAACCAAATAAGGAAAGTTTATCTCGAGACTATAAAGGTTATAGTGGTAAATTAATATGGTGGTATTTATTTATTATGAATAAATTAAATACAAGATATTAATAATATTATATTAATTAAAGAATATTCCGGATGCCAATTTGTTGGCTAAAGGTATGCAATTTTGGAGTGTATAAGATACAACTTGGATTGTGTAATTTAATTAATGATATTACCTATTATTAATATTAGATATTAATAAAATAAATTAATATATATATGTTATGAGTGCATGCGTGTGTGTACATTACATGCAAATTAGATTTGCATGCATGCGCACCGTGTGTGTATGTATATATATATAATATATAGATTTATTTATGTAATGTATATGTGATATATACACATGTGTAAATTGATTTATGGTAATATAATAAATATTAAATATTGTCAATATAAGATCTTGACAATATCTTGGAAATATTCAATATAAGATATTGACAATATCCTAGATTTATTTAATATGAGATATTATAATAAATGAGATAAATCAATCAAATATATTTTCCTTATTTTATTGGGAAAATGTTTTCTTCTCCACACCTTCTAAGGGGCGCCACTTTCATTATAAATAGGAGGTGGGTGTCAAGCTCTTTTCAGACATCATAATTCCAAGAAATTAATAGTTAGCTGTGTAAAATAGAGAGCATCCTTTAGAGAGTTGGAGAGAGGGAAAAAGGCCGGTCTAGCAACCGGAGTTTTCCAATAGCAATCCATGATGGGATTCCGGCGGGGTGTTCGTGTGGACTAGCGGTAGAGGCCGAACACTTGGGTGGCTCTATACAGAACTACTCTCCTTAGACGGTCAAAGCGTCGATCTTATAGATCAACCAAGGTAACCACCGTCTACTACTCGTTTGTTTATTGCTTAAACGAAGTCGATCCTGGTTAAAAGGAAATAAAATTTTAAATTCAGCTGCGTTCGCGTAGATTTCTAACAAAGGGTATCGAGCGAGCTTGAGCTTAAGCAATAAGCATGCTATTATCGTAGTTAATTTTATCGTTTAAATCACGTAATTAAAAGATGAAAGATTTTTGATTTGCAAAATTGATACATGAAAAGAAAAAAAAGGGGATCGGGTGGTGCTCGGCCGATCAAGGGGCGCACCACCACCGGCGGCGGTTGATTGGGCGGCGGCGGCAGCAGAGGCAACTCTCTTGCCGGCGATCAGTTGACCGGTCAATCTTTGGCGGATCTCCAAATTTTTGTTTTGTGTATTTTGTGATTCAATATGGTTCATAGTTGTGATTAAAATCTCCTTTGTTTAGTTGTGTCATGCGCATAACCAATTGGTTCAAATAGTTTGGCCATTGGGATGCCACATGACATTAAATGATAATGGCCTTTCCAAACTTTGTTTGGAATGAGCTGCAAGCCTTTCCAAATATTTGATTTGGGAAAGGCTGCAGCTTCAGCCACTCAAAATTTTGATTTTGGAAAGTGGCTGAGCTAACCAACTAAAATTATTTACCTTTCCAAATATTTGATTTGGAATAGACTCTGCCTTTTCCAAATATTTGATTTGTAAAGACTTGTGCTGTCACTTCCAAAATTTTGATTTTGGAAAGTGGCTGAAGCTTAAAGCCAAATTTGGTTTAGAAACTAAAGCGTCCCTTTTGATTACGAATCAAAAGGAAAGAAACAAAAAAGAAATAATTTTAATTTTGATTTATTTTGGAATAGTTCTAATTAATTAAAATTAAAATTAAAATCGGTTTAAAATTAATCGTTAATTTTATTTCGATTAAAATCATTTAATTAATTAAATGTTAATTAGTTAATTGATTGGATAAAATTATTTAATAGATTAAATGTTAATTGATTAATTAAGGCGCAAGTAGTTAAATTTTAATTTTATCTTTTTCATAAGATTTTATTGTATGGATTAGATATAGTAGATATAATATAATTATATGGACTTGATTGATCGTGACTCGACCGATAGGATAGATGTGAATGATTTAATTTTTCTGTTGGTTTAAAAATTGTCCTAGGCCGTTATGAAGAACGTGACATAGTTTATTTTCTGCATTTATCCCATTCCCGTTGACTCCCCTGTGTGCGCGGCGGGTATATTTATTTTATTAGATAGAATTAAATGTAACAAGAATGGAGCGGAAGATGGAGACCAAAGAAAGACGAAAAATAAAGATCCCATTGGAGAATGGCGCATTAAAAGATCCTATTCGCGGCGGTTGCATTACTACTTTAGATTGTGACCCGCGGTTTAAATCGGTTTGTATTCAAACCGCACTCTAGGAAAAAATCCATGATCATACCCTGCATTCTTTACGCATTTATTTATTTTGTGCTTGTATTTATTTTATATGATACGATAGATGCATGACTAGGCACGATCTAGATAAATGTGTAGGATGTATGTCTATAGAGATAGATATATTTGATGAGACCGTAATTAAATTAATTAAGAGAATTAATTCAAAATTAATTAAGTGAATTAATTTAAAATTACTCCCACAACAAAAATCGAGTTATAATATGTCTCCCAATATTATAGTGACGGTGAAGAGCCTTTGTTCGGATCCAACTGATCGGCCCACGTCGGAGTTGACTCTACCACGGTATATCGTCATTATCGAGATATGATCGTTATGAGATCTCATGAATACTTGGGTTCGACTCACTAAGAATCTTGCGGTGATTGGCCCACGCCAGGACGCCTGATTTTAGAGACATACGGTTGACTATCACATAGACGATGTGAATTGTCAAAGAGTTGACTAGTCAAACCACCGAAGTCGCGTTAGATGCGATTGGTAAGAAGTGCCTACCCGTCGAAATTGACCCGGTCGATCGCCCACGTCGGGATCGAGTCAACTAGATAGGATTTCACCACTAAAGAATTTTTAATTCTTGAAAGTCAATTAGGAGTAGTTGACTAGTGGAGCAAAATCATAATCCCAAAGACCATATTTGATTTTGCGTGTATAAACAACAACACTCTTTTTTATTTTCATTTTTTATGTTGTAGTTTTAGCGGACTTTATATTTATGTTTATTTCTCGATTAGTAAAACCAAATTATGATCATTGCCTTTTGAGAAACGTTCTCAAATATGGTTAAGTAATTTTAATCCTTTTAAAGTAAGCAATGACACGAGCAATCCCGTTATAGTAGTTGGAGACAAGGAGACTACATATTCAATCACTACTAGAATTTCTCGGATTTGTGACGGTGGTTTTCGTCGCTAATTTGTCACTAACGCCCGTTTGTGACGAATTTGCGACGAAAATTATTTCCATCACGGAACACCCCGTTGCAAATTTTTTGCGTCAAAAAAATTGTCACTGCATTTTTGTGACAAAATTGTGACGAAATTCATACTTTGTGACAAAAATTTGGTGATGAATCTGCAACAAAATTATATTTTGTGACGGATGAGTGACAAAATTTTCTCGATAAGTTTGTGATGGAGTGTTGTGTCAAAGTTGCTTCATAACACTGCGACAAAAACTACGACAATTTTGTAACCAAATTTATTGATAAAATAGTGACAATCATATGCTACAAATTGGATATGAATTTGTGACAAGTGTGTATGATAAAATTGTGACAACAAAATTGTGGCAAAGTATCTTGACAAATTTTAACTATATTTGTAACGAATTATTGTGTCAAGTGTATGACCAACGTATCAATAGTTACAATGACTTTATAACAAAATTTATATTTCATATTTGTACTATAGCTATTATTTAAAAAATTATATTCAATAATATAAATGTTTCATAAAATAATGTTTCAATAGCATAAATAATCAAAATACCTCCAAGACATAAAATCGAAGCAAATCATTCCATTCATAATTGAGTCAAATAACATTTCAAAACATGAAATCAATATTATTCTTGAATAACATACAAATTGAAGAGAGTAATAGTTTTATCACAGAATACAACTCAATCTTGTGAACGAGCAATCATCTCTAAACGTGTCTTGAGTTTCTTGACGATCTTGTTAAACATCCTAAAGAACTTGTGTAAAATCATGACGATCTCACTTGCACCGCCAACACATGTCACTGTGGCCTCTTTTGGCATATCATTCGGAATTGGGGTCCCTTTCTTCCTAAGATAAGGTTAAAAAGCCACCTAAACTTTCAGGGTCCCTGTAACTTATCAAAGAAAGAACATTAAAGAACAATAAGCACGCTGACAGACTTGAAAATATAATAAGCATAAATCAGGTTACTACACAAAACTGTCAGAACTTTAACTGAACAGAGACTTGGACAATGACATGAACTCAAACTGATGCAAAAAAATGAAGTAAAATAGATTCTAATGAACTGAACAGAGACTTGGACAATGACATGAACTCAAACTGAAGCAAAAAAAATGAAGTAAAATAGATTCTAATGAATTACCATGACATAACTACAAAAAATTGTATCTTCAGAATGGCATAAATAGCCATAATGCAAACGTATAAAAATGGAAATGCCAATATTGACCTAAAGGAAAAAACCAACTAAGTAAAATAAAACATAACTGAACAACAACTTGCGTCTAAAATGAGCGTTTGATAACAATAACAACATAGATTGCACTAATATTTTCTCCCAAAATCCTCCACTTTTATTCTAACAAAATAAAAGTGATGTTGGGAGTGACTAGCACGATGACTCCTCCTGGGGATGAACATAGAAACTTGATCAAAGAAGAACTCGTACCTTTGCTGCTAGGGTGGCTTTGGTTTCATCATGTATACCTTTAGCTCTAGCTGATCCGTCTAAAATTGAGGCAAGCTCATGCATTAGAAGTTGAGCTCCTGCTAACAATTTTAGATGCCATGAAAATACAAACTGCGAAAACTTGTCCACACATCTTTTCCCAAAAAGCATGTAAATAAGTCTGAAGGAGATTTTCTTATACTTTATGGCGTTGATGTCAAACTCAATTCAAGGCTTCAAGCATGTATATATTTAGATCTTCTTCTACAAGAGGTGAAAATAAATGGTAATGTTTGTCTAAAAGGGTATTATTATCCGAATGGCAGCACTTAACAAAGGCAAAAATAGAAGGTCTGGAAAATGAAAATGCACGTTCTAACTTGGTAAGAAATGACTTGTACATTAGCAAAACTTACAGAGTATACAAACAAATTTCATCACAGTATACTTGAACTAGTTTGTTACCATTGTTACATTGAGATGTCCATAAGAAAGACAAGATACTAACTCCAAAAGGTCAAATCAGTTATTAAGTTGATACCTCATTGTCTTACCATGGCAGCTTTCTCCGGCAGGCCGTCCCTTTATCCATTCTTGCAGATTCAACAAAAGTAGAGATCACAAAAGGATTTCAAATCTCCTCGTATTAACAAAACATGTTTCGTAAATGACGTTGAGAACGCTATGCAGCGAAAAAGGTCGACCCTCAAAACATGTTTCTCGAGCCTAGAATCGACTTTGAAAAGGTTAACCCACACAATCGACTTTCAGAAAGTTGATTCATGGCTCAAAAAACTTCTTTGAAAAAATCGATTCAGGTGTGGTACACAAGTAGTGTGGTCAGTGTTCTAAAAATCGCCCTGGGCGATCGCCTAGGCGCCGCCTAGGCCCTGGACGACCCCCGGGCGTCTCGACTTGGCTCTAGGCGATTTATCTGGGCGACACAAGTGTCTTTGGGTGATTTTATGGGCTCTCCTAGCCCTTCTATGCACTCTAGGCCCTTACAGGCAATTAGGGGTTCCATCTGGGTGAACATCCAAGTTTTCCCAAGTGTTTAGACAAGAAAGAGGCATAAAACCCTAAAACCCCCATAAAACCATAAACCCCTCCGTAAAAACCCTAAAACCCCCCGTAAAAACCCTAAAACCCCCCTTAAAACCCTAAAACCGCCTAGGCGCCCTAGGCCCTAGGCGTCCCTGTAGCGTACCGACTTCGCCTAGCGAGATTTAGAACATTGAGTGTGGTGCATGGTAAAATCGCAATGTTCCATTTTAAATATGCGCTGCTCAATATAGGCATTCATATTGCTTTATTTCATTGGACTGATTATAAAAATAAATCACAAAACTTAGTTATACCATCACGTAATCACTAGAAAGATGTTTCTTACGAGCAAAAGAATTTAGCTTTCCAATTGGGTAGCAAACGATCATTATAATACGCACAAGGTACAGAAAATTTGCTCCAACAGCAAGCCCGTATCTAGTGCAAATTGCTTGAGGAATAATCTATTTAGAATTATGAATAACATGTAACTTCATTTAATGACTTGATTGAATCATACATTTTATATGGTAATAATACCATGTCTAATTAAAACAGAGTGACAATATACTATTTAGCCTGATTTTAAATGTTAACAAAAAAAAAAGATATACAGAATGAAATAACTTATTATCACAAAGATGTTTCAGTAAGATCTTAGTTATCATTCCTACAAATCTTTGTCTATTTTTCACTCGTCAGTCAAAACATGACCAAAAAAAACATGTGGAAAACAATGTCTAAAACATTGTATTCTGGATCTTTAAGAATTGAGTGTCACTTGCCTGTTCATTTGGTGGCGGATGGTAGGAAGAGTAAGCCAAGGTCAAGTAGATTGAGATGCCATTAATAGATATCTGAGGCCTAAGAGAAACCACGAAACAGAATAATAATAGTTAGCATGAAAAAACTTTCAAATTTCTATTATCTACAATACACTAAAAGTACATATAATACTTAAGCATGCAAGATGTTAATTACCTAACTTAATGGAGCATAGTTTGTCTCATATTCTCTTGTGACTCCCTATGATGCAGAACTTATCGTATCATCTGAATATGAACTTCCAATGTCTGAGACTTGACTCTGCATAGGAGAATTCCTTGTTGAATGCAATGCAGCAGCATCATCTTCTGGAAAAATATGCAGGCAAAAAGTTATTAAGTTGAAAATAATAAGCGCTTACAGCGATCTTGAATAATTAACGGCTAACTAGTAAGAAAAAAATAATAAAAAAGGAAGCACATGCTCTATATTCCAATGGATTAGTCAGAATCATTTACATGTATCAATGTTCTACAGCGCTTCAAGCATTGTGAGAGGAAAACACACCATTGGATATCAAACTTTGAGAAGAATAAACTATTCTATTTATTCAAAATTGTCAAGACAGGGCAATACTTTTTAAATGTATATAAATGTCGTACATCCCCAACAGAGTAAGCTATTTAAAAAGATGGTAATTCAACAGTAACAATATGAGATCAAACAATAAAAACTCCAGGATACCTAGTCTCTCAACATGAATCACATAGGTCAAATGATCGGCGGTAAGAAGCACTTATTATTTTTTCTCTTTTATTTTCCAACATTAGATGTGAAAATGACTAACACAAAATTAAATTTCTAAGCCTGAAAGAAATCAACTACAGTACGAAAATGACAATGTTACGAAATTATTGAATGTATAAATGCACTATAACTTACAGAGCTATCTTTTCCATCTTGAAGTGATCGTATGAGTTTATTTCTAAATGAGATTTTGTGGCGGAGGGTACGAGAGGCTTCCGTCTATCCACCATCGCCTCTCCGGAGATCGTACTTCCCCATGAAACGCGAATTGGAATTGGAGCGGAAAGGAGAACTCTTGGAATCTGGCTAAAATCTATGGATCTAGTAGGAATCAAAGGATTTATCGAGGAAGGTATGACGGTTCAATTAGGGATAATTTCACAGTTAAGGGCAATTTTTTCCGTAGAGTTTTCGGATCCAACAGATGGTATGGGTATGTGTAACATCCCGAATTTTTTAAGGAGGGTAAAATTGTAAATGAGTTTTAATTTATTTAAAACCTATTTATGGTTGACCTAACTAATTAAATAATTAAAAGAAATTTAATTATTAAAAATGGATTAATTAATAGTATTTAAAAGAAACAACCACAGTATTCTCTCATAATGTGGTTCACGGCAATTCAAAAGAAAAGAAGCAAGCCGACGGCAAGAACAGGAAAGAAGAAAAAAAAGGAGTTCGGTCGCTGTTTTCCCAATTTGGAGTTCAACGGTTGATTTTCGGTGCAGACGACAGTAGAAGATTTTGATCACCGCGAGAAGATGATCGTTTCTATACAAACGATTTGATAAACGGTAAGAATTCCCTTTTAGCCCTAGTTTAGGTCTCCTACGTTCTTGAGGTGTGATTCTGTGTTTTTAGTGATTTTAGAGTGTCTAATCGTAGCTCGTATTTGTTTATCGTAGGTGAATCGTAAAGAGTTTGGTGTTGATGATTTCAACATTTTGTTCGTTTATTTGCTTTCAATTTGCTTTGAAAGATCAAAGGTAAGGGTGTTCT
The DNA here is from genome assembly GCA_026214975.1 of Gentiana macrophylla. Classification (NCBI taxonomy): domain Eukaryota; kingdom Viridiplantae; phylum Streptophyta; class Magnoliopsida; order Gentianales; family Gentianaceae; genus Gentiana; species Gentiana macrophylla. The sequence goes on along the minus strand of CM047809.1, from coordinate 127,507,473 downwards.
TAACAGATTTTGGGTGTTCAACCGTATTTAGTAATATTATATTTTTTTGGCTCTCCGTTTGATTTTGTTATTCTTGTTTTGTATGTATACTTTATTTTGTTTTTGGTAAATAGTTAGCTTTGCTGCCGTCGGAAGAAAATGAGGCAGTATGTTCTTTGTATGTTGACGTCGGAGTAATATTGATAATATTTGTTCATAATAATAGTGACCAAAGGATGAGAATTATAGTATGCAGCACAGAAGAAGGTGACAGTATATAATAGAAATAAAAAAAAGGGAAGAACTATATGCAGCTATGATGCCGATTCTTACGGTCTTCTAAAGAAAAAAAAAAGGCTACGTTGTTCGTTTACAGAAAATAAAAATAGAACATAAAAATAAATAAATAGTAATAATAATAGTGATGATGAGGTACGGAGATGGTATTTATGTTTTTAAATATTATTCAATGTGACAATGTTCACATTGTTTTGATATTACTTGTGTCTGAATGTGTTATGATTCGATATTTATGTCCTTGAGACATTATATGTTAATTGACAAAGTCTAACTTCCGACTTCAGTGCATTAGCATCAATCGCCATTAACCGAGAGACTCTGCATGGGGAGAAGGTGGTAGCCTGAAGGCGGTTGTTTAGACTTTGCGGGGGTCATTAGTTTAGTAGTCATTGATGCCTTTTACAACGTGCTTTAGGTAGTTAATCTAGATTGTCAGGACTAGATGTCCCAGGAAGCCTTTTAAGTGGAATGGACTTAGGTGGTTAGATTAACTCGTAATAAACATATATGATGAGTCTAAAAGCTAAAACGTTGTAATTCTTGGTGAGACACATTTATGATTCGCAACATGGAATCATTTCTCATACGTAACGGACAATATTCGGGTTTTGGGAAATGTTCCACACGGAACCATCCGTGCCATATGAGGTGCTGAATATGTCCCGGTGAATACCCATCATTCGGGCATTGTGTCCTTGAATTACAATGTAACATAGATAATTGCTCGTGATGGTGCTAGCAGACCTAGCAGAGGGGAATGTATTTTAATGCAACCTATGTGGTAGAGATTGTAGAATTTACTTGTTACGTATGATATGCTATTTATTCTGTGTAACCGTTTCTTCTACCCCTTGCTGACTAGATGTCCTTAGGAAGCCTTTTTAAGTGGAATGGACTTAGGTGGTTAGATTAACTACGTAATAAACATATATGATGAGTCTAAAAGCTAAAACGTTGTAATTCTTGGTGAGGCACATTTATGATTCGCAGCATGGAATCATTTCTCATACTTAACGGACAATATTCGGGTTTTGGGAAATGTTCCACACGGAACCATCCGTGCCATATGAGGTGATGAATATGTCCCGGTGCATACCCATCATTCGGGCATTGTGTCCTTGAATTACAATGTAACATAGATAATTGCTCGTGATGGTGCTAGCAGACCTAGCAGAGGGGAATGTATTTTAATGCAACCTATGTGGTAGAGATTGTAGAATTTACTTGTTACGTATGATATGCTATTTATTCTGTGTATCCGTTTCTTCTACCCCTTGCTGAGTACGTAAGTACTTACCCCTTTCTCTTTATTGTCCCCACCCCGAGAAGGTGGTTGTCAGGATGATGATGATCTTGGTTATGACTATGGAGTTAACGGAGCTGATGTTTAGGCTCAAGAGTTACGATGACACATACATTTATTTTATGCAATTTATTATTCTGTTTTTGAAAGATAGTCTTTTGTATCTTTTCAGTTTCATTTGGGATGTAATAAGTCACAACAACATTTATTTCGTTGTTTTGTCGGTCAGCTTTCTTAGACGTAGATTTTGGGACTTGGTGATCCGTTGTTTATCGTTTGACATTCTTTTTCCGAGTTATCTTTAGTTTAATTTATTCCGCTTTTACTCTGATTGATTGTTACGAGGCTTATGTATATATTACTTTTGACGGTTTAAAAGTTAATATATGCATGCGGGCGTTCTTTCGGATAAGGACTCGGTATCCGGGGCGAAGGCGTCCACAGGTTGGTATCGAGAGAAAGTTCTATCTTACGTCTGAGTTCGTAGCTTAAGTTGAATTTTATAAGCCTCTTTAATGACTTAGTGACCCTTTCTTCTTGACACATGGCTAAGAAAACTTCAAGGAGCACTAGTAAGTTCGTCCGTTAAGCAATCAATCCTTACGGATGAAGTCTTTAAACAAAACCACATCACCTAGGATAAAGTGAAACCCCCTCTAAGTAAAGCTTTGGGATCGGAGTCTTATGCCTACACCCTTAAGTTGAGGTCCTCTTGGTTCAATATTCCTTACACTCCCTATTGTGATCTCTCCACTTCTTTCTACACCTCAATGTCAAAACCTACACTTTGGCCTGACCTATTCCCGTAGAGAATGATGTCCGACTCAACTCTATATATCCTCCACTCCCTCTTCTCACTATCGCTTGGTTTGTGTTTATCAAAATTCTTTGAACTTGCTTTGATCGAAATGGGTTCTACACGAACTCCATATACAAATCTATCCTTTCCAAGTGCTTCTCACTCGTTTCAACTGTTAGTGTTAAAGGTTTTCTGCTTTGGCACATATTTTTCATCATCCTCGTGGTTGGTTTAATCCAACACGAGTGAATGCCTTTTGTTTTGGTGTTTTCCTTTCATGTAAACCCATTTACTCTGCTCCAAAAATTCTGAAAATTTTCAGCAAGATAGACCTCTGTTTTATCTACAACTTCTCTTCTTACATCAACTCGATAATCATTATGGATTGTTCAGAAAATTCATGTTAATGCCGGACACTCTGTCCAGAAAATCTGCAGCATCACTTTCACTTCCTCTTCTGTTTTGAACAGGTTAAACACATTCAAATGACCTGAATTTTTTATATGTTTCAGATGACACTTTTATCTATAACTTTCTTTTTTGTATTAAGTTCAAATTCATTTTATTTTGATCGGAATCTGCAATTCAAATCAGTGTTTACTAATCTGTAAATTATGACAGCTTGTGCATTCGGCAAAAATAATTGTTTTCTGACCGACTTCTTCTCATCAAAAAATTCTAATATTTTGCTGTCACCTGGAAAACCCTTGTATCTAAATCTCTTCTCTTTTGATCACGCGCAAAATTCTTTTGGTTTGAGCTGCATAAGTCGATAATATCAGATCCGGCGTAAAATATCATACACTACAGCCTAAAGGGAATTCCCACCTCTTTGACTTAAGGCTAGGGCTAAGAGAGTAATAAGTTATGATTGTTATGCTCTAGAAATTTCCTCGAAGTCGATCTTCTTCTGGGTTAAGTCCTTTAGTAGGATGGTTGTATAGCTAATGTTATGGCTTATTTTGCAGTATGGATAAGCACTAAGACGCGATCTTCCAGCATACCATGTTTGATGTTCAAGTATTTTTATGCCTTTCTTCAATCATTCCTTTCCCAGTAAATTACTCCCCATTTTATTCCTCACTTGAGGTATTTGAGTTCAATAACTTTTCTCCATCTTCTGTCATGAATTATCTCAGAGACATATCTTCATAAGTCCTTTGAACAAGTTCTTACCTTTTTACTCTTTAAATATATGAAACAAATCCTCTCTACTTTTGTATTGTTGCACTCCCATTATTTATTTCAAATTCAATTTGATTAAACCTTCTGATGACAAAAAATTCTTCTTACTTGCGTTTATTCTTAGCTTCCCTCCTAAGGGTAGTGTTGATGATGTAAATTTTCTATCTAATGCTGCCGTTCTTTCAAGGTATGCATCTAACCTTCATGCCAGTCAAATTTCTTATAAGCCTTCCATGACATCCATTTTCAATTACTTATCCTTAACCTTCTGGCAATCTACGCTAAATGAGTTTCAGGCAGATGGTAGTCGTTTACCAAGATGTCTTTTGAGCCCTTCTTGCCGGTCAACATTTGAACTCCAATTTTTTTTAAAATTAATTTCAATTCGGATTAATGCACCATGTACCTTTCAGTTTCAAATATCTTTCAGGCCATTTAGATCCATAAACCTCCAGACCCACCTTTTGACATTCCTTCCTCTATCTTGGTGTTTCTATAACAATTTTGTCACACCGGTGAAATGTCTATTTTCATTTTGGCCCTTTTCGTCTCCCCTATAAGGGATAACTCTGGGCATTCATTCCTTTGCACTGCACTACCCCTCTCGAGCAGTGCAACCCTTGAATTGGATTAGCAATGATCTTCTAAACTTCTTTGAAAGTTTGAATAAACTCTATAGAATCAAACTTTATCCGGCATTTCTTATGTGTCTTATGATTCTCACTCAAAAGCGTGTTTATCACAGACCCCTTTTTTCTAAAACTTTTAAATTCCCTTTACATAACATTGAGCAAATTTCTACCATAACTCAATCTTGAAATAACCTTCCTTTGATGCAAACTTGGACACTTCGTGACAAGTTTCACCCTTTCCTAAGACCTTTTGGTATGCTCGTTTTGGCCCCAGTAATTCTTCAGTTGAGATCTTTATCCTTTTGGACTTCTCAAGCTGCTTTAGCCTTTCAAGTGCTCGACCTTGCACTCTTGCTGTGTTTTTTTTCTGTTGTGGATGATTACTCTACAACATTTATGAGAATTGAGAACCCTCTTAATTCGCCAACATCCATTCTGTTGATCAAAATAATTAATACAAAAGGTCACTTGCCGAACTTTCTCGAATCCAATATTTATTCTTATTGAAGTAAATGTCCCAGGTCCACCATGGGATGTTTCTCTTAATGTCTGCACTTTCTAAAGGCTCGTGTGAAAGCTCATATTCTTCATTTCCAAATGGTTTGAGTTCTTTTGCAGACCACCGTATCTTGCAGAATTCCACTCTCTCAAAGGAATCTTATCTGCAAGATGTTCAATTGTTTTTCCTTCTGGTGGCTACTTTTTGTATTATGACACAATTCCCCATTCTTCGATTTTGAACCAATTTCGAAATTCCCTCGATCTGGAGTCATCTTGCTTCGTTTGTAACCCATGAAACCTCCCTTGTTTTGAAAACTTATTGCCTCTTTTTCGGCTTGCCAAGTTGACATACCACCCTGGTACTCAACTTGTCACTTTTCAACTTTATTTGTTTTTCAAGATAACCCTTATTGGTTTAAGGATTGGATCTTAGTGCCAGACAGAGGGTATAGCAAATGCGTGTTTCTCCTTTCAAGAAGTCTCAAAAACCCTTAAGCCGGAATCCTTATAGTTCTACAACAAGCTTGTGCCGTAGTGATGGAAGTGGAGATCAAAAGGAGTCAATTGCGCCAGGAGTTATAGATCAGTTTGAAGGCTTATGAATTCATGACTCAATCAACAAGAGGAAGCAAAGTGTGTTGTACCATTGATTGCAATAGTTAAGGCAGTTGATGAGATCGTGAAGAAAGAAGATAAAGATCCAGTTGTTTTCGATCACAAGCGAGTGACCAGAACCAAACCAGCCAGTGGTCACGAGTTAGACGAAGATGGAAACCTTTGGCATCAGAATTGACTCGTGTTCTGAATGTGGAATATTTGAGGAAGATAGTGACGGATGAAGCCACAAGAAAGCAATTACAGTTCATCCCGGAGTAACCAAGATTTAAAGAGAGTTGGAACGGTACTACCGATGAACTTTTATGAAGATGGAGATGGCAAAGTTTCCTACAACAAGTTATCACGCTAGCATCCAGATGTCACCGTTTGAAGCTATGTATGGAAGAAAGAGTATAACACCAGTTTACTAGAATGAAGTGGAACAAAGACAGATTACAAGACCAAGGTTGATACGGAAAGCCAGATAGGAGATTGAAGTGGACCGGCGCAACCACGAGATGGCTCAAGGCAGGTACAAGAATTAGGAAGATGGAAGAGGAAGATTGTTAGATGTTGAAGTTGAAGATACAGTGTATCTAAAGACGTTTTCAACTAAAAGAGTAAGACGGCTTGGGCAGACATGTGACTAAGCCCCAGTTATAAAGGTCTTTATGTGATCTTAGCTAAAGTTAGGCCTTTAGCTTAACCATTTGGAGTTACCAGAACCTCTTTCACGAGTGCATGACGTCCTTCATGTGTCAATGATAAGGAAATGCTTAAACGGCAATGACCTTGAAATGGTTGAAAGGACCTTGACCTACGTGGAAGAATCAGTTGCACCTCAGAACAAAATATGGAGAAGGTCAAGAAGGAAGACTTATAGCTAGTCTTGGTTTAGTAAGCGATCAAACACCGGAAGAGGCGACATGAGAGTTAGAAGACGCAGGCGCGTCTGTGGCGTTCCAGTTCAAGTACCTCCCGAGTTATGGTTAGTTTCGAGGACGAAACTTGTTTTAAGGGGGGAGGAATGTAGCATCCCGAATTTTTTAAGGAGGGTAAAATTGTAAATGAGTTTTAATTTATTTAAAACCTATTTATGGTTGACCTAACTAATTAAATAATTAAAAGGAATTTAATTATTAAAAATGGATTAATTAATAGTATTTAAAAGAAACAACCACAGTATTCTCTCATAATGTGGTTCACGGCAATTCAAAAGAAAAGAAGCAAGCCGACGGCAAGAACAGGAAAGAAGAAAAAAAAGAGTTCGGTCGCTGTTTTCCCAATTTGGAGTTCAACGGTTGATTTTCGGTGCAGAAGACAGTAGAAGATTTTGATCACCGCGAGAAGATGATCGTTTCTATACAAACGATTCGATAAACGGTAAGAATTCCCTTTTAGCCCTAGTTTAGGTCTCCTACGTTCTTGAGGTGTGATTCTGTGTTTTTAGTGATTTTAGAGTGTCTAATCGTAGCTCGTATTTGTTTATCGTAGGTGAATCGTAGAAGAGTTTGGTGTTGATGATTTCAACATTTTGTTCGTTTATTTGCTTTCAATTTGCTTTCGAAAGATCAAAGGTAAGGGGGTGTTCTTAACGGATTTTGGGTGTTCAACCGTATTTAGTAATATTATATTTTTTTGGCTCTCCGTTTCATTTTGTTATTCTTGTTTTGTATGTATACTTTATTTTGTTTTTGGTAAATAGTTAGCTTTGCTTGCCGTCGGAAGAAAATGAGGCGTATGTTCTTTGTATGTTGACGTCGGAGTAATATTGATAATATTTGTTCATAATAATAGTGACCAAAGGATGAGAATTATAGTATGCGGCCGAGAAGAAGGTGACATATATAATAGAAATAAAAAAGGGAAGAACTATATGCAGGCTATGATGCCGATTCTTACGGTCTTCTAAAGAAAAAAAAAAAAACTACGTTGTTCGTTTACGAAAAAATAAAAATAGAACATAAACATAAATAAATAGTAATAATAATAGTGATGATGAGGTACGGAGATGGTATTTATGTTTTTAAATATTATTCAATGTGACAATGTTCACATTGTTTTGATATTACTTGTGTACAATGTGTTATGATTCGATATTTATGTCCTTGGAGACATTATATGTTAATTGACAAAGTCTAACTTCCGACTTCAGTGCCTTAGCATCAATCGCCATAAATCGAGACCTCTGCGGGAGAAGGTGGTAGCCTGTAAAAGCGGTTGTTTAGACTTTGAGGGTCATTGGTTTAGTAGTCATTGATGCCTTTTACAACTAACTAGGTAGTTAATCTAGATTGTCTAGGACTAGATGTCCTTAGGAAGCCTTTTTAAGTGGAATGGACTTAGGTGGTTAGATTAACTACGTAATAAACATATATGATGAGTCTAAAAGCTAAAACGTTGTAATTCTTGGTGAGGCACATTTATGATTCGCAACATGGAATCATTTCTCATACGTAACGGACAATATTCGGGTTTTGGGAAATGTTCCACACGGAACCATCCGTGCCATATGAGGTGCTGAATATGTCCCGGTGAATACCCATCATTCGGGCATTGTGTCCTTGAATTACAATGTAACATAGATAATTGCTCGTGATGGTGCTAGCAGACCTAGCAGAGGGGAATGTATTTTAATGCAACCTATGTGGTAGAGATTGTAGAATTTACTTGTTACGTATGATATGCTATTTATTCTGTGTAACCGTTTCTTCTACCCCTTGCTGACTAGATGTCCTTAGGAAGCCTTTTTAAGTGGAATGGACTTAGGTGGTTAGATTAACTATGTAATAAACATATATGATGAGTCTAAAAGCTAAAACGTTGTAATTCTTGGTGAGGCACATTTATGATTCGCAGCATGGAATCATTTCTCATACGTAACGGACAATATTCGGGTTTTGGGAAATGTTCCACACGGAACCATCCGTGCCATATGAGGTGCTGAATATGTCCCGGTGCATACCCATCATTCGGGCATTGTGTCCTTGAATTACAATGTAACATAGATAATTGCTCGTGATGGTGCTAGCAAGACTAGCAGAGGGGAATGTATTTTAATGCAAACTATGTGGTAGAGATTGTAGAATTTACTTGTTACGTATGATATGCTATTTATTCTGTGTAACCGTTTCTTCTACCCCTTGCTGAGTACGTAAGTACTTACCCCTTTCTCTTTATTGTCCCCATCCCGAGAAGGTGGTTGTCAGGATGATGATGATCTTGGTTATGACTATGGAGTTAACGGAGCTGATGTTTAGGCTCAAGAGTTACGATGACACAGACATTTATTTTATGCAATTTATTATTCAGTTTTTGAAAGATAGTCTTTTGTATCTTTTCAGTTTCATTTGGGATGTAATAAGTCACAACAACATTTATTTCGTTGTTTTGTCGGTCAGCTTTCTTAGACATAGATTTTGGGACTTGGTGATCCGTTGTTTGTCGTTTGACATTCTTTTTCCGAGTTATCTTTAGTTTAATTTATTCCGCTTTTACTCTGATTGATTGTTACGAGGCTTATGTATATATTACTTTTGACGGTTTAAAAAGTTAATATATGCATGCCGGGCGTTCTTTCCGGATAAGGACTCGATATCCGGGACGGGGCGTCACAGTATGGGTTTTAACCCTAGTAAATTATGTGATGCGCTTGTAATGGAGTCGAGTCGAAGCAATACTTTTTAGTGCTTGAATTCGATTCGAGTATGAAAACTCGGGTTTGAATTCAGATTGAGCTCGATCGAGTAAAAAAAATGCTAGATCGAACTCGACTCACAAGGTACACAATATTACTTGGCTCACCTCGTAAGTTCGATTATTTTTTGAAATCATGCAATTTGTCTAATACTCGGCCCGACTCGATTCGACTAGTCTAAAATTTGACTCGACTAATGATGAATAATTTATATAATTAATATTTAATAATCTTTATATACATTTGATTAATTAAATATTATTTAAAGTAGCTCAATTAACTTGTGATCAACTCGGTTATTTATTCGAGTAGCTAAACTCGAACTCAAAAAAATCGAATCAAACTCTTTTCTTAGTCGAATACGAATATCTCACGAGTAAGACGGGTTATTTACAACAAATTATGAGGATTATTTTTCACGAGCTTCAATAACAAATATGTTATATTTCATCTATTATGAGGATTACTTTTCTAATTTAAATTGTGCTATATATTTCATCTATTTAGTGTCTTCCATTAAATCAGGAACATTGTCACACATGCGTGACCAAATATAATCATCACAAATTTTGTCACTAATTTGACAATAAATATACGTGGAAAAGAGTATCCGTTATCGAATTAGCTACGGAAATTTTAGTGTCCAAGTTAGACCGTCGAATATTTGTCACAAATAATGGCAAAAACCCGGAAAAAAAATTGAGCATGCATGTTTTCTTTTCCGCATCCGTCAACAAAAATGGCACGCAGATTTTGCGACAAAATAGTTACCATTTTTTGTCGTGTTGTCCTCACAATATATTTGTCACTTATCCATCAGAACATTGTTACACATGAGTGTCGTAATATTTTTGTCACAAAATTTTGACACAAATTTTGTCGCTACTTTAAAAGTAAACATATATGGGCAAATTTATCCGTTAGTGATGAATTAGCAAGGAAGCTTTTTGTGACCAAACCAGTTTGTCGCATATTTGTCACAGATAATGGCGCATAAATTTGGTGCGAAAGTTTGCGACAAAACACTTACTAGTCTTTTGTCACGTACATATTTTGTCACAATATCGTCGCAATTTTTTGTAAAAATAATCTTTTTATGTTTTGTCACTAATCTGTAGCAATGATGTCGCAAACTAGTGATGAACCATTTTCGTCACAACATTTCGTCACAAATCCCAGAAATTCTAGTAGTGAATGCAGTGCTCCAAGACTTTAATTATTAAAGAAAAGCGGGAGCTCGTGATATTGGACACGATCCAATATAATCATTCGGTCATACGATGACGAGTTATTCAAACGTTGGATAAGAATGACTAGACCGAATTTTGGAAAGGATGTTTTCAAAATTGTAAGATTTAAGTATCGACTTAATTCTATCATTGCTTAAAAGCTAATTAAATAGTTAATGTTTTAAATACGATTTAAAAGGTTAAATAAACTATTTAATAAACTTTAGATTTTCTTTATGAAAGAAAATTGAAAACATAGCTCTTGTGATCTTTCTTAAGTCTTATGAAGACTACACTAAGAAACATTTACAAGTACTTGAAGGATTAAAATGAAAGTTAGGGCATGTGCTTAAATAGAGAACTTATTGAAGTTTCTATTATAGGCAAGTAAGTTGAGATAAATCAATCTAAGTTCAAGTCAACTCTAAGATATATGATATCTTACGAGTGTGATTAAATTAGAAAGATTGAATACAAAAATGGAAGGTGAAACAAACGTTGTAACACTTACCATATTCGATCTAGTAAACTGATAAGTGGAACTAAATAAATGTTATTATGTTCGGTTCTTATGAAGGACACAAGTTCGGCTTATTTGTTAGGATTTAGTAGACACATTCAATTGTAAAGAATAAATGTTATTCCGATAAAGTTGGAAGGTCACTTTGAATCTAACATACTAGATTGATGTCACTATATAGATGATATATGTGATGGGATCTCAACTAAATATTTGTATGGTCATTATCCTTGATATTTGTGGTTGTTCTGACATACGCCTCTCGGAAGAGAAGCGTGTAATTAAACGTCATTCTGATGATGTTGAACCATATGATTATAAATCATGTGGGTTAAACGCATCTTATCCAAAGAGGACTAAAATACCCTTTTATGAAAAGGTTATAAATTCTAGAAAAATTGTCTAAAGCCTAAACATACCGATGTTTGTTGGCTTATGACAATTAATGCCACAAATAATTGTTTGTTAATCTCTATGACTATTTTTAGAAATAGTCAAGTGTACTTAGTAAAGTGAAAAATTCGGAAAGCCCGAAAAGTTCGAGCCAGTACGAATATGAGATTGATGAGCTACTTAGGAATTAATCTTCAATTGGATTGAAGTAATTAATATCTGAAGGGTGTTTCAGAGGTCGTCTGAAAAGGAATAAGATTCTCCCTTCAAGGATACCATATTTGGGATACGCAATTGGATTGTGTTCCCAAAATGGAAACAACACTTTATATGATAAAGGTGTGACGCAGGCCATGCGAAGTATCCCTTACCCGCTTCGGATATAGTGCCTTATACTTAACCAAGTTCCAAAGAATAGAGGTTGAATAAATTCCATATCAAATATGGAAGAGGATAATGTCAAATCTGTCTTAACCGATGATTTGAAGTTGTCATAAGCAAAGTCAGAAAGGCTTGGAGCCTAGTACGACATATGCAACTTTGTGGAATATCTCAGCAAGTACGCTAGATATTATTTACTCGTCCACGGAGCAAAATGTTTGTCTCCAAACATGCTGTCTTCTAAAGGAAGTGTTTCTTCCGAAAGAAGCAAAGGGGAGTGAATCGAGATCTCAAAAGAGTTTGAGAACAACAAAGATATATTCAACCAATGGAACATGAGCGGGCGCCACATAAGCGATGAGGTGTACATCATCGCTCAGTGCACACAAAAAGTTACGCAAGTCTGTGGATAACCTCAAGCTCTGAAAAGGCTGCCGGTATGTTCATCTTGAAGAATGAACATCTCACGACTTATGAAAGAATGTTTGAAAGCGCAGTTTTTGAGAGATGTGGCGAGGAGCCATAAAATCAATTAGATTCCATCGGTGACAACCAGGTTGTGAACCTAGTCCTGCCTTACCTAAGGAGTGTCCTGAAAGGTGACATGGATAGTAATATGATTACCATAAGGCTATAGTGATTTTGAAGGGCATGAGGTGTAAACCTTATAATTGTCTTTATCTTTGGCAAATGTGCCCGGTTCTATTCTCGACTATGCTTGTTGTAACCGTGATCATGACTATATGATAGTGTTGAAGACGTTGGGCGTAAAGCTCGATGTTCATAGACAATAACATGATATGTAAGCCCACGAGATCCATTTATGGACTCAAACAAGTTTCTCTGAGCGATTTCTTTGTTAGATAATCAAAGGAGTTTGATTTAGTCAAAAGAAGGATATGCCCATGTGCAATATGGATAGTGGGAGTGTGTTACGATTTTCGAGTAAGGTATTGGATATCTCTCTTGAGAATTGTCACCCCATGTCACAGTCAATTAATGTTTGGTAATTCAAGATCTTTACGAAAGCACTTGGATTAGCAGTTCTTATTTTTAGAAATGAGAATCTATAGCGATAGATTTTACTGCTGTTAGATTATAGTTTACCTATATAGATGTGATGCTAAAAGAAGTTTAGCATAGATCGCGAGATCTATCTATGTTAGGACGTTGGTCCTAAAGATAAGGTGAAAGATGATGCTTATGGAAGGTTTCCTTCGCTCCTGCGATGGGAACCATCATAAAAGGAATGTTGGATGTTCATAGTTCATGAATGGTCATGAGAAAGTATGAAAGTAAATCTGGTAAATGTCGAGAATATCCTTAAACAAGTTAAGGAAGAATTCCTGGTTTATTGAAACTTGGAATTAAATAAACGTAGATATACAGACGTATATCCTGAGTCTTATGAAGGCGAGTGGGAGCTACTGTCTGGGTTTGCAGTCACTTTGATCAAGTGATACAGTGAGCTGGAAATGTTCTAGCCTATGGGTCACTGTAAGTTCTACATGTAGGCCAAAACACAGTAGTGCCTTAGAGGCGCAGCGGGAGCAGTACATGGATCTAGAAGGTACATTCTTGAACCTTGTACGGTTCTTCCACCTTTTCTATATAGCTGATATAGTAAGTGGATTTATTGCTTGAAGCAAGGACCAGGGTCTCGTCAGAGATTCGTGTGTGTGTTAAGGCGGTTCCTTTGACTTGGTCATTTGGAACATGTTGTGAAGATAGTCTCGAGTCCCCACGGATAGTGATCCGTTTATGGATAAAATGGTTGCAAGTATTGCATGAGATTCTTGTGTTTCAACTTGGTCTTGTGTGTGCGAGTGATTGGTTTTAGGCCAAGTGGGAGATTGTTGGAATAGTGTCCTAAACCCAATCGGGTTGGACCGGATCCGACCGGGTCGGATCATTTATACTATTTCTTTATGTTTGTACATATATTAAATGGCTTTTATGTTGTCATATATATGTTCTTTTAAAGAACCAATTATGAATTGTTATATGATAACGTCCTTAGTATTAAACTGTGATAGAGAAACCATGATAGGCGATTATGGTTGATGAGATCTCTAATCACTTTAATAAGCTTGATACTTAAATGTCTCTAGGCTGATGTACTATTAAACAGGGCATTGATAGTATAAAACAGACTAGCACGTATTGGATGTCTTACGTCTTTTTAGGCGAGGATAGATCTCGCTCTATCGAAGTGTAGACACTTGGGTATGCGTGGACGTGTATTAGAGAATGCGTGACGTTAGGGATCGACCCACTTACACGGATAAGTGTCACACTATGTAACGGTTGTGTAATTATCCTTAAGACCGAGTCTTCATGGCATCACGGTGTGGATTGTCATGCTTTGACACTATTGAGGTTTCCACAGCCACGGGGCGATCATGCGGTAGTGATTGGGTGTGATCTTTGAAGCATCGCGGAGCATACATGATTGGTCGTCCGGGAATCGCGTATCCTATGATTGGGATCGAATATCCGAAATGGCCTTCTTATAAGGAATGTCTAGCTCGTGAATCTTTGCAAAGTGGGAGTAAATGAGTTACTTGAGAGAGCATGATATCCGTTATAAGATACGGTTGTTGATGTTTTGACACTCGACTAACGACCGTATGGATATTATTACAATGATAGGATTGTAAGTTACACGGTAATCTGTTTCACATGAAAGGTAGTAGTCATTGCATTTGACTCTTCCGATGATTGGGGGTCACGGTGTGTTGCTGCTGACGCTATCCGTGATCGTTAGGCATGAAGGGCATTTTCGTAATTTGCACTTTGTGTCTACGGCCAACATATTCGGAAGCCTATCGGGTCACACACATAAGAACATCTAGCCGATTAAAATGTGGTTATAGATGATAACCAAATAAGGAAAGTTTATCTCGAGACTATAAAGGTTATAGTGGTAAATTAATATGGTGGTATTTATTTATTATGAATAAATTAATTACAAGATATTAATAATATTATATTAATTAAAGAATATTCCGGATGCCAATTTGTTGGCTAAAGTAAAGTATAATTTTGGAGTGTATAAGATACACTTGGATTGTGTAATTTAATTAATGATATTACCTATTATTAATATTAGATATTAATAAAATAAATTAATATATATATGTTATGAGTGCATGCGTGTGTGTACATTACATGCAAATTAGATTTGCATGCATGCACACTGTGTGTGTATGTATATATATATAATATATAGATTTATTTGTGTAATGTATATGTGATATATACACATGTGTAAATTGATTTATGGTAATATAATAAAAGATAAATATTGTCAATATAAGATCTTGACAATATCTTGAAAATATTCAATATAAGATATTGACAATATCCTAGATTTATTTAATATGAGATATTATAATAAATGAGATAAATCAATCAAATATATTTTCCTTATTTTATTGGGAAAATGTTTTCTTCTCCTCCACACCTTCTAAGGGGCGCCACTTTCATTATAAATAGGAGGTGGGTGTCAAAATCTTTTGTACATCATAATTCCAAGAGCTAATAGTTCTTGTGTAAAATAGAGAGCATCCTTTAGAGTTGGAGAGAGGGGAAAAAGGCCGGTCTAGCAACCGGAGTTTTCCAATAGCAATCCATGATGGGATTCCGGCGGGGTGTTCGTGTGGACTAGCGGTAGAGGCCGAACACTTGGGCGGCTCTATGCAGAACTACTCTCCTTAGACGGTCAAAGCGTCGATCTTATAGATCAACCAAGGTAACCACCGTCTACTACTCGTTTGTTTATTGCTTAAACGAAGTCGATCCTGGTTAAAAAGAAATAAAATTTTAAATTCCGCTGCGTTCCCGCGTAGATTTCCTAACAGTAAGATTGTGAAATTTTGATTGGCTAAAATTTTTGGAAGTTTGCACTGCTCAAATTCTTATTTTTTATTTGTAGTTTTGTTTACGAACAAACCAAATACTTGGGTAGTATGTCGATCTTCTGTTCGTTGAACATAAATGTAAGGATATATCTAGGTGAATCCAAATATTAGTGTGTCTTTTCGTGACACAAGTGTACGTGCATGTAGTAGCACGAGACGTAGCACCAGTGACCGGTTAATCTTATCCCTTGGATGGAGAAGTTCGGTGGTGCAACGAATGATTGTTTGAATAATCAAAACCGGATTGATCAGCATATTGACAGTGAAGCTGTCTCTTGAGCACAAAAGTGATGCTCCGTAAAGAGCCAGTGACATTGACTCTAAGATCTGCTTACATGCTTGAGTAATATTTGCTTGTGACACTATGACTATGACTTGCAAATTTTAAATTCGTTTGTCCATTGATGAACATGGTGTTGTTACCAAGTTTGAAATTTGATCCTAATCACAAGTGTCTAGTATGTGTTGAAGCCATGTTGGCTAACTCACCGGTTGACCGGTAGAAAGGAACACAGAACCTCTAGACTCGTGTAAACTAGAGGTGATAAAAGTATCTTGTTACTTTTGTAGACTATAGCACCAAAGATTGTGATATTTAAATGCTGAAAAGCAAAGATAAGGCGCGTGATGTCTTGAGGATTATCAGAATGAAGGTGAAAGAGAATAAACATAGCAAACGGATGACATGTATCCGTAGTGATTGTGATGGTGGATATGATGTATTGTTTCATGAGTCTTGCTAAGGGCCCGGCATCATTCATCAAACAACTACACCATACACACCTCTACCAATCGGTATTGCTAAACGCAAGGACCAAACTCTTAAATAGTTGATGGATGCTATGTTGATAATTTCAATTTACATCAGAACTTGTGGGGGGAAGATGCCCTCTCAGTGGAATTCATTCTGAACAACATCCCTTCAAAGAAGAAGGGTGCTACCCCATATGAACTGTGGAAAGACTACAGATTCTTGGAAATATGGGGTGTTTGGCTAAGGTCGAAGTACCTAAACCAAATTGAGTGATAGGACCTAAGATCATTAGTGCCTATTGGTTTTGGTGCATAAATCAGACATCAATGATGTACATGAACATGTCATCACCGAGTCTAAGAATGTGGTGTTCATTGCGGATATCTTAACCTTGTTATAAATATTTTTAAAAAAAAACTTTATATCAAGGAACGGAAAAATAACATACTCCATTAATTAATAAGACAAACCCTAGGATATCTCATACTTCGTCAAGAAAAAAGTTTAAGATGGTTGATGATACCCGACCCGGATTACGCCACGTGTCACCTTTAGGGGTGCTTAATAAGTTATCACTCCTTGAGGTTAGGGCTTTAAGGGTCATATGCCCTAAGGGCCGAACAGAGGGCGGATCGTCTACCACGGGA
Source organism: Gentiana macrophylla (assembly GCA_026214975.1). Taxonomy (NCBI): domain Eukaryota; kingdom Viridiplantae; phylum Streptophyta; class Magnoliopsida; order Gentianales; family Gentianaceae; genus Gentiana; species Gentiana macrophylla. The sequence continues at coordinate 127,490,633 of CM047809.1, read as the reverse complement.
GACCGGTCTGAGCTCCTCCTCCAGCCCGCGCGCAGACGGTAAAGATCTGCAGCGAAGAGCTGCTGCCGGTTCGGGCGTGTTGGTCCCTGAAATGAGCGGGTAACCTTCCCGAACAGCTCATTTGTTATTCCACGTGTGGGATAAATATATATATATATATATATATATATATATATATATATATATATATATATATATATGAAAGGACCCTCGATCATAAAGACTTCTAATCTTGACATTAAATATGTCCGTAATTATCTCTTATTTTGGGGATTGAGTCGTGTTTATCCTTAGGGATTAATTATTAATTATGATACTTGCCCACCAAGTAAAGAGGCGCGAGATGACCTATATAAACGACCCTAAGGAACTACGGATGACTTAATTCCAATTCAATTATTGGATACGTAGGCAACTCCCAGAATTATTCTGAGAGCTCAGTCCGAACACACCAAACATCTCACCCCATTTACGATAATTTAGGGTTTCTAGTGTTATCGGTCGTTGTCACATAGAAGATTGACCCGCATTGGTTACTGGACGATTTCCAGCATCGTCATTTGGCCAACCCTGTGCTAGTCAAGAAACCAGACGGGAGTTGGAGGATGTGTGTAGATTTCACAGATTTGAACAAGGCGTGCCCAAAGGATTGCTATGCTCTGCCCAAGATTGATCGTTTAGTGGACTCCACTGTGGGAAATGAAGTGTTCGCATTTTTGGATGCTTACAAAGGTTATCATCAGATCGTGATGGACCCTGAAGATGCAGAGAAGACCTCTTTTATAACAGAGTTTGGGACGTACTGCTACGTCACAATGCCCTTTGGACTCAAAAATACAGGGGCAACGTATCAGAGGGCTGTTAACTCGATATTTGCCAAATAGATAGGAAGATGTATGGAGGTGTACGTGGATGACCTCCTAATCAAGAGCAGGTCTCTTGATCAGTATTTGGACGATGTTAGAGAAGTCTTTGAAGTCCTAAGGACAAGCAATATCGACGGTCCGGATAAGACGGTCACCCCATAAAGTGTTTTGGGCGCATTAATGGTGGTTTAATCAATAGACCCTATACTTTGATTAAGTTTACCACGGACTAATAGTTTAAGTGTATCACCATAAACTTAATCCTCATATGTGACACACACTAAGTTATATGGCTACATATGATACAACTTTGGGTTTTCAGCAGTGTATTAAATATAAGCACAAAGAAAATAATAAGATGAAATAAAATCTGTCATTTATTAAATATAAAAACAATTACATAAATTGTTTTTCAGACGCTACTTCCAACAATCTCCCACTTTCCCGTAAGGACAAGCAATAATTGTCTTTTGGGCACAGTATATCTAACAATCTCCCACTTGCCCGTAAAGACAAGCAATGATTGCTTTTAGAGCACCACACCCTTATTCTTTCTATCCACAACATTCTCCCACTTGATCTAAAGCAGATGAGACATATCTCCTAATTCATACCTGCCAAGCGCTTATCAGTGACATTAGATGCCACACGACTTGGTAAACTGATCAGCTAGGTTGTCGGCTCGAGGTGACCTTTAGGACCGAAATGTCGCCTCTCTGCACGGTCTGTCTGATCAGGTGGTATTCACTTTCAATATGCTTTTGACCTCTTTTGACTGCGAAGATCAATTGCATGAGCTACCTCTCAACTATTTTCACAGTAAAATGGTATCGGCTCATCGAGACCTGAAATCACTTCCCGATCCAACAAAAGAACTTCTCAATCCACACAGCCTCTTTAACTGCTCCGAAAGCTGCTATGTATTTGACTAACAGAGTCAAATTGGCAGTGCCGGATTGCTCCAGACTGTAGCTCCATCACAATGAGTAAACACTGAGCCTGAGATCGACTAACGATCATCCTTAATTTGACTGTAAGTCAGAATCAGTGTAGTCAACAATACTCATGTATGCACCTGAATAGAGACGCATATTAGTGCTCGTTCTCCGAAGGTACTTGAGGATGCACTATACTGCTACTCAACGCCTGAATCCAAGATTCGACTGTATTTGACTTTTAATAACCTGACTTTCTCAATCCAAAAGAGAATCTTTCCCATTTTCTCTATATCCGAAGACTAAGAGAATTATTCCGTGAGCGGTTGGGTAGGAATCCTCTCGTTGAATTTAGCATTCAAAAATGCATTATCATCTTTAACCAAAAGATGAATGGGATATCACCAACAACTTTTTCTCATGAATTCGACCGAATCAAATTCTAAGAATATAGTCCACTTCTCTGATTCTGAGAAGCTTAGGCTCGTCAGTTCTTGACTTCAGATAACACACCCATGTTGATCACAATTGTTGCAGTGTTACCTTGCATTTTCACTAACGTCTACCACTTTATCAATATTGTTTCTCTAGTCTACAAAAGACTCATCAATATTCTAGTCAAGCCTACACATTTCAAAACATGTGAATTTTAATGACCTAAAGGTTTACTTTAATCCACCAATGGATATAAGCATAGACAGTCAATCCGCCATTGGCTTTAAGCTAAAACCCTTATGTTCCGAATGAATTCAAGCTCCGTTGTTGGGCAAGAAATTTTCAGGGCATCACCCATGTTAATCTTTCTGCTTCCAAAAAATCAAGCAAGGCCGAGTGGCGAGAGAGTTTCAGGGCATCACCCCTTGTTAACTCTCTACTTGTCAGGGAATTACCCCTAGACCACTTAGTTTTGCATTGAAAAAGATAAACTTTCCTATTCATTCGACTCTTTTCCATGTAGATCCAATTACTCCTATTGGGCCTGAGACACTCAGGCGGTTCTACAAGAGGGTGAACAGTCATGGAGTATCAAAACTCCATTTTTAGGATTTATGGCTTTAAACCAACCTCTTTTATCAGAATCCTATACAGTCCTTGCAAAAGACCATAGGTTATCAATTACCCCAGCAGATTGTTAAGTCTGCATAATCACAGCGGGTCAATGGCTAAACCATACTCCCACTGCAATTGGGTGGATTGGTATTATGATATAGTATAGTAGTATTTATCAGTGTAACCCCAACAACCAATGTTGGATGTGGTCTGATTAAATCAGATAGTAACTCCTTGAGTATCTTTACTTCAAGGTCCAAGGTTGTTATCTAAACATTCTTTTAGAAAAGATGTAACAGTGTAACCGTCACTATCCGATCTTAATAATCTTATAACCAACCATTACTCATTGCATTAAGATATTTCATGAACAGTCACCATCTGAACGTGTATGTTAAATCTCCAGTCCTACCTTCAAGCACTAGTGCTAAATGTCTCTATTTACGGAAGTGGAGTAAATGCACTTCACTATTTATCCACAAATTCATAAGCATCTTCTAGGTAGACTTCTCGGTATTACATAATAATGTAAACCGTTATTTTGCAACTAATATCTTAATTGAGTTAAGCAGTGTAATGTAGCATATCAATAACTATACAAGACGATACATGGTTTATCCTTTCAGTGAAATCATTTCACTCGGAGATAGGCCGAGCATCAGTTCCAAATACTATGCTATAGCCTATATCTGAGCATGGAATACTCTCTTCTCTGGTAGTATCAGAGATTCCTCCAAATATTTAGATAAACTAATCAGCGTTTCGAGTAGTCATTAGACAAAATGTCTATTACTCAAAAGCTCACACTATCTTGTATCCTTCATAAGACCCCGAAGGTCAATATGAACAAGCTATGATACTTCTTTAGCTCAATTACCCTTTCCCAATTGAAAGGTTACTTAGTCATTTTTCCTTTGAGATAGTGTTCTTAGACTGGGAGATAGGAATCACCCTTAGCCTGTCTTCAGATCTTATCTCTAGGATATATGCACTAATTAATAGATCTTGGAAAAAAATGTTTATCTAAATACGGAAACCATTTGTCTTAATAGTTTATGATGTGTTACATATACCTTATCAGCATTACTTAGTGGTTTTGACTTTATCAGACAAAAGTCCGAGTCTCAGAATCGTATACAAATGTCATATTCACTTTCTTTAAGGCAACTATATTATCGATGTGAAAGTGAATCCATTTGATCCAACGAATCTGAAAACAGAAATTCTTTTCTTTGATATTTAAGTATTAAAATCCGAAATTTCTTTCCTTATATCACTCCCACTATCTCAGCTGAAATGATTGCCCGTTGTCTACTCTTCATCATGAATGCCCAGCTACCTTGTTCTAACAAAAAAACTTTCAGCTTCTGAGTCAAATTACTTGGTTTTGAAAGTCTCTAAGGATTCATAGGTTAGTGATCCGAAATCACTTTCCTTATCCTTTACTTTCTTTGATTAATGTTTTGGTTTATCCTTTAAATTATTTAGTTTAGATGACTTATACTTGTAGACATTTACCTTCCCATTCTTGGCTTTCTTTAAAGGGAATGGCCGTGAACTGACAATTCATTTGAGTAGACACTACTGATGAACTGTGGGATGTCTAGTGAGATTGATACCAAATCATTCTCGTCATCTTTGAACTAATATTAATTTTTCTCCCGTTTAACACGAGTGACAGCAGTGACATACTTATCAATGTCACTTAAGTTTGTAGGCTCAAGAGGAACTTCCTCTTCCGAAAAATTAATTTGCATTCTCGATTATTGAGTTTAACGTTCTTGTTACTTTTCCACTTTTACGAAGTCGTTACTCAGTCAATTTATCGTACTTAGTAGTTTAGATACATTGAGATGATATGTAGTTGTAAAATAAATTATGACAGAAGTATGAATCAAATCATACACCACAACAAATAAGAAATTTTAGGAATTATAAATTAACGTGATGTCATGCATGCAGTTTATCATACCATTCCAAGGATTTAACCTCACATCATGCTACCGCCGCATGGTCGGTATCACCATAATGACGATTAAATTGAGACAATCTTTCTCAACAATTAACAATTAAGAATCAGACATCTTCATTTAATTGTTGATTACCTTCCTTTTTTCACCAAGATATTTCCAAAAATATCCTTGTGAGTGTGACTTACTATTTCAGATCTCAACTTACGCCCCGAGTGTGCCGCCGCAGGGTCGGTCAGTGACTCGACGAGTACCCAAAATCCTATCCTTTCGGAGACCAAGTATTGAATTTTGATAGGGGTGAAGGCCATCCGTAGGGAGCCGTAATCAAAGCAGCTCGAGGCGTCACCTTTCTGTCACGTGCTTGTGCTAATAGTAGAGGCCGTGGGGTTAGTTGTCACCTTCCCCGCTCCCACTCGTTATTTTGAAAAATATGTAGTCTTATTAGGATTTTCAGAATTTCTTAATCATCCGAAAAAAATAAATCATGAATATTTAAATTAATCCTCACACTAGTTTATCGGTTCCAAACACCGTCTAACTAGTGTCACTTATTCACGATTTTCTAATTTTATGGATTTATTAAAATTCCTCGTGTTGACGCTACACAATTAAAATTAATCAAGAATTTTATAATCCCAATACATTAGGACTGTGATGGCCATTCAAACGAGAGACTTTATAGTGCAGAATCGGTTTTGTAAGAAGGTTATCAGCAAAGTGGCGATACATTAAACCATCTCATTTTCTTTTTCACATAATACACTTTTATCGTGTGTGAGGTTAAAAATGAATGGTTGTAATGTATCTTGATACAACTCACTTCAACTAACGTTTGTATTATAAAATTTGTCCATTCAAACAGGGGAACTAACTTTGACATTTGATCAATTATTAACAATTATTCAATTTTTTGGTTACATCTGGAAGATGTGATATCATAATTTTATAATCGAATAATGCTAGATAACACTTCTTAGAATTTATGTCCACCACGTATAATAATCAAATTATATGTTTGTATGTATAAACTATACAATCAAAAGAAACAGAAAAAAAAGAATAGAAAGTCGACAAATCCTTACCCAACAATTTAATTTCCCTACAGTACTGGAAACACAAGTATTTACATATTTGTCTCCATCTTTTTTTCTTAGTCAGTTTGTTCTGATTTTTATTAAGGGTTGAAAAAGAAAAAAACCGACGTCTATGGAGTAAAAAGTAGAAGATGAACTGACCGCCCTTTGAAAGCCAAAAGACTTGTTTGTTATGATCTCAAAAGTCTTCTTGAAGCTCTAAGAAAGTGGAGGTAAGTTTTAGACCAAAATGGAGAAGAATGACGATTTAGGAGGCTCTTTGATCATGGCATACAAAAAAGAATGACACATTTACAAACTCTTTTGAATCCTAAATATGTCACAGCTGTAAATGAAACTCAAATTTCAATCGCACACTAAATCATATTGCTAATGTTAGTTACAGTTGGTCACGCATATATTTATCTGAAGAAAAACTGTCACCGGCTTTTCCTAATCACGAATCGACACATTTCGATTCTTGGTTTTCATCTTCAATAACCGGACCAAATGCAATTTAAAATGTCAAATACCCAGAAAATAAATTCTGGTCAAAAAATAAAGGTGTAATATCCCGATAAAAGGGAAGACGTGTCTTTTTACGAAACACGGAATATTTTATTTATTATGGATTTAAGATTTAAAAGAAAAAGGATTTAAGGGAAATTTGGGGATTTACTTGAAGTTAAGTGATTTAATAAGCAATAACTCATTGGGGAGTTATTTTTTACTAAATAAATTTCCCTTGTGAGTTAGAAGTTGTTAGAAATCAACAACAGACAAAAAGAGGTCGAACTCTGCAAAGAAAATTGATTAGAAAAGCCTAAGAGAGACATCTCCAAAATTCTCTCAAGTTCTTGGTCGGTTTTCAGAAAGAATTGAAGATTTGGAATCAGCGGGAGGTACAAGAAAGTTGGAGTTTTGAGAAAGGTTAGTTTTGCCCTAGTGTTGGTAATCTTCAAGTTTTGCCTTGTTTGGTTGCCTAGAATCCTTCAATTATTAATTTGTATCACAGTATCACAGTAACAGTATCACCATAAGGTTCATTTAAGGCTTAATTCAAGGGACTACTTCAATAAGTTGAAAGAAGTTGTAAGTGAGGAGAAATGAAGTATATTAACAAAGATAAATGAAAAGTAGCACTAGACCAATACAAAGGAAAATAAAAAGAACATAACTATCATTTATAATCATCACAAAAAACAATCTGCGTCCTATTCTATTGGAATCAGAAATAAGATCATATGCTTTTCAGCTACATATATTTGATCATTATATAATCTGATCATCTGATACAATAACATTAATATTCCCTCCACTAATATAAACTAAATAAACACTTAGCCAACATTTAACACAAAGTAATGCAAGTGTCGTAATCAATTAGACACAACAACATCAAGTAATGTTCCTGTCGTAATCATTCATACGAGTGATCACACATACACATCACTACACATTACACAACGACCTGATGTGACAGTGAAAACGTAAGAGCATGTACGATAGCTCTTTTATTGACATTGTTATTGCATTTTTTGTCAGTATTCACAACTTCACTTTTATTAACAAGCTACAATAGCTCAACTTTTGATGACATGGAGTTTTTGGTTGGGGTTGTGGTTGTGACTCTAACCACTTCCTCATTCACGGCTAACACTCTCTCTCTTCTTCAATTCTATTTTTTTTTTTTTTTTTTTTTCTGATGAAAACCAATTCTCCTTTCCCTAATCATCTACCTCGTGTATCTAATTAAACTTTTCTCTTCCATCCAAATGAACTTCAGCCTTACCGGAGAGAAGCATATCTTTCGGGTGCCTTTAAGGGCACCACACTTATTTTACTTAGGCACTCAAATTAGAAGGCACCACATTTTCATATGTTGTTTTACCTAAGGCACCGCACTGATATTTATATATACTCAATACACCACAGAGTAATTACAATATTATCATTTCTACCTATTGCACCACATTTATCAAAATTTCCACTCCAACAAAATAATATATACAAATAACCCTTATATTTCCTTCTAGCCACCATCCCTACCAGCCTTGCCACCTCCACCAACCCCGCCACCTCCCAAACCCACCAGCCGTGCCACCTTGCACTCTCTACCTAGCTAGCCTAGCCGCCACCGCCACCTTGCACACTCCACCACCATCAATTTTGATTCAATTCAAAATTCAATTGAATCAAAAGAACACTAGCATGGAAAAGAACATATGAGAAAGACAAGTTGAATATTTTAATTTTTTTTTGGGTGGTTATCGCACTTAATTTTTACAACTGCTAGTAAGGCTCAATTTTGACAAACCTCAAATCTCCTGTTTTCCTGCAAAGTTGTAGTTGATTTTTTTTTTATTTAATTTTATTTGTTTTTTGGATTCAAAACACGAATGGTGATTATCATTGTTTGCTTGGCGATTTGAGGTGAGATGGTAGATTTAATCGATGGATTGAAAGAGAATAGTGGGTTTTTCTTGTGGTAAGAAGTAGTGGAAATGGTGATATGGGTGGTTGAAAGGTGGAGAAGATGGTGGTTAGAGGTTGAAGAAAAAATGTAATTGTTTAAGGTCAAAGGATGTGATTATAATAAAAGAATATTGGAAGTAGTAAAAGTAATTTGGATATAAGATACTTGAATTTTAATATGTGTGGTGTCATGAGTAGATTCATCATTTAAAAAGCCCATGTGTGGTGCCTCATGTAATCACCTATTTTTTATACTTCTGTGGTGCATCTGGTAGAAAAAATATGGTGCCTTTAAACGCACCCTATCTTTCTCGTCTTTTTTTTTTTTCTTTTTCTTTTTTAATTTCTTCAAAGGCGAATGCGATTCTGCTCTGCCTTTTTTCATCAACCTCCGAATCTCCATCTGCTTCATCGACAATTTTTTTCCTTCACTTTTTAGCCACTTCAAGGTATCTTCAGTTTCACTTGTTTTCTTTAATTTCAAATTGAATATTGCTCCTCATTAATTTCACAATCCAACCGCCGGAAGGCCTGGTAGAACTGGGGCATCTTCACTGGGAAATGCTTCCAATATTTCTTGAATTATAGTCGGAAAGTTTGTTTAATGAAGATAAATTTCAAGTTGCTGTTTTTTTAGCTTTGCTCCATATCTTTTTTTTATTTTATTTTTATAAACAAATTGTAATATTTATACAGACAACAGTATACTTTAACTATAGAAGAAGGAGAAACAAAAAGGAAAATTAATATAATGAAAAGAAAAAGAAAAAAAAAAGGGTTGATATGATATAATGCTATTGTGGTGTTGGATGTAGTTGGGGTTGGCTTTGAAATGATATGTGTGTGCCACGTAGGATATTTCTCTCCTTCTCATAGAAAGTGTCATTGTAAATAGCTAAGACTATCGTACATGCTCTAATACCATTTTAAAAATACAAGCCCAAATCAATGTAAGAAAAGTGACCTCAACCTCAAATAGTTATTAAAAGCACCGTACCTAATCTGGTTTGGGCTTCTTTGCATGGGTACCTCGTATCTCTACCCGTGCAACATGCATAGGATGGAATAACAAAGATTTTCTGAACGCTGAATTGTCCATTTCCATATTTCAGCCATCTACAATTGTTTCCTGGACACTTATTAAAAGCATCATACCTAATCGATCTATTTTTGGGATATAACATTGACGTTCGATTTTTGCACAGTCGAACCCAAATTCAAAGTGTGATTCTACGGTAAATCGTTTACGGTGTCTTACGTCTTTAAATGACGTCCTTATTATTTTATTTTAGATTGTAGTTTAATTGGAGGCTTACGGGGTGGAGGGCACTACGTACCCACTTATGTGAACCATCATATCTCTTTAAAAACAAGAAAAAGGAAAAAGTCGTATCCCCCTTATAAGCATTGAAATTCATAGAGTAATACACACGTGTCTGCATTAGTCAAACTTTCTATCTTTGGTTATATATTAATGGGCTTGCCCAAAAAATACTGAGTTGTGCATGCAAATTTGTTAAGTTGTGTTTCTTGCAATAATAGCAAAAAGTTATAGGCTTAACCCTTCAAAATATTGTGTTTTAAATGTAACTTGTTATAAATAGTAAAGGTTATGTGAAATGATACTTACACAGCAAATATTATATCCATTAAATTTTTATTAAGTGAATGTCTTCTCACACATTAATATATCTTCACACATTTTTTTTTTCAATTTTTATCTTTCGAATTTCCTTGCATATTTGTTCTCGCTCAAATTTAAGCAGAATATTGTATATTTTCTGCCCGAATTTGGGTCAGAATGTATTAAAAGGATTTCTGACAGGTATTGGGCCTACAAAACACTTAAGTTCTGACTGAAATTAAGTCGTAATAATCAACCATATGCTGACTTATGTTGGGTCAAAACAGTGTATGTTGTGTGAAAAAATACCCCTTTCTTAAAACAAAGAAATGTGACATATATCATTTGGGATAATATAGATCAAACACCTCATTCATTTTTTTTTACACTTTTAGGACACTTAACATAAACATAATGTTCTATGTATCACATTACTATTGATTGAGATATAGTTACGATACGGCGATATTTGCTGGTTTTTACTTAATTTTTTTTAGGGTTTTTATATATTATTTATGAAGCTATGTTATAAGGACTTTTCGCACTAGAATTTCTTTTTCATTGACGATATATCGCGATTGATGAGCTTCACCGCTCTAGTTGGACAAGAATCATCTGTAGCTATTAGGGCAGGCAAATTGAAATGTTACTACTTACCATTTGAATTGTTACTTCATTGTCAACCAAGGTGTGCAGCATAAATTAATGGATTGCTAATCAGGAAACCCTCCAAGTCACAAAACATAAAGTAACGATATTGTCATTATATATACTATATAAATGTCACAACATGACGTGAAAAGTGATGTGTTTTTCTTTTTGAAAGCATAAGAAGGGAACCAAAGATAGGAAATCCAGTAGAATTAAAAGGCATGGCTTTTAACTTTTGCTTTATTAATTGCTTAAGTGGTAGGGTTGACTTTCATTCTAAGTTCATACTAATGTCTAGCTTGAGGCTAGAAATGTAATCAATGATGTCTTCATTTACCTGCCAATCAAGTTATAGTATACAACTTGATTCCCTCCACCCCCCCCCCCCCCCGGGCCCCCTCCAATTCCACCCCCAGAGTTTGTGACATTTATTTTATAACCACGATGTTATGACATATTATATCGACCTCTGGATTCTACGTGTTATATATTGGTCTTACTCTCCTTTTTCTTGATCGGTCTCTTCACGAGGGCTTGGTATATAAAACTCTTATTCCTGCAATAATGTATTAAAATACCGGGTGTAAAGCTAGCCAGACGATAATACACAGTGAAGAAAACTATATAATTTACTGTATTTTTAAGAAAATAATATAAACCCTAAAACGTAAGTCATGCAAAAGAAGTCCAAATAGATACTGATAAGTCTATTTAGGCTTTAAAATGAGTAATTAATGCTTCACGGTATTACATAGGAAAGAATAATAATTCTGTTAAAAAAATACCAGAAATATAACAAATACATGGATATAATTAAGGAAAACATGCAATTGGTGTCATGTATATATATGTTTTGAAAATTAGGGATAAGGACACAATGTGAAATATTTTTAAGTAACATGACAACTACATATTTTTTACGAGGAGAAGAACAATCGCATAAATTTTTATAATGGAGAAGAATGACAAATGAATCCCAAATCGGTGAATCTCCTCAATAATCCCAAAATCGGTGAATTTCGACCGTGAATTTTCTTAGTGAATCCTCAGAAATCGTTGAATTTAAACAATGAATTTTGAAAATTAGTGAATTTAATAATTGAATTTCGGCGATGAATTTAAATAATGAATTTGAACACAAGTGAATTTCGACAATGAACAAATAGTTTTATCGTTTATCAAAAAGTTTTAAAAAAGATCGCCTTCTACTCAATTGATGAAATATTTCTGTCATTCTCCCTATATGTTTTAGTGAAGATTTATGTAGCACAAATTAATCATATTTTTAAAATTAAGGTGAATTTTAATTACTAGCGTCTTTGGACTTTTGTAATTGGGCAATTTGGACTTCTAGGCTTCAAAAAATAAAAAATTGAGGTGATTTTTTTTTTTTTTTTTTTTTTTTTTAACCTCCTTCAAAACATGCAAATGCATTCACCATTTCATGTGCAAAAATTATCAGCTTTGACGAATTTAGAATTTAAAATCATCTACGTTTATTTTGGTTATAAAAGCTGCAAATAGTTTGGTCTGCCCACTCAAGTATATCAAGTAGAAATGTAGTAATTGGTGGTTGGGTGAAATTTTTGGGTAGTACGTACCTACGTGTGGATATGTGAAATGATTTAATCGTAACCACACGCTTTAAGTCTGCAGAATGAAATCGCGTGTGGTGTGTGGTGTACATACGGAGCTATCCGCACGTAGAGTACGTAATACCCAAAAACATAATAAATATTGTATTGAAATATAACTCGCCGCCAGATTATTTTAAAGAATCGCTTCAGCCGATGATTTCGAACGAAATGAGTATTATGAAACAATAAGTGAGTAAGTATCTGAATATTTACCTATACCGGTAGGTCTTTAAACGTATCCACATTTGTTAATTACATCGGCAGAAGGTACATGCAATGGAGCACGGGCCCACTATACATTCCGATTAGGGATGGCAATCTCGCCCAACCCGACCCTGCCCTACCCGTTACCCTACCCGTTCGGGTATGATTTTCAACTACCCATTCGGGTAATGGGTCGGGTATGGGTAAAATTTCTATACCCGTTCGGGTATCGGGTCGGGTATCGTATAGCATAAAACCCTACCCTACCCGTCCCGACCCATTCCCGACCCGCACTCTACCCTACCCGTTGCTTTTCTTTGAGGTTAGTAGAAATTAGAAAAGAACTAAACCTAACGTTATCATTAGTAGAAAAGAATCGATAAAAAACTAAAAACATTAGTTCCAATAGGACATTCATTTGCAAAACGCCTTAACTCAGACTTAAAATCAAATTCATTTTGACTTAAAAATTATTTATACATGTTCATTGTATCCGCATCTACCCGTTATTCGTTGGGGGTGGGTATGGGGATTTTATTTATACCCGTTCGGGTATGGGTGAGATGGGTAAAAAATTTAGAGTGGGTATGGGTCCCGCCCCCTACCCGACCCATTGCCATCCCTAATTCCGATATTTATTCTTTTTCGTAATATTGAAACGACGTACGTAGCTTTAGTGTTAAAAAAAATATATATGAACCATTCGTTTATTCAAGGGCTTCTTAAATCATTTTTTGTGCTCCCACTCGATTCATTTTTCCGGAGATGCCGTTGATTAGCTAGTTGATATCAAATTACAATCATGCCCTTATAATATACTCTTCCATGTTTTCTCAAGTTTCTATATATATAGCCCATAGCATATCCTTTAACATAAGCTCCCAAACAAACCTTTTCTCTATCCCATATTCCCAAAGCATAGAGTAAATTAGCTTCATAACAAATTCCTTATGGCTTTTATACACCTAATATTGCCTCTCTTATTCTTTATCAACTTTGTCAATGCATTTCATGAGTTAGACATGGTTTACCAATCAGTTTATGTTTCAAAGAGGATACAAATCCATAGAACTGGCTATCATTTTCAGCCTATGAGAAATTGGATCAACGGTATATATCTTTATATACTTTGTTTTATTTCCGTATGTCTTGCTTTCACAAGACTACATTCAAACATTAATATTACACACACATAAAGTACCATATATAATTAACTACTTTTTATGTGTTTTTTTTAACATTCTTATTATGTACAATGACTAGTTTGTGTGATTTGTGTTTTTACTTTTGAAACTCAAACTTGAACCATAAATTAACTATATATATATTGAAAAAATTAATTTATACCGGTCGGAATCAACTACTCGGCTATTACAGCACACATATAAAGATAAAAATGATGTTGAAAATAGAGATATGATATAGATGTAACTGAAATATTTTAGTTTAGAAAGAGTCGGCCTTGGGTAAAGACAACATAGGCCTTGGCCTTGGGCCCTCGATTTTTATGGGTCAACGAAATCCGTTCTTGTTTTTTTTTTTAATTTTTTTAACCATCTGTTCCAAGTCTAGCCCAAAATTTTCTAGATCAGGCATGGCTTCGCCTATATATACATATTCTGAACAGGTTCAGTACTGAATATAAGTCCTAGGCCGTCAAACCGCCTATAGCCCGATTTTAACGGGGTCAGCCCTGAATATAGGCATCATACTATATGATCAACAATGAACAAAATGCCTAACGAGTGATTTGAGGCCATTGTTAAATTTTATTGAAAGAAAGAAAGAAAAAAACTAATACATAGGAGGTATGAAGAAGCATTCTTAGATTATTTATACATAAATGCTAAAACATATCAAACCTTCATGACTTGGTAAGGTCATAATCATAGTCATCTTTTTTATGTAAATGTGCGCATGCATGCCACCTGATTTTATATATATATATATATATGGCCGTCACATATATTGGTCAGTGATTTAAGCCCCAATGATTTTAAATTACTTTCTGGGCGTCAGTGGCCGAGGGGGTAGTGTTGTGTGTGGTATATATATATATATATATATATATATATATATATATATATATATATACATGTTAGATTCTTACACAATTTTGGCATTTATATGTTTTTCAACTCAATAACGTATTTTTGTCAATGTTTTCATTAATTAACTATATATATTGCTTTGACATTTGCATATGGACTTTTGGAACGTCAAAATCAAGAGCAGACCCTAACGGTATGTAACAAAATTACGGCAAATTTTTGTGCGATAACTTCCGAAAATGAGTTGGCAGATGCGACACACATGATGGCAATGTCATGATGTATGGATCTCGATCCCCGATCACACACTCGCATATTCACGCATCAGTCACAGATCAAAACGATGTCGTTTTGATCCAAACGACGCCGCCTTGACGCGATGAAATAAATAAAAAAAACAATCAACGGCGTCGTTTCGATCCAAACGACACCGCTTTGATCTGATCGATGTGAAATGCGCGAGTGCTGCGATAAGGATCGAGATCCCATGATGTATGTCACATCAACTAACATGGAATTAACACACAAAAATTTATTAGATTTGTAACTATATTTTCTATGAAAAACCAGAATTAAAAATCATTTCAAGTACTCATTTACACGATTATTTATAGACCAAACATAGACTGTACGTTATGTCTGGTCTTTGAAAAATCGAAGTAGCGTTTATATAAGCGTTTCATTTATGTTATAAAGATTTAATATATAATTATATATTTATAACAGGACCAATGCTTTATAATGGTATATACCATCTTTTCTATCAGTACAACCCCAAAGGAGCAGTATGGGGTAACATTGTTTGGGGTCATTCCATTTCTAAAGATTTGATAAATTGGAAGCACTTAAAGGCTGTGATTCAGCCCGATAAGCCGTTTGATAAGTACGGTTGTTGGTCTGGTTCCGCCACGATTCTTTCAAACAACAAGCCCGTTATCCTCTATACAGGCGTCACGGACCAACACATGACCGAGGTCCAAAACTACGCGATACCAGCTAATCTCTCCGACCCGTATCTGCAAGATTGGATCAAACCTAATGACAACCCGATAATCATGCCGGGCCCGGATATCAACGCGTCATTATTCCGGGACCCGACGACGGCTTGGGTGGGCCCGGATGGACACTGGAGAATATTGATAGGTGGTAGTAGAAATGGAAGGGGAATAGTGTATTTATATAAAAGCAAAGATTTCAAGAAATGGGCTAAGGCTCAATATCCATTACATTCAGTTTATGGGACAGGGAACTGGGAATGCCCAGATCTTTTTCCAGTGGAAATAAATAAAGGAATGGACTATTCTTTAAATGGGAAAAGTGACTTGAAACATGTACTGAAAGTTAGCCTTGATATGGCAAGATATGATTATTACACTATAGGTACTTTTTGATGATGATGATGATGATGATGATGATGATAGGTATATTCCTGATAAAGATATGGTTGATGGTTTAAGAGGGTTGAGATTTGACTATGGAAATTTCTATGCTTCAAAGTCATTTTATGATACAATCAAGAAAAGGAGGGTCCTTTGGGGTTGGTCTAATGAATCTGATACCAAAATGGATGATGTTATGAAAGGCTGGGCTGGTATTCAGGTACATAATTATTAATTAATTTAGAGATTATGTATCGGTAGATTAGACTAAGTATTGTATCAGACTGTTAGATGATTGGCATATACGTTAAAAAGATAAACATGTACTGTCTTTTTTCCGTATATATACTTTCACATATACGTGTCTCCTTTTTTAACGAACAGTTTATGTGTTCAAGTGACATGCATCATGTTCTTTTTTTAACTAATCATCTGCTCCGATCATCATGTTCTTTTTTTCATAGTCTGCTCTCTGCAAGATAGCCTATAGGCGCATGACCTATGTGACCTTGAAAAATGATCAAAATCTAGGACTCCAATTTTTTTTTAGTACAAAGAGCTTTTTTTACTCCAAACATGTATGACATCCTTTGAAAGTCGTTTGTTTCTTCCAGTAGGCTCTGTTTTGTTAATTGCGTGAGACCTCTAGAAATTCCGGGACGGTCCTACTTTTATTTATACATTTTTTTTTTTCATCATACCCACATCTAGTATATATAGAACAATACTTAACCTCTTGTAAAGACCGTTGGAATAAAACACTTTTATTCATGTTATATGATACAATTTTACTTCAATGATTGTATTCATAGGCGGATCTACATGTATGTAAAGGGGTCCACGGGCCCCGTTAAAAATAATAAAACTCTACATTTTACCTATAGAAAAATATTTCGAACCCCGTTAAAAATAATAAAACACGTGTCACACTTCCTCCCAATGTTTACTTGCTCTTTCTTTTATTTACTTTTTGTTGTTAATTTTCACTTTTATAGGCAATTCCAAGAACTATTGTGCTTCATCCGAATGGAAAGCAATTGATCTTAAGGCCTATCAAAGAAGTGGAAACCCTAAGAGCAAAAAAGGTTAGAATAAGCAATCATAAGATGAGAAAAGGTGAACTTGTGCAGGTTAAGGGAATTACTGCTGCACAGGTTAGTTTTACGCTTCTGATCTTAGTGTTTTTCATTCTAAAACGTCACACTGCATGATACAATGGTGTATGATCAATGTTGTAAACATTGACACGTTTTGATTGAGAAAACTATACGTGAACGTTTCAAAGATTTGAAAGGTAGAATTGGACGAACAAGAAGAAAATTTCCGTGCTAGTTTGACTTTAATTGGTTCTAATTTTGTGCAGGCTGATGTTGAAGTAGTTTTCACGTTTTCTAGTTTAGAAAAAGCGGAACCTTTCAAAAGGAAATGGAATGAAATAGACGCACAAGAGCTTTGTAAGCAAAAGGGCTCTTTTATTCAAGGTGGACTCGGGCCATTCGGCCTATTGACTCTTGCTTCTAACAACCTAGAAGAATATACTCCGGTTTTCTTTAGGGTTTTTAAGGAAAAACTTAAACATAAGGTCCTACTATGCTCTGATGCATCCAGGTAATTGACTACTGAAAGCACTTGCATCAGTTTCTTTTAATAAATTCTTTATTTTACAGGGTCAAAAAAAAAAACAAAAACAAAAAACTTAAATTTGCTATACAGAATCTATAATCATATATAAATGCATCTCAATATGTACACACATAATTTGAACAGAGAATTAGTATTATATACAGTACCTGTACCTGTAGAATTTTGATAATCTCCCTTTTACGGGCTTTTGTAGATTCGAATGATTTAAATCTCGATTTTACAAAGTTGTCTTATTTCAAATGCTTTATACACTTCACCGACTCATCAGACCACATTGTCGTCGTCTTCTTCTTTTTTTCTTTTTCTCATGAGTAGCTTTATGATAATTATGAAGAAATAAATATAACAAAAGAAATATTAATTATAAATAATTACTCTGCAGATCTTCTTTAAAGAAAGGAATATACAGTCCCTCTTATGCAGGCTTTCTAAATGTAGATTTAAACATTAAGAAGCTTTCCCTTCGGAGCTTGGTAATATTTCCAATTCCATACTCTGTAATTACTTTCTTTTTTTGTATTGACAGTAAAATTCATTTATTTATTATTGAATTGTTTTCATATATAGATTGATAATTCAGTGGTGGAAAGCTTTGGTAATGGAGGAATGGTTTGCATAACATCAAGGGTTTATCCAACTTTAGCAGTTTCCACCAATTCTCATCTCTTTGTTTTCAATAATGGCTCTGAAACCATCACCATTCAGACCTTGGATGCTTGGAGCATGAAGAGTGCTACTATTACCTAAACATATATATATATATATATATATATATATATAGATTATAGAGAGTGTGTGTGTGTCCTCCTTTAGACCACACTCAACTTTCCGGAGCATCACATGACTACACCACACTGAATCGGCTTTCTAGAAGTCGATTCTTTTAAGTCAAGAATCGACTTTAAAAAAGTCGATCCTCAAATCAACATTTGGAAAATGGATTCTTGAGTCTTTTCGAAGGTTGATTATATATGGTACGCAAGTAGTGTGTTGTCTCGATAAACAGTCAGTGATGCAGAATAAAGGGTTGTGTGTGTGCGCGCGGGGCGCGTATACAGCCAAGCATTTTCTTGTGTAATGTGAGGTGGAGGACTGGTCAAAGAAGTGGAGGAAACTACATTTTATCAGAAAACTTGTATTAATGAGAAAATGCATAACTTTTGCTTTATCTTTCATTGTCTATCAATATATTGATTAAAATAGTTGAATGAGATGCAGAATTATTGATATAGTTGACTCATAGTTGACTCTAGAAGTAAAAAAATTTAGTAGGAAAAAAAGATCTTTTATTGATATAATAAATGAATACTGTATAGTAGAAAAATCCCAATGTGGGATCCTTTGATACAACTTTTGAACAAATTCATAAGCACTTGTACAGTATAACAACAGATTATTATTACACTCATAGGACAAGTAATAAATGGAGCCCGGATCCTCTGCAGTGCATTGTACGGTGTTGTTAACCATATGCACATATCCTTCACAATACCGTACACACCGCAGAGGATCCGAGTTAGAAACAAATGATTACAATACCAAATGAAGCAGTGATCCCTCCAGTGACCACATTTTCACATTAACTTGTATCTCTGCAGATTCTAAAACACTCGTTTCAAATATGATCATTGGAAAGACCACTACACAAAATTTCACAGAAAACAACGAAAGAGATACTACAAAACAACAATACTCATAATCCAGCAGAAACCAAGCCATGCAACGTTATGATCCCGATAAGGACATTATCGGAATCAATAACAGGCAAGAACTGTACAGGTGAGGGTGGAGATTCCATCTTCTCCATTGCTTCAACTGCCATAGCTTCAGGTCCTATAGTCCTTGGTTTCCTGAAACATTATATATATTACAACACACTAAAATATTGAACTTCAAGTACACAAGAATTTGATTATCTTATTGCAATGACTTTAAATTTTACCTATTACACATCTCTCCAACGGTAAGCTTGAATATACCTTCGCCGCTAGCCTTTAAAGTACGACGCAAATCACCGTCAGTAAATGTACCTAGTAGGTGATAATCTTGGTCTATTACAAGAAGACATCCACATCCTTTACTAGTTAACTCAACTAATTGGTCCATTATAAGATCCCCTTCTCTGCAAACTGGAAGTCCTTCCTTTTTCTTCATTACATCCTTAACCTGCAGCATAATCGAACTCAATCACAATACAGCAAAAAATGCATCTCTTTGACCATTATGGATATCACCATTCTATGAGAAAATGCAAGAATCCAATAAAAATCTTCGTTTCATCCTAGAAAAGGAAAACTTCTTGAATCATATTGGATATCACAATAAAGGGACTTATCTTCTTTAATCTTATTGGATATCACAATAAAGGGACTTACTTTAATTCTTTGATTGCTTTCAAGAATGCTAAGTTACCATGTTAGAACGCAGACGAATAAGCCAAGTACAAATAAGCAATAAATCTATTGGAAAACGAGTAATGCTACTTTCAAAACCACACAGACACAATGTCAAAACTTGATGTGTTAGTGGGATCATTCATGAAGTGGTAATGGAACCCCTCTTTAAGTACATGCCACATCATCATAGGTTTCAATGCCACATTAGGTTGCGGCATTCGTTCTATGTTAGCATTACTCTCGAAAACCTTCTAAAGGTAGGCTAACGCCTAATGCTCTGCACAAGAACTATCAGATTTTCAAAACCACACAATAAGCATTAAAATCTAGCTATGAGCTCATATAATCACAATGTATACCATATAAGAAAATGAAAACCGGAGCCAATACAGAACAGAGCCCACAAATTCTATCTTTTCTTGGACAAAAAATGAATCTCAAAATTGCAGCAATTGAAATAATAAAATGCAAAATCAGAAGATTACCTTAAAGATCAAGCTCTTTCCAATTCTTCCAGCAGGATGATTAGCTGCATACATTTCCTTGCTAAAGTTTCTAGCCCCCATAAGGGCAATTGCAACCGTATCACCAAAAACCATTTGAATAGCCGTTGATGTCACCGGAGCTAAATCAAAAGGACACAATTCCCTCTCTAATGGCAAATGCACATTCATATCACAAATCCCCATCAAAGAATTAGGTTCTGCAGAAGTTACAGATATCAAATACACCTCTTTCGCCTTAGCACAAGGCGCAAGCTTCAACAATTCCTCGGTGTTACCACTTTTGCTAAACATCACCAAAACATCATCACGACCCAAAATGCCAATGTCTCCATGAAGAGCGTCAACAGGTGATAAGAACCCGGATTTGATCCCTAACGAAACTAGGGTTTGAGAGATTTTCTGCGCCACAAATCCGGATTTTCCAACCCCGGTGAAAAAAATCGTGCCTTTCGAATTGAGAAGCTTCTGAGTGAAATTGAGAGCTTGATCAAGGTTAAGGTTTTGGAAGAAATGATTGAGGTACTTTTGTTGGGTCTTGAATAGATTGAGTAGATTTTCTGCATTTAGCTTTGATGCTGATGGATTTGATTCGTTTACTTGTTTTACTTGCTCAACATTGAGATCTGGATTTGAGAGAACTTTGGGGAGGGAACCCATGATTGCTTTTCTTTTGCTAGATTTCTGAATTTGAGATCTTGGTGAGTCGTTTTTGTAGAGTTTTTGTGGTTGAAAGCTGTGGACGCTTCTGAATAGAGTGACCGACAGAAACAGGGGAGACGAAGAGTTCGTTTTTTTTTTTTTTTTTTTTTTTTAAATTTTTTTTTACATACACAGAGTTAGTTTAAGCAGAATATTCCGGCCAATATTTTTGGGAGGGAATTATAAAGAGTAAATACATTTTCCATTCAACACGTTGAATTCGTGTTTTGTAATGTAAAATATAATTTCAATATTCTAGATTCAACATTGTAGATGTTGAACTTTTATTTTCAAACTCTGTATAATCGAATTCATTAAAAATGTGGTGTCACGATGCGGTGCCAATAACAACACAATTTTTAAGACCTTTGTCTACGTCGCGGTTTATAGGAGCATCACACTTATCTTGCATCATATTGTTGGAACTTTTAAAAATCAATTTTTGAGACATTAATTTACTTTTCAAAATTCGATTCTTATATTCAATTTTTCAAAATTAGATTAACAACTTTCAAAATATCAATTCAGTGTGGTGGCAGTAACTGTGGTGCATCAGATAATATGTTGTCTATGCCCTTAGACATTGCTCTTCTCAACGGGAGGTTATTGTGTGGTGTCTCCACACGGTGTGGAGACACCGTGTGGCACACCACATACTACACACTCTCATTCTATATTTAAACTGTGTGGTTCTGATCGTTTCACCCGTCAATTCACCTCACCACACAATAACTAGCCCTTCTCAACAGGAACATTAAGGCTATGGGGCCTAAAGTTATGGTCCTTATGCCATAAAACCCATGTTCTAGTACCACAGGTGGAAAGTTGTTGGCCAACTTTTGTTTAAGATTGTTTAGAATACTTTTTTAGAGTGCCAATAGTGTTGTCAAGGCTAAAAATGGCATTGTCAAAATATTATATAAACACTACTTTTCTATTATCCAACATTTTATCTTGACAATATCAAAATTTTCTTGCCCCTCAAAAAAAAAAAAAAAAATTTCTTGGCAATTATGCTAGCCTTATGAAGTTCAACGTTGGGCTTTTTTTTAATACACATATATTGGGCAGGCTTGAGCATAAAATTTGGGTTTGGATGTCTTGTTGTTAGTAGGCCAGTTAGATTTTTATCAAATGAGAATTTGGAGGACTACAAGACGTTGTTCTGGTCTGTCTAATGGCAGGGCCCGCCCTGACTGGAGCACCTTTGGACAATGTATACCAAAGTTCAAGTTTATTGAAAAATAAAGATCAATCGCATTGGAAAAAAAGATGAATGCTCTTCAAAATTAAGACAAACTCAACCACAAGCCTGACCTCCAGCGGCAGATGCACCATTTGGGTTGGGGGCAGTCGCCTCCCTCGGATTTGAAAAAAAAAAAACAAACACTAATATATATATTAGTGATTTTTTTACCTCCCTTTGTTGAAAATTTATAATAATAATTCTTTTTTTGTTTTTGTTTTGAGGAATATACTAATAATTCTAATGTGTTATTGTTTGTTTCCCTAAAAAAATTGTTTTTAATGAGTGACATATTTATTTATGGGAGAATGATTAATGTGTTTGGATTATACGATATGTAGTAGTGTTTCTCAATATATCATCATTACTTATAACAAAGTTGTGCTTTTTTTTCAAAGACAGGGCCACGTCGATGGTAATATGATTTAATTTCCGTTTGGGCTTTGTTTCTAACCATCCCAACAAAAAAAAGGTCCAGCCAAAGAAAAGGTCCAGCAAATTGTAATTCATCTAATACATTGGTAGTCTTTGCAAGGGTTTCATTCGTATGACTGTATTTTCCACGGTTCCTGAAACGGCGGTGAAATTTTAGGGCTGGTCTGGCCAAGCTTTGGGCCATCGTCAAGACTTTCAAAGGATACATTAGTGGAAAGCTTTTACAAGGTGAGTACCATTTAGAATGTTGAATTCTTTTGCCACAGTGTCTGCATAAGATTCGCACTGCGCCCAACATAAAATTTGTGGAAACGGCGGGTTCCATCTCTTGCTTCTCCACCACAAATTCAATTGCCTTTTGGTGTCTTCCGGCGGGCTTCTCGATATTAGATGACGTTCTTCTGTCATCCAAAAGCTAGATGCGTGTGGGGTGGGTCGGATTTAACAAAAAGAGGTCGGATTTACAGCTTCTTCTGAGGATGGAGGATACGGGGAGGATTGGATATGGACTTCGAATGACAGATAAGACATTCATAATCTTTCTTTTCTTAATTTTTTTAGTTTTATTTTTATGTTGAGTTCTTTTTTTAGAAAGTGTACAGATTTCTTCTCTCCTAGATATACTCCGGGAGCTTTGTCAAAATATTATTTTTGAGAAATGCTGTTTGTTGGACTACCACTCCATTGTCAAAATACCACTCCGCGTTTCCGGCGTCTTTCGCGTTTTTTGCGTCTCCATTGTTTCCGGTAGCCTTCTAAACCCTAATTGGGAAGGGGAACCCCAATAGTGATTTATGTGATCTTAGAGATCGTGCACATTCATGTGGCAGGGTTGAAGATCTGCGCTTTTCCGGCGAAACCAAAATTGCGCTTTAAAGCCAGTATATCGACAAATAAAGATACAGAATGGGTGGTATATTGAAAAAAATTCCCGATATTATACTCCTACACGTTTTTAGCTGTCAATCTTAGGAGTTCAAGGAAATAGAATTTCTTTTACCCACCGGATATACAAGGGAATCGTACTTGTACTTCTAAAAGTATTGCATGTTAAAATCTACCGGTTAAAATAGTGGCTTCATGTACTCTCTTTCTGATATATATTTCATTTCGTCTAACTGAGTCATTGCACATTCAGGTTTTCTCTGGTTTGTTCTTTCTTCGGTGAAATCTTTTGAATTTGCTGCTTTCATATATATTCTTGTATTTATACCAAAAGCCTTTCCTTTTTAGCATTTACTATGCATTAACCGTTTGTTATTGCAGTACTTTAGTCATATGCTTAAGGTCAGCTTTGTCTTCTGCTCTTGTATATATATATATATAGAACGACTTTTTCTTTTAGGGAATATATATAGATCATTAATGTTTAGTTGTTTTTTTTTTCATTTTTGGGATCATCTGCTACGAGGACATGAATTGTGCTACTATGGAGGTTGTTTTTTTTTTTTATAAAGACCGGGAAAAAAAAAGAAGCAAGAGTAAAAGGATTTAGAAAATTATCGATGGTTAGAATATTTCAGTTATGTCCGGTTGAAGAAAAATCTTTATTCGATCCAAAGTATAGGGTGGACCTAAGTAAAAAAGACTTTGGAACAACCTAAATGATTCGGAATATGATTAATCTATCGACAAGTCGTTGGTTTCAAGTGTTAGACCTACAAATATTAACGAATTTTGAAATAGGGAAATTCAAGTGTTAGACCTACCCATATTAACGAATTTTGAAAAAGAGAAATACCCAATCGGGTAAATATAATTTCTTCCTTGCCCTTATTTCTACAGAATTTTAGCAGTGTCTCATGCCTAAAAGATGGACGGTATCGCTCGTCTCCGACTTCCTTATCGCTCATAAGATGGATGGTACCGCTCATAAGATACCTAGAGCGGTACCGCCCATACTGCCCACAATGGAAAATGGGGATTAAGGCGAAATGGAAGAAGGGGAAGAGAGGAGGGGAAGAAACGAGGGAAAATAGGGGGAAAATTTTCGAATTAGGGCGGTATAGGAGGTACCGCTCATCTCTTGAGTGGTACCGTCCATCTATATTTGAGGTGAGAGGCACTTCTAAATTCTATAAAAATAGGGGGTATGGAAAATTTTAAAAAAATCTTCATGGCCCTTTCATTTTCATGGATAGAAAGGGCACGTTGATGAGTCTCTATCTAGTCCCAAAGATTGTTAAGATTCATAGGGGTATATTTGTGATTGTGTGTTCACTTACGCCAATATTAAGACCTATTGTACACATGTTTGAAATCAACATAAAATCAATTCATTATTACAATTTGTCAACTAATTATATCGTGAATTAGTTTACCTATTAAAAACTTCTTGATAGAAAAGACGATACTACTTTTTATTAGGACTATATTACAATCATGGTCATAAATCCAAAAAAAAAAATCAACAAAACAAACAAATACTCTTGAAAAATAGCCGGAAATACATGCGTCGATAAATCAATGCACAAACATGAAAGAACCCTGCAAGTGATGAAAAATATATGCATTGAAAGTTTATGTCCGTCAGTTATTGAAGATGAAGGCTCCAAAAGAGCAGAAAAATCGTGTTCCCGAAAGCAAGGGCGGACCCGGGTGTTCCCTTGGGTGG
Organism: Gentiana macrophylla; assembly: GCA_026214975.1. NCBI lineage: Eukaryota > Viridiplantae > Streptophyta > Magnoliopsida > Gentianales > Gentianaceae > Gentiana > Gentiana macrophylla. The sequence continues at coordinate 127,465,175 of CM047809.1, read as the reverse complement.
TCGCAAGACCACCCCGAAATTTGAAAATAAATAAATAAATTATACTTGTATTTGTATTTGTACTAAATTTAACTTGTTTATAACGAAGTGTGAAGTATAATGGCCGATTCAACCCCAAACCCGGTACCGTTTGAAGGAGGCTAATGCTGATAGAAAAATAATAGATCCAAGATACCTGAATAAGCGGAAGCGGACGAAATCAACAGGACCGTTCCTACATTCATTGTTATTCAAATCCGTCTCAGTTTGCAGCCAGGATCCAAACCCTAGAACAGAAAAGGAGAACTCCATACACACAGTGGTGGCATATGGTGCTATTAGGTCTTCAGGTCTATGCCTATTTTCTGTATGATCACCAACCGATGGTACACATGCAATCTATTAATAGACAAGCCTAGGGACCTAAAACATTATGGAATATTCCGGAGTGAAAACCCTAACCATCATAGGATTTCCTATAATACCCTTTAATTAATAATAAACCAATAATATATTTACCAACATAACTATTAAATAACTTAAGAGTCGCATATAATTATCTTTTCACTAAGTGATAATTCTTACATTCTCCGAATTGGCCCGAAAAGTTATGTCGGCACAACATTAATGATTGACAACAAAATTTTGCATGCACAAAATGCCACTCTCTGGTTTATTAACATAAATTCAACTGATCAATACTAACACAAGAACTATGGCGGTTATGCTCAATAAAAACAAACACTCCATTCTAAAGGTGCAATGTGCAATATCAACCAGCCAAGTAAATATTTTATGAATGACTTAATCAAAATGTCATTCGGGGTCCCCGAATCCAAATGGATTCACTCACACATGAACTTGGTGCACTTTCATGTAATTGCTACATCACTATGATGTCTATTTTGACAAATTTCAGAGAATTCAGACAAAGCATATTTATGTGTCAATAAGTCAAATATGAGTACAATATGATTGTGAGATAACATAAGCCGGCAAAATACACAATCTATATTATCATATTATTCTACTTACTTGACACTCGTCTTATAGCTAGCTTACCTCTGACAACGTGTCCCATAAATGTCGATTTGCTAATTTCATCACCAAAATTATTCCTCATATGAGTGAGGATGCGATGTGTCAAAAATTTGGCCAAAAGCAACATCGACTAACAACCATATGTCAAAACTCATAAAGCTTGTGACTTAACTACATAATATTTTCGGTCATTCCATAAATGAGCTACTCCAGTCAATGCACAAGTTCGCCTCTAAAGACAATTGATGTAAGCCTAACGAGATCTTGACATAGATGATCCCATTGAACCTCTTATATCGTTATGTGATTCACCAAAATCATACAACATAGCCTTTTAGGGAAACTCATTTATCATAAGTATAGCTCTAACACAAATGCAAGTATATCATTATGAAATATGGTCAATGCTCTCACTGGTTGAAAACATCATTATGATGTAAGCCAGTATAACAAAATCAGAAGCTTACAAAATCCATATAAATACTTGCAAACCGAAAACAATTATTCAGTGCTTTTGTCCTCCAACACATGTTGTGTACATTTTAGTAGTTTATCACGCAAATGACAACCACTATAATGGTTAAATAAACCATATTTCTATCATGAGCTACAATCAACAAAATGGGCACAAAATTCTTCATTAACTGTATAGGAGAAATGATAATCTTAAGTGCCTCATAGAAAAATTCTCAATAACAAATCTAGCATTATTTTGCTCATCATAACAATAATAAACTCCCAAGTGATTTATTAAATCATCAATATGAGACTTTATAATGGACAACAAAGTACTAGTACAAACATGAATTTCCCTGGGATGTAACAATGTAACTCATGCTCATAATGTTAAAAGAACAAATTTCATTAATCAAACCAGTGGTTAGACAAATCAATGAACACAACTCAAAATAGAAATGGATTTGATAATTGAGAAATTCACTCCCACTATTTTCATTATTAGTGGTTTAGAAATAAGTAGATAGGCCTTCGTTGCTGACGCAGTCTACGATGTCATAGGAGCAGGTGACGGCTTGTGGCGGGAGTGTTGGCGTCTAAAGGTGCAGCCTCGCATTCATCACTTTCTTTGGCGATGCATGCATGACTGTTTGGCCATTGGGTAGGGTTTACTTCGTCGCTCCCTAGGAGACGGGATTTGCCTTGCGTGTGGGGAAACAACGGAGACTTTACGCCATGTTCTGTTTGCATGTGAGAAGGCTGAGTGTATTTGGCAGGCATCCCAGCATCCCTACGTGATTGATTATCTGCGTGCTTCTTCTTTTAGGGAGATGTTTATGCGGTTGCTGGAGGATAAATGGCGAGATGAGATGGCTCTGATCACATGGTTGATGTGGAACGTGTGGAAGGCGAGATGCAGTGCGGTGTTTGAGGGTCAAGCGGTTTATGTGAGGAGCATCTGTTCCCGGACCTTGGCATCGGCGGAGGAATATGGAGCAGCACTAGTGGCTTTCCCTATAGCAGATCTTCGGCCCCCCATCCTTCGACGTGGGAGCCACCCTATGAGAGAACCATTAAGTGTAACGTGGATGCATCAGTCACAACAGATTCTTCTGGTGTTGGACTCAATTTTCGCGATCATCTCGGGACAGTGTTGCAAGCGTTTTCCTATCGGTTCGATCCGGGCATCGCAACGTCTTTTTTGGAGATGCGTGTTATTTATCTGGTGATGCAGAAAGCGGTAACGCTGGGGATCATGACTTTGGTTGTTGAGAGCGATTGCCTTCTTTGTGTTCAGCGACTCTGGCAACCTTCTACAGACCTAACGGCATTTGGTTGTTTAGCATCTGATTGTTTTTCTAGATCTTTATCATTTTCTGCTATTCAGTTTTATTTTGATAAGCGCATGGGGAATGTCCCAGCGCATTTATTTGCTAGACATGGACTATCTGTGGCCTATTTGACTGCTTGGGGTTCTTCCCCACCTTTTAATGTTGTCTCTGCTACTTTGGCATATCTGAATTAATGATACGACTTTTACCCCTAAAAAAGAATAAGTAGATATTATATGTGATTGACCTCTTGCGATTCCAATGAATCAATCAATATATCTATTTACATATGAACACTTCATTTGACAAAATTATACATCAAGAGTCCTAAGCTCTAGTCACACTAAGGTCAAACCCGGATGCATAATATTCCAACATGATTCTTTCCACAACATAATGTTGTCAAAATGACAACTTTGGAGAAAATCTAACAATAATAGACGATGTTCAAATAAATTCTAAATCCTTAGGATACTAATAAATGTCATTTTTGACGGGATTCTCCCACTCAATCACACGATAGTACAAACAAGTGTGATTGGATAATTCAAGGAGAAAATGACACATATATTTTCCTGCCATAAATGTCTTTCGTTCTATACTATCATAAATATCATGCTCTATCCTCAAGTATAAAAGCTTTATGAAGAATATAAGCTTTAATATGGATAAGAAGCCACAATAATGGATGATGTCAAAATACGAGACAAATTCTCAAACCATCCAAAATATTGAACAAAATACACTCTCAATATCATGATCTCAACGAAAATTTGACATAAAGAGTAAACTTAATGGTTTGTCATGAACATTATACAAATCCCACAAACTCAAGTCATGGTGATAAATAAAGCTATTAAGCCCTACAACCCACCATGATTTTAGTTTACTCTAAAGAAGTATATTGCAACTTCATATATCGAAACAATGATATATTCATTGACGTCAACAATCTAATGTAGGTCGGATATAATTTAATAGGCTACCATGCTCTACAGTAAAAATATTTGAAATCTTAAGTTGAGCACAAGAGATTCACTATCCAAAAGATGATAGCTTCATATTTTCATCTAATGATGAAAATTTTACCTACGTACAATTGATAATGTGAAGTAAATATCTTAAACACTTCACCTTATATCACAACTAAATATGATCTAACACATAGCAATTTCCGTACCAACGAGGTAACATACTTTAATGTCCCTAACCAAATTAAGATGACATTTAACTAATAGGAACAAGATTACCTCCAAGTGTAATTTCTTAAAATGAGACAATACGATATTCTTTATATGTCTCACAAAATTCACTCATCATGCCATAATACAAATGATCAAATACACTATAGACCACGTGTTTCTCTATGTTCATAAAAATTATGAACACTCTGAACATGAAAAGTGCATTTAAGTACACTATTACAAATAGAAATCACCGAAGACTATAGGAAAATCATAATATTAGTAATCCAAAATGATTTACAAACCGACACTAATAACCCAATTTCTAATATGAGGAGTACGTACTGAACAATTTTATTATATGTCATTGAGGACAACTCTAACATTATGGTGGTCAAAATAAACTTTATCCTTAATGGAAATACATATATAAATTGTTTAATTTTATTTTAAGAGCACCAACATAAGCGATTAATTCGCTAAAATGCTCATAAATCAAGGGAAATTGGTAAATCAGGCCACTGTTTCATCCAAATTTCATCCAAAAGTTAACTCAATTTGGACGGTTTCGCTTCTCAAAAAACAGTTGGTCACAAACCTTAGCTTCCTATTCCACCACCCAAACCATAGATTGAACAAAAACAAAAATTGCAGAAGAAATGCAAAGCAGAAAGCAAATCGTATGATAGGTGATCATCTTTCCATATGTGTGTTTCTTTAACAATGTTGGATTTCTAAGTAACTTGTGAGAGTTTTAATACAAGAAGTTCATCAATGGCGGCTTCTTGTTCTTCTTCTATACTATCCTTTTGTATACCAAAACCCACCATTCCCAGCTATGTTTCTAGCTGTTTAGAAACTTCTTCTTCTTCTTCAACAACCACTGCTACACCGACCACTACCACTAACCCTGCTTCTGATAATCATCAAAATCTCGACCAAAAATTTGACGGCTGATATATTATTTTTATATGATTAAATATACGTTATATTATTATGTTTTATTAACGAATTCTATATAAAATATATGAAATTATGGTATAAATAGTATAAAATGTTAATCTTTATAATTTAGAGCAATTAGTAGTAATAATAGTAAAAAGTTGTAATTTTGTACCGATTTTAGTAAATCGGAGTGTTGTGTCAAATTTACGTGGGTATTTGTGGTATTTTATTGCAGATTTATAACCCGAGACCCCGAGAATCGACATATTGAAGTATAATCATATCTCTGGAATGATTTAGAGAGTGCCACGAGCCTAAATGGTCAATTGAAAAGCTTAAGTGGTTAAGTGGCCAATCAATCTGCTAAGTGGTAATCAAGAAATGTCTTCGACAAACGAATGGCTCATCAAAACGATATTTTCGTAAAAGTGTTCTTCACGAAAGTTGTAGATTTTTCCGAAAGCTTTCCAATGCAATTTAAATTATGAAGATTGAGGTCTACAACTTAAACAAAGGATCAAGTGGCTAATCGATTTGGGTTAAGAAAATCCCAAATAGCTTCGAGGAACACGAGGTGATCAAGAAGGCGCTATCTCAAGAAGAGTTCTTCATGAAAGTTGTAGAGTTTCTCGAGACCTTAATTTTGGCATTTCGTTTGCAATTTTTGGAGGGCCAGAACTCGAGATATGAATTTTAGAAGTTTAATAATTATATATAAAAATATATATAATCTACGCACATGCTGAAGAGATCAAGCTAGTGGATGTAATCATTATACCGGACCGATCCGGCTTGATCCCGGACCGGTCCGGCCAAGGACTCCATTTTCTATATAAAGGAGCTCATTTCAACAGATCGAGGGGTACCAAAATATATTTCTTCTTCTCTTTCTTTTCTTTTTCTTTTTATTTTTTTTTAGTAGTAGTTTGTAAATAGGCCTTAAGCCAAAAATAATAATCTCGTAGTATCGCTGTAATGCTCGAAAATTATCGGAAGTTCGGTGTTGTTGAAGTCGTTGTAATGTCCGGAAGAATACAACTCGATTCAAAGATTTGTAACCGGGTAACTTTTCTTAAGTATTTATGTTTGTTTTTATATTTTTGTTGTTATAATGTTTTTAGGCTAAATATAATATCGCCAAAGCTATGTAATCGGTTTTATTTCGATCTTTTCGTTAAAGAAATGTTGTTAAGTTAAAATGATTAAAATTGAGTTAATTGAATCTTTTCTATTTTGATCATATTCGTATTGACGTATTTAATCGATCCGAGGAATTCATAATCTAATTATGAATTGACGCCGTATTTAGGATATGAGATAAAAGATAGAAAACCGGAGGGTAAAATTGGCCGTGTGAATAACGTGATAACGGAATCCGATTTCCTACCCGGGGTAGATTTGTTTTGGGAGAAATGAATTTTATTATAATTTGTACTCGAGATCGTAATAATGTTAAATCATCGCTAATTGAAACTTAAACCGGAAAGTTGAATCGTCCGCTTTGACAACCGGAGCCTTTAAAATAAAATTGACCGCTTGACGAACGGAATGACTCCTTTTATCTAAAGGTAGATTTGTACTGGACCTGCTCGTAAAAACCGTAATAGCTTGTGGACCTTGGACCGATGCAATGGACATATGACAATTTCATAAGCTCGTGTGAGGAGGAATTGTTTACCTCGAGAGTGCACCGCTTCATTTACTCAATTGGACCTAAAATAAAAGAGAGATCGAACACATTTCATTTAATCGAAAGATCGTATAAACCAATTATATAAGTTTTGGCCAGCTCTAAAATTATCTGCTTAATATTTTGGTATCTATATATACTTATATCTATATATATAAATTGTCTGTTTATGCAGATCTATATATATTTATGTATTTATATATATCATGTTAGTATAGTTTTTAATTTTCGTATTTATTTTATGTTGACTAGAATAGTAGTGATCTGTGTTATAAAATTGCGGTTTAGATCGAGTTAATAATGACTCTTTGGTGTTTAACCACACTTAGAAGAATTACCAAGTTCCCCGTGGATACGATACTCGACTCACCATACTAGCACTACAGCTTTGACCCGGCATAATCGCCGGTTAGGATCATTTAACCCAGAAACGCCTCACGATTTCCGGCGCCGCTCGTGGGATAGGTTTAGTTCATCGCTTTTTGGCGCCGCTGCCGGGAACGCCGCTAATTTCTTTTATGTGTCTATGGTTACTACTTGTATTAGCTCAAAATTCTCGAGAATAAGTCAACACTTTTCTTATCCCATTTCTATTTTATTTTTCGTTGGTTGTTACCTTATAGGTAAGTTACTAATTTTTTACTACTATCAATTTCTAGTTATTTTCTATTTTCGTTAGTTGATGACCGTAAGTGGTAAGGCCCCGCTCACTCCTTATAAGCCCCGACATAAACACTTACGAAAAGTAGTTAAGTAGTAGAGAGTAAACGTGGTCATACTAGTCGTGAAATCCCGACCAAGAATCATCTTCAAACAGTAAATACGAGAATGGTCAAACTAGTGATGAAACAAATGAACAGAGGCTGGGATCATGCTCCAGGCATGGACAAAACCCTCGTTAACCCTAATAATGATAATAATAATAATAGAAATAATCGTAATCGGAACCGAATAATCGTAATAACCCACCAAACCCGAGACCAATCTGTGATCAAACCGTGAGAAGAAACCGGACTAATAATCCCATACTTTTTACCTAATGAAGGAGCTTAATAATTTCAAATTAAGTCTCATCTTTTTTGGTTTAATTGACGAATAGCCCAATTCCTAGGAGAGGATGATGAAGATCCACATCATCATCTCTATCTTTTGAAGAATCAGTGCAATACAACCAAAAGTCAAGGTGCTCATAAGGAATTAACGAGGATGACTATGTTTCCTTTTCTTTAAAAGGAAGAGCCGAGATTGGTTTATGTCTCTTCCACATCATTCACTTACAAGTTGGGAGGAGATTCAAACTGAATTTCAAACAATATTTCACTCTGGGACGAAATTTGGAATTAAAAGTCGAGGTTGCTAACTTTAGACAAGGATCTGAGGAAACTCTTGGGAATGCGTGGGAAAGGTTTAAAAAACTATTAAGAGCGTGTCCCGATCATGGTTATTCCTTAGATATGCAAATTCAACTCTTCTGTCGTAAATTAAGAAAAGATTCACGTGCAGATGTAGATCATGCATGTGGTGGTTCGTTAATGATGAGTGAAGCTCAAATAGTTTACGATGCTATAGAAAAGATTTCCAAAAATAACAGAATGTGGGAAACCGGTTCTAGCACCGAAAAGTAGCTTTTGCAGCAGAGAATGTACGCCTAATACGTAAGTTCTAGCACATTTAGAAAATTTGAGTAGAAATTTGATGGCCTACAATCTAATAAGAACCAAAGTTCGTAAAATAGTACACCAACCGAATACTCAAATCAGATAATATGCCATTAGGGAGTGAAGAACCAACAGATATTCAAGAGAAGAGGTGAGTTTTCTTCAAAGAAGATAGGAATTTGAATAATGCATACTCAAACTCGCTTAATGCTATTAGAAGAGATCACCCTACTTATCGATGGTCCGAAAACCCTAGTAAGAAAGGACAACCGCCATATCCAAATCCACATATAGAACCAAGTTTATCAAGGAGATACGCTCTAATCGAATTTACAATCATTACCTAGATCCTATCCTCAACATACCACTCAAAGTATACCAAGAACTCGTAGTTCAACTCAACCTGCAGAAGGAGTTGAAAAATGGGAAAAACTAATGGAAAATATGATGGGTGTAGTATCTACTCAAGCTAAGAATATGGAAACAATGATGACTTCTATTGGTTCACCACTAAAGATATGAGTACAATGAAAACATCTATGAATGGCCATGATACCGAGAATGAGAACGATAGAAGCCTCATTGAGGAATATGGAAGATCATTTGAGTAGGGAAGGTGAACGTAATAACAAGTGAGACCCTCAGGAGGAGGATTACCAAGTAACACCGAAAGAAACCCAAGAGAGGTAAATGTTGTAGTTACGAGAAGTAGAAAGCTCAGTGGAAGCAATGGAGTAGAAAACTTTGGGAATAATGAAGTAGAAAATGATTTAGATGGAAAGAATGATGAAACTAAAGATGAAATTGAATTCATCGATGAGGAAGAAGAAATTATAGAGAATTTCTTGAAAAGGAAATGTAGTTTGGAATCTGAAAATGAAGGTGAAAAATGGGTAAAAATCCCTAGGATTTTGAAAGACCCTATGGATAAAGATTTAAGGACTTTATTCAAGGAACATGTTAGAATAGATGAAACTGGTAATAAGGATGAGAAACAGGAAGAACCAAAAGAGTCTGAAGTAGAGATTGATTCAGGGAACAATTTAAAGGAAAAAATTCAAGAACCTGAAACATGGCGACTAAGTAATACTCAAAGGTTTAAGGAAAAAGGAAAAGAGAAATTGACTAAGGAGCCAAAGGTTATAGATTTAGAATCTTTACCTTACCCTCCTAAAGATCAAATCAAAAAGGCAAAATTGATAAGAAGTATGCTCGTTTCCTTGACACTTTTCGTCATATTCATGTTAATATCCCTGTTATTGAAGCTCTGATTAATATACCTGCCTATGGAAAGTTTCTGAAAGATATACTATCAAATAAGAAAAAATTAGAGGAATATGAGAATATATGCCTAAATGAAGAATGTTCTGCACTTCAAGCATATAGTTACCACCAAAACTCGAAAGATCCTGGAAGTTTTACGATTCCATGTGAAATTGGAGGATTTCTGTTTAAGAAGGTCTTATGTGATCTTGAGCTAGTATAAATCTCATGTCTTATGAGGATTATAAAAAGCTAGGCATAGAAAGCTTACTAAGATCGAAATGACTCGCAAATGGCAGATAGATCGATTAAGTACCCTAAAGGGATTATTAAGGACGTATTGGTTAAAGTAGACAAATTCTTTTTCCAAAGAGACTTTGTAGTTATGGAAATGGAAGAAGGATTTTCAGCGCCACTTATCTTAGGTCGACCATTTCTAGCTACAGAAAGAACTTTAATCGATGTTCGTAAAGGAGAATTAATTTTGAGAGTCAATGAAGATGAAGTTGCTTTCAATATTTTCAAAGCTATGAACCATCCATATACATCACTGTAATCATGTTCTTTTATAGAAGATATTCATTCTGCCTATGATAATCGCTTACCAACTTTTGAAGACAGATTAGAAGAATGCTTAACTCGTCTTCATCTATAAAGAAGATGAGGAAGACATTGAAATGAAAGAGATAATCCTTTCTCTAGATAAAGGAAGCTTTACTTTTAAGCCACCATGGCATAAGTATTTGAAGTTAGAACTAGAAGGACTGAGTTCTTAAATCGTCAATAAGATCCGCCAAGAATGCGGAATTGAAACCGTTACCTTTAAATCGAAATATGTTTTTCTTGAAACTCGATAATCTATTACCGATTATTATTTCATCAACTTTAATCGAGCAACAAGAAGATCAATTACTTAGAATGTTAAGGAAGCATAAGGAAGCTTTTGGATGGACAATTGCCGATATTCGAGGTATTATCCTCGAGATTTGTGTTCATAAGATAATTCGAAGAAAGATGCTAAACCTTGTATTCAACCGCAACGCCGCCTCAATCCGAATTTACGCTTAATCGTTAAGAAAGAGGTGATTAAGCTATTAGAAATGGGAATAATCTTTCCTATATCGATTGTGAATGGGTAAGTCCAACTCAAGTTGTACCAAAGAAAGGAGGTTTCACAAAGGAAAGAGAATGATAAGAATGAATGGATTCCAACAAGTGGAAATTACAGTTATCGAATGTGCATTGATTTTAGAAAACTAAATGATCATACTAAGAAAGATCATCATCCACTTCCATTCATAGTTCAAATGTTGGAACGTTTAAGTGGTCATAAGTATTACTGCTTTCTTAGATGGTTATTCGTGATATTTACGATTTTCATTGCAAAGAGAGATAGGGAAAAGACTACTTTCACTTGTCCTTATGGAACTTTTTATGTATAAAAGAATGCCGCTTTGGTTTATGTAATGCTCTCCTGCTTTCGCTTTCAAAGATGTATGATGTCTATATTTTCCGATATGGTTGAGAAATTCTTAGAAATTTTTATGGACGACTTTAGTGTTTACGGAGATTCTTTTGGTAAATGTTTGTCGCACTTAGAAAGAGTGTTACAACGCCGCGAGAGGATACCAATCTAGTTTTAAACTCGGGAAAAATGTCATTTAATGGTATCAGAAGATATTGTTCTAGGTCATAGAATCTCTAAAATAGGAATTGAAGTTGATAAAGCTAAAGTCGAGGTGATTGAAAAATTACCACCACCAGTTAATCTAAGGACTCTAAGAGGATTTCATGGACATGCAGGATTTTATAGGAGATTTATTGCAGATTTTTCAAGATAGCAAAGCCTCTAAGTCATTTGCTTGAAAAAGAAGTACCTTTTAACTTTGATAGTAAATGTATGGAAGCTTTTCGCACCTTAAAAGCGAAGTTGATTATCGCACCGGTGATTGGTAGCACCGGATCGGATTTGCCTTTTGAGATTATGTGTGATGCAAGCGATTTAAATTGTAGGAGCTGTTTTAGGTCAAAGGTATAACAAAATTCTCAAAGCTATCTACTATGCTTCTCACACATTAAACGCAACTCGACTTAATTATGCAACTACGAGAAAAGAATCATATTGTAATTTTTTTGCCTTAGTTAAGTTTAGATCATATATTGTTGGTTCTAAGGTAATAATCTACACGCACTATTCACCAAGTATTTAATGAGTAAGAAGGATGCGAAACCACGCCTTCTTAGATGGATTCTCCTACTTCAAGAATTTGATATTGAAATTAAAGATAAAAAGGAAGTGAGAATGTAGTAGCAGATCATCTAAGTAGAATGGAGACTGAGGAAGAGATAGGGAATGAAATTAAAGATTCATTTCCTGATGAACAACTATTTAGAATAGATACTCCTTCAACCATGCAGTTATTAAAAAATAGAATTCCTTCTAAGGAAATGTCACCTTGGTTTGGAGATATCATTAATTACTTAACCTGTGATTATATTCCGTCTCATTGACTTGGGAAAAGAAAAAGAAGTTCTTTTACGACTTAAAATTTTATTACTTGGGAGGAACTGGACCTTTTCCGTAAATGTTCGGATGGGATAATCGTAAAAATGTGTGCCTGATAATGAAATTTTAAGTATTTTATCGCTTTGTCATGATCGTGAGGCGGAGGTCATCATGGAGGATGGAAAACTGCTTTTAAAGTTTTACAATGTGGTTTTTATTGGCCTACACTATATGTAGATGCTTATAAGTATGTTAAATCTTGTGAATCATGTCAAAAATGGGGAAATGTATCTAAAAACATGAAATGCCTATGCAACCTATTTTGGAATGTGAGTTATTTGATGTTTGGGGTATAGATTTCATGGGACCTTTTCCTATATCTTTTGGAAAAAGATTTATTCTTGTAATGGTAGATTATGTTTCAAAATGGGTGAGAAGTCAAGCTCTTCCCACTAATGATACCAAAGTTGTCATACGATTCCTTAAAAAGAATATATTTACCAGATATGGCATTCCGAGGGCAATCATTAGTGATAGAGGTTCACAATTTTGTAATAGACCATGTACTAAGTTAATTGAGAAATATGGTGTAACGCATAAACTAGAACGCCTATCATCCGCAAACCAAAGGGTCGTGCAGAGGTATCGAATAGAGAAATCAAAAGAATCGTGGAAAAAACAGTTGATTCAAATCGTAAAAACTAGGCAGTTAAATTAGATGATGCATTATGGGCATACAGAACAGCTTTTAAGACACCAATTGGTTGTTCTCCCTATAAGCTAGTCTTTGGTAAGTCTTGTCATCTCCCAGTTGAGTTAGAACACCGAGCCTTCTGGCACTACAAAAAAACAGCAGTTTTGCGACGGAAGATTACCGTCGCAAACAAGGGTTATTCCGTCGCAAACCCTAGTTTGCGACGATTTTTCTTTGTCGCATTTTTTAGTCGCAAAACCCCAGTTTTGCGACGGTTTATCCGTCGCAAATTGTTTGCGACGGATTTTGCGACGGATAATAACGTATTTTATTTTATTTTTTAATTATAATTTCCGTCGCAAAAAATGTATAGTCCGTCGCAAATAACAAATAGCGACGGAAATATTCCGTCGCAAAAATGTAAAATTTCGTCGCAAAAATGTATAATCCGTCGCAAAAAATGTATAATCCGTCGCAACTTATTTTTATTAAATAATTTATTTATTTTTAGATATTTGCATATCCGTCGCAAAATGAGCCTTTGCCGTCGCAAATACCATATTGCGACGGATATATTCCGTCGCAAAAATAAATTAAACAGAAATTATGGTCGCTTTGGCAAAGAAACTGCCAAACCACCGCCGCAAAACAGCCTTAATTTTCCCCGTAGCATTACAATTGCTACCGCTATCAACAACAACAATATAAACGGAATACGATATCAAAGCCGGATATGTCAAAAATACGCCAAAGGGAAATGTCAAAAATGAATAAAACGATATGTCAAAGGGGATACGATAAGCCAAAATAAATAAAAATGTATCAAAACAATGTCACCCAATGGACCGGTGTACTACCTAAACCCACGCCACCTCCTCCAGGTCCATGATCGTAATGGTCATCTCTCAGGTCGCCAGACCGGGTTGCATCCTCCGGGAGGGATGCCGCCAACCGCCGGTAATCCACGCCCATCTCGCTTAGTCCTGTCATCCTGACGCTTTACGTCTCTCTCTAGCTCCTCCAACCTCGCCTGGGTTTCGTGATGAGTCTGTCTCTGCCTCGCCATCTCCCCAGGTGAGACGGGTGATTATGCCCGGAGAGTATGTCTCAAATGGATTTGAGTGTCGAGCAAAGAAGAGTTCGTCGTAGTACATGGAGGCAAATGACCCCATGCCAAAACTCTCCCTTCTTGTCGTAACCACCCGGCCAAGCTTCAGAATAAAGACGCGACTGCCGATACGGGTGTCAGTCGCGCCTCCTGGGCTTTCGCTTTCTTCGAGGTGAAGACGTCCTACAAAGTATGATATAAATTTGTTAGTAACAATAATTACATGATATATATATAATGTATATATAATATTTAGAATACATAACGTACCATGATTTTCTCAAACTTCCTCGAGACGGTTGCCCGACTTCTTCTTCTTCGAACTACTCACCGTATCACCGATCGATAGGGCGCCTCTATTGTCCTCCATGGCCCGAGCGAAATCGATAACGCTGCCTCGCCCGCCTATAGCATGTGTCCTGGGATCTTCCTTCCTCACCGGATCCGTAGCTCGGTTTAGCTTTTTTCGCAGATGTTTCTGGAACGCCTATTCCGACATAAGATAAACAAGTTAGTACATACATACATATATATATATATATATATATATATATATATATATATATATATATATATATATATATATATATAAAACAAGTATTGTTAATTAAATATTGAATAATTGCTTACGGGACTCCCAATCCACTCCTCGAATCGACGGAGAATATCCGGGTCATCCAAAGCCGAGCACGGGGTTTGTTTGAGCCCGATACATATAATCACGGACCCTCGTTGATAGCATACCGCTCAAAAGCTTCCCTAACCAGCGCTGTATGGCGTAACTCAAGTCGAAATGACCTCGCAACATAGTTATATATATGTTATATGTATAGTTATAATTATAGTTATATTTATATATAGTTATATTTATATGAACGACGCACTCTAAATGCGTGCCACCACCTATCCTCGCCGCTTCTCGTCGGGCATTATGCCACGTGGTGGCAAAAGTGTTGAAGCCGCCGATTATGGCGTTCTTGGCCATTTTCTTGACATAGTTGTCGGTAAACTCGCTATATTGAAAACAATAAGTTGTTAATATATTTGGTTAATCAAAATATAAATAAAAATACAAACAAATTAAAGCAAGATATGTATTAACTTACCATCTCCCTCGATCCAAAAAAGCGCAATCCAAGGTCACCATTGACAATGACACCAAAATCCTCCTCGCTCATCCGGTGTATCTCATCATCCAAACTCGCTGCTCAGGAGGAGGAAGACGCCCGGGAGGGGAACTACCCCACCGCGTCCTACCTCTACCTCTACCTCTACCCGACATCTATTTGACACGTAAAATGACGTTTATACTAATATAAATGCAATTATAATAAAAAGGCGCTTATACTAATTAATAATAAATTACAATGTTTAATACATTATTATTCACTATCATGACAAAATAAAATATTTAATACATTATTATTCACTATCACTACTAGAATGGAAGAGTTCTTCCTCCTCTTCATCAAGATCTAGATCATCAACCGATTCTTCTTCCTCTCCATCTTCTTGTTGAATGAAATCCGCCATCTCATCATCATCCAAGTCATTATCCCCAACATCGGAGTCAACATCGACATCAAGATCTTGGTGGACAATGTTAAGAGGATCGATAATCGGAAACATCATTGATCACTTGTTCTTGGAAAACGGTTTCTCGACGGGAGCATCGATAGTCGATCTTGCCTTTGTTTTGAAAACAACCGACCATTGATCTTTGTCTTTTTCAAACTTGGATATGGAGCATAGTAGACTTGCTCGACTTGATAAGCCGTAACAAATGGATCATAAGCGCCATATTTCCTACCACGATGAACTTCAACTATCTTATAATCTTTATGCACATTCATGCCCTGCTCGTAATTATCAAACCAATCACATTTGAACAATACGGCTTTGTAGACAAATAATGTCCATAATACACCAACTCAATGATTTCATTTAAAGTGCCATAATAGTCGGCACCTTCCGTGGAATCGACACAAACTCCGCTTGTTGATCAAGATTTACCAATATCGCTTGCCCGGTTGAATGTCCGAAAGTTGTAGCCATTAATCGAATAACGCTTTCCAAGTTTTGACTTGACGAGAAGGACCACTTGCCAAAGCTTTTAGCAAATCATCATTCAACAATGATGCTTGTTGTCCAAACCATTTGGTAAATTCATGTTCATGTTTATTCCAAATATCTCGCCGAGGTCAATTGAGGTCATTGAACACGAAATAAATTGCTCGAACAATCTAAGAATGAATCATTTTGTCGCTTAATGTATATTTGTTCGTAAAAATCATAAGCATTGTATATATGTAGTAATGAGGTACTTACAGCTTCATACGGTTTCATGATTTCAGCTTAGACAATACGCACTTGTGCACAAAGTCATATTCTTTATTATCCAAGAACCTCGCCTTGCACTTCCCGCTTGTTGTACCATTATGATCACGGAATAACTCAGTAAATCAAACGATTGCCGATGCCGAAGTCTCACCAACAAAGAAGATTCTTTGCTTTTGTTTCAATATGATCATCGTAATACATAAACGTAAGTTTGAAATCTCTTCCAACAAATACGCATTGCATATTGATCCTCTACAAAAGCTTTGTTACCAATCTTTTGTTTTAAGTGATTCAAAACCTTTCGAATGGATACATCCATTGATATTGCACGGACCACCAACTCGACCTCATACGGCAAGTGTACGGTAAATGCTCCATCGAGTTAAAAACGCCGAGGCAAAATCTTCTAACTTGCAAATAATCTCAAGAATGTTATTCTCTAAACGAATCACGCCTTCTATTTTTAGGGTAGCAAAGACACAAGTCTCGAAAGAATTGACTTATCTCACCAATGCATTCCATTCATTTTTCGAATCAATTCTCGGCGGCAACCGCAACAAACGCTCCATAAAAACGTGACAATCATGGCTTTTCAAACCACATAGAATGTATTGATCATGATCTACGCACCTACTCAGTGTCCAAGCATAACCGTCGTGAATTTCAACTTGGTGACCCATTCACACAACACTTTTCTTTTCTCGCTTGTCAAGAACAAGTGTACAATCGGGCGCTTCGCAAAGCTATTTCAAATCTTTAGCGATTTTGGACCACAAGCGCCTTGCCTTTAACGCCCATAACCGTGTCAATCGGTTTTTCAAAGAAGTTTTTCTCAATATGCATCACATCCAGGCAATGTCGAGCGAAGAATGTTTTCCAATACGGAAGATCCCAAAAATGCTTCTTTTCCACCAACCATTCTTGGAGTTTTTAAGCCGCTTCAAGTCCGAATCTGAGCCATCAATGATGCTTGGTAGGTGTTGTACAAATTCCCATACCTCCTCACCACTCAATCTACGGGTGGAGTCGTGTGTTCATACTGCTTGGACTTCAAAAACCTTTATCGCTGCGAAAAATATGGTCTTCGTGGAGAAATCGCCGATGACAATCAAACCAAGTGCATTTACCACTATGTTTGAGCCGTAACGACTTGTTTCCATCACCACAATAGGACAAGCTTTCACACCACCGTAGTCCACCCGGATAACATGCCATACGCAGGAAAATCATTGATAGTCCACATTAGTGCAAATTTCATATGAAAATTCTGCTTTGTGGATACATCGTAAGTAAACAACCCTGCTTTCCCACAAACCGCTTCAACTCCTTAATCAATGGTTGCAAATAAACATCGAGGTTTCCTTCGATTTTTCGCCCCGGTACAAGCAATCGATAAGAATATAAACTGCCTTTTCATGCACAACCAGGGCGGAAGATTGTATGGTGTAACCATGATCGCCAAAGAAGAGTAGTTCTTCCCAAAATTACCAAAAGGTGCAAAACCGTCTGCAAAGTCCTAACCGCACATTTCTAGGCTCCTTAGCAAACTCAGGGTGCATTTGGTCAAAATGCTTCCAAGCTTCAATCACTTGGGTGGGCCATTATACCGCTTTGTCCTGGGTTTTCCGCGTACCACCTCATTTCCTTGCCTATATGTTTCGTGGCGCATAACCTTTGGAGTCTAGGTCCAATCGGGAAATAAGTCATCACTTTGTTAGGCACACGCTGACCTCTTGCGCTCGCTGGTTTATATCGATCAAGGTCACACTTCCGACACTTGTCCGTATTCGCGCCCTCCTCCCAAAATAACATACACCCGCGGGACACACGTGTATTTTCTCATGGGGTAGCTCTAATGCCTTTAACAACTTTTTGGTTTGATAGAAGTTCGAGGTCATTAAGTTATTCTTCGGAAGAATATCTCCTATCAAACCGTAACCCCGTCAACGCATTTGTGAGAGAGGTTGTGATCACATTTCAAAGTGAGCAACCTAGAAGCCGCTATGCAAAGACGGAGACACTACTTCCATCACATACAGTGTTCCTCTCGCTTTTCAAAGATTTCAAAAACGATGCAACTTCAGTGGTTTGGTGTCTCATTGTTCTCCTCTTGGTTAAGAAATTCTTCTCTTACGTGATCAATCCTATCACGTAATGCGCCATTAACCATGTCCTCGATAAGGGTTCACATTCCGCTCTTGCCGAACGCTGATCGAATGGGAAACTCTTCACCATGACACACCCAATCATAGTAGTTTGCGCAAAACCCATATTTAGTTAAATGTAATCTCACGCCATGTTCGATTGAAAATTTAGTGTTCTTACACTTACTACATGGACACTTCATCATTCCATTATTTGCCCGAAACGAATCTAATCGCTTTGCATGTTTTATGAATTCCTCCACTCCATTCACAAATACCGGGTTAAATTTCTTGTTAGCATCCAACCTCTCGTACATCCAACTCCGCTTCTATTCTCTTCATTTTCAATCCTACACATCATATCATACAAAATATGAGACTAACAATAGTCTTTGAAGGTTGTCTCAACACTTTTGCAAACTCAGTTTTACTCAACTTACTATGAAACTAACAACACTATAACCTAAATTTTCGATTCATGGTCAAAGGTTCGACGTCAAAATAATTCGAGGCTTTGCCGGATAACAAAGTACCCCCAAAGATCATTTTCCAAACGGGTAGAAACAAAGACTTTCGAGGACCTTATGTATGTTATGCTTATCATGTAAGCACATACTTATCATCATTTCAATCCAAATTCAACAAACCAATTCAACCAACATCCGGTTTCTAAACTAAGCATTTTCAACCAACATCCGGCTTTGCACATACTTAAGCATTCAACAAACCAATTCAACAAACCAATTCAACCAATTCAACCAACATCCGGCTTTGCACATACTTAACCATTTTCCTAACTTATCTAACTAATATACATAAGTAAGCATTTTCTAACTCATGATTACTACACATATATATCTATAAATCTATACTACATATGATACACTATATAAAAAAATATAAAAACGAAATAAAAATATACATATACCATATATATATACATATACATATACATATACATACATACATAAAAATATACATATAATACATACATAAAAATATACATATACATACATACATAAAATATACATATACATACATACATAAAAATATACATATATATATATATACAATATATATATATATATATATATATATATATATATATAAAAACTAAATAAAAAAATATACATACATATACAATATATATATATATATATACATACATACATATATATATATATATATAAAAACTAAATAAAAAAATATACACATACATACGCAAGTGGGGGGAGGGGGGGGAAATCGGGTCTAGGGGAGAGGGGGAGGGAGGGGGAGGGAAGAGCATACCTGTGGGTGGCTGCGGCGGTGGTGGGAGGAGGTGGCGTTGCCGGAAGAGCTTCAGCAGGGAGGTGGGGGTGGGGGGCGGCGGGAGAGAAGAGGGAGATGAAGAAGTGAAATGAGGAAGAAAAGGGGGAAATGCGACTGATATCCGCCATTTTGCGACGGCAAATAATGTCCGTCGCAAACAAAAACCTAATTCCGTCGCAAACATGTGCATACAGAATAATGAAATAATTTATAAAAATTTATTAAATATTCCGTCGCAAACAATAAAAATTCCGTCGCAAAACGGAGTTTGGCGACGGCAATTAAAGTCCGTCGCAAAGTTTATCTAAATTTAGAATAATAAAATAATTTAATAAAATTTTATTCGATGGTCCGTCGCAAAATGATAAAAATTCCGCCGCAAAATTGCCCGCCAAGTGAAAAAAATCGGTCCCGCCAAGTGTCCCGTCGCAAACATTAAAATATCCGTCATGAACGTAAATTTGCGACGGAAATAAGTTCCGTCGCAAAATGCCGCCGCAAAATCGCTGCTTTTTTGTAGTGTGGGCTATTAGATTTCTAAATTTCGATCCTAAGGTCATCGGTGATCATAGATTGCTTCAATTGATGAACTAGAAGAATTTCGCCTCGATTCTTATGAAAACGCCGAATCTACAAGGAACGCACGAAATCTTTCCATGATAAGAGAATCTTTAAGCGTGAGTTCCATGTAGGTGATCGAGTGCTTTTGTACAATTCACGTTTAAAGTTGTTTCCAGGTAAGCTTAAATCGAGATGGACAGTGTCCATTTAAAGTAACAAGGGTTTACAAAACCGAGTCATTGAACTAATCGATGGAAATACAACTTTTATAGCCAATGGCCACAGAGTAAAGTTATTTGTGGAGGGAGAAGGAGTCACACTGAAAGAAGAAGTAATGCTATTGATTGATCCCCCGACAAATTGAAAAAGCAGAGGAAAATAAAAGAACTGAAAAGCTGAGAAACTAGAATCAGCCGAATACCAGGTGCTATCTATCTTTACTATATTTTTAATTATGTTTAAACTCTTTTCGCCTTTTACCGATGATTTAAAAGAACCTGGATGTCTTAATTAGATAGAATAGGAGTTTTTATTTTACTTTTAAAATTAGGCTTTGATAAAGATGTCGCGTTTTATATGAAGCTTTAGTTTTTGAACAAAACAAGAAATTGTTGAGAGAGATCAGTTGAGAAAAGTATGTAATGGAACATCAAGAAGTGCGATGAAAAGAAGGGCAAAGTTTCTAATGAGATCACGAATCTGTGGAAAAAGTGAACATGTTGGACGCTGTGGGAAAAACACAACCAAATCCTGGATGAGTGTTTGAATATTGTTAGGAAGGAACGATTAGGTGGTTATCCGAAAATCCCGATGGAATTCGAGAGATAATTCAAATGCTTCGCTTTTAGGAGTTAGGTTGATCGAGCGTTATATCGTAACTCTACGGAAGATTTAGAAATCGAAGAATCGTGAACCCCTTAAGTTTCGAGTCTTTTCTTATATTTTATTTTATAAAATATTCGCATAACTTCCGAAAATTTTATAAAATTGGATCTTTATGAAATTTGAGGAGTTTTATAAAAGTTTTTTAGTTTTAATTTAGATATTTTATAAGAATTGATATAAATTTATTAAAATTTTTATAAGCTTTTTATTAAAGTGTTATAAAGATTTTATTAAATTTTTAGAAATTGTTATAAAATTATAAAATTTCCTTTAAATTTTATTTTTAGTAAGTTTTAAAAAAATTTATAAACTTATTTTTAAGATTTTAATTAAGTTTTATTAGAATTTTTATAAGTTTTCATCAAAAATCATAAAAAAGTCAAAAAAAATCGAAAAAGTGGAAAAATTTGGGCACGGACCGATCCGCCTTAACCCGACCGTCCGGGTCTAAAATCATAAAAAAGACGGGGACCTTCTTTTTCTTCTTCTTCTTCCCTAATTCTTCTAATACCAACACTTACACACCCAAACCCCACCACTCGAAAATTTTATCAATTCTTCCACAAAAATTCACCTCTCACACTACCACTACTTGATTTCTTCCTCTTTTCATCTCCTCTCTTACACAAAAGTTTGGAAAAATCAAAAGGATAAAAAACAAGCCACATTTCATTCCGCGACTTTTCAACTTTTCCGGTCTACTTTTCAACGTTTTCATATTAAGGTATAATTTAGTTTATTTAGTTATCAATTTCGTATTTTTCATAATTTTTTTAGATTAATTTCAACTGCTTTGATTTTTGAGTGTGTTGTGACATTTTTATTTTTTGTTGTTTTTGTTGTTGTTTTTGTTGTTGTTTTTGTTGTTGATTGGCATTACCAATATCGTAGAATGGCCGAGTCGAGTACGGGAGTCTCTAAAAGAGAAAATCAAAATTCCTATATCAACTCCTCGTCGTAGGCACGTAATTTTATCATCCGAGGAAGAAGCCGTAAGCTTTGAAAAAACCGCATCACCGAGGCTAAGAAAGCGTATGAGAAAATTTATAGTAAATGTGATGTTCTCGTTGAAAAGGATTAGACTTGGATGACTTAGGTGATGAAGTTAAGGATATCTTTAGAAAACGCTCGTTGGTTAGATTTAGCAAATGAAGGAAGGGGAGATTAACACGACTATAGTAGCGAAGTTTTATTCGGTTTTATCGACATTGTCGGAAGAGCGACTTACTCGGCCGCAAATCTGCACTTTACGAGCCGTAAATATTCCTTTTAACCTCTGCCGTCATAAATGCAATCTTAGGTGTTGAAGAATTTCCTGAGGAGGAGGATTACAGGTAGTTTATAATTTAGATGATCCCGCTAGCTTTGAGCAGATCGCCTGAGAGCCTGTAATGTTTTTGACCCGACCATTGTGTGTGGGTTGAAAATCGGTTTAACTACGGGAATTGTTTTAGAGGGTGAGGGCAATTAAAAGATTTATTAGCCATAATCTCTATCCTTCACGTAAACACACCGCTTTTGGAAAGGAAGATGTTTGTATCGCTTGGGCGATGGTAAACGATGTTAGAGTGGATGTTGGAAAGGTCATGTTTAAGAGAATTTTTGAGAGTATTGTCATCGCTGCACTGTGGAGTCATCTATACTTCCCTTGTTTTATCTCTCGATTTATGTCGTAGGTTGGGAGTACCATTCCCGCCTAATGACAAGTTATCTCTGGTGATGGAAATCTGATTGGACCTAGTTTGACTAGTCTTCCGGATGGTAGTATTAGATCTTTGATTAGAGACGCCAAACTCAAACCGGCTCCCCCGCTTTTACATCTTCTTCTTCTTTTCCATCTTTTTCTAGTCACCTCAACAAACTCCTTTCTCCAACACTATCACATATGACATGTTTCAATCTTTAGTGATGAGATGTTGCACGTGGTCAAGCCAACATGGCTTTATATGTTTGAGAGAAATAGCGGTGGTGTGATGATATTCGTAGAGGTTTAAGAAGAACGAGCGGCTTGCTTCGTAATCCTACTTTTGATGATCCCGCCTATCCACCTTGTCGGTCGATCCTTATACCTTACTAGAGTGGGTAACACCTATTCCACCACCTTCGAGCTTTCATCCATCGTCATATCCTTTTGGAAGCCAATCTAGTGGAACAGTGTATTTTCGACAGTGTGTTCAGAGACCAAAGAATGTCGAGTTGGGGAGGATTCACTCGAGTTTGCACATGTCACGACCGACATGAGTTTGATGGATCTTGATAGTTCGATCCAGACCACGACTACAGCTTCACCCATCGCCTTCTCGATGCTTCCGAGTTCGAGTTTTCAAGTTGATCCTGAGGAAGACTACGATGAAGATTGAATTTAATAACTATGATTAATTAAACATTTTTATTGCATTTTTATTCGACATTTATCATTTAGATATTGGTTTGTTTCGTTTAGTTTGATTTTACGATCGTTTTTATCAAAATTTGGTTTGCATTCTAGATCGTCTAGTTTTTATAAAACTATAAAAATCCCAAAAATAATTTTTGTAGAATTACTACGTCATTTTACAAAAATATAATGTGTCGTTTTATCCGTTCGTATCAAAGATAAATTACTCTTTGTAAAATATCTTCAAAGGATTATGCAATGTTTCACACGTGAAGTAAAAAAACAAAACACAAGTTGTCTTTCACCTCATCCCTCAAGAAAAGTAAGATAAGGCCGGACCGATCCGGCTATTCTCGACCGGGCCGTGAAGAAAAGAAGGTGAGTCATTTTGGAGTCTGTCTAATGCAGCCACGTACGTATAATTTTACCATCTATTTAAAGAAGTAAAGGTAGGAGCAACAATTGCACATTCATTCACTACCTTTCTTTTAACTTTCAACTCTGTTTTTATTTTAAAATGTCAAACCGTTGAATCATAAGATCTCAGGAATTATTACAAGTTTAAGGAAACCGGACTTGTAATTTTCGATCGAAAGAGTAGTACTCCGATCAATCTTGATGAAGCACTGCCTGTAAGTTTGATTTTCTACACACACTCACGCTTTTAGTTCTTAATATAAAAAAAAAAAAATCTGAAAGAAAGATGCTATTAATCGAGATTAATTGTTTTTTTTCAAGAATATGAAGATGTAGAATGCGCATTTACTTTGCCTCTTTATCTTTTTGATTTCCCTTTTTCCGATTAACCAACATCTTGAACCTAAACTTTATAAGCCATTTTTGTCGACTACCTGACCAAGTTTCCGATTCCAGGATTTCATAATAGTTGCGATTAAAAATAATTCTAATATTTTATTTATACTTATTAAGTATTACATGTACAATTTTATCTAAATAATATTTGATTATTAAGTTATTTAATTTATATACTCTTTCTGTCTTCTTAAGATTTTAAATTAAGATAAGTAATATATTTATAATATTGACAATATAAATTACATTAAAAACTGAAATCTGATCAATTATATTACCGCTTATTTTTTCTCGAGGACGATCAAAAGCTAAGTGGGGAGTAATTTGATATATTATTTTTATATGATTAAATATACGTTATATTATTATGTTTTATTAACGAATTCTATATAAAATATATGAAATTATGGTATAAATAGTATAAAATGTTAATCTTTATAATTTAGAGCAGTTAGTAGTAATAATAGTAAAAAGTTGTAATTTTGTACCGATTTTAGTAAATCGGAGTGTTGTGTCAAATTTACGTGGGTATTTGTGGTATTTTATTGCAGATTTATAACCCGAGACCCCGAGAATCGACATATTGAAGTATAATCATATCTCTGGAATGATTTAGAGAGTGCCACGAGCCTAAATGGTCAATTGAAAAGCTTAAGTGGTTAAGTGGCCAATCAATCTGGTTAAGTGGTAATCAAGAAATGTCTTCGACAAACGAATGGCTCATCAAAACGATATTTTCAGAAAAAGTGTTCTTCACGAAAGTTGTAGATTTTTCCGAAAGCTTTCCAATGCAATTTAAATTATGAAGATTGGAGGTCTACAACTTAAACAGTGATCAAGTGGCTAATCGATTTGGGTTAAGAAAAATCCCGAAATAGCTTCGGAGGAACACGAGGTGATCAAGAAGGCGTTATCTGAAGAAGAGTTCTTCATGAAAGTTGTAGAGTTTCTCGAGACCTTAATTTTGGCATTTCGTTTGCAATTTTTGGAGGGCCAGAACTCGAGATATGAATTTTAGAAGTTTAATAATTATATATAAAAATATATATAATCTACGCACATGCTGAAGAGATCAAGCTAGTGGATGTAATCATTATACCGGACCGATCCGGCTTGATCCCGGACCGGTCCGGCCAAGGACTCCATTTTCTATATAAAGGAGCTCATTTCAACAGATCGAGGGGTACCAAAATATATATCTTCTTCTCCTTCTTTTCTTTTTTTTTTTTTTTTTTTTTTAGTAGTAGTTTGTAAATAGGCCTTAAGCCAAAAATAATAATCTCGTAGTATCGTTGTAATGCTCGAGAAATTATCGGAAGTTCGGTGTTGTTGAAGTCGTTGTAATGTCCGGAAGAATACAACTCTGATTCAGCATTTGTAACCGGGTAACTTTTCTTAAGTATTTATGTTTGTTTTTATATTTTTTGTTGTTATAATGTTTTTAGGCTAAATATAATACTGGCCAAAGCTATGTAATCGGTTTTATTTCGATCTTTTCGTTAAAGAAATGTTGTTAAGTTAAAATGATTAAAATTGAGTTAATTGAATCTTTTTCTATTTTGATCATATTCAGATTGACGTATTTAATCGATCCGAGGAATTCATAATCTAATTATGAATTGACACCTCGTATTTAGGATATGAGATAAAAGATAGAAAAACCGGAGGGTAAAATTGGCCGTGTGAATAACGTGATAACGGAATCCGATTTCCTACCCGGGGTAGATTTGTTTTGGGAGAAATGAATTTTATTATAATTTGTACTCGAGATCGTAATAATGTTAAATCATCGCTTAATTGAAACTTAAACCGAAAGTTGAATCGTCCGGCTTTGACAACCGGAGCCTTTAAAATAAAATTGACCGCTTGACGAACGGAATGACTCCTTTTATTTAAAGGTAGATTTGTACTTCGGGACCTGCTCGTAAAAACCGTAATAGCTTGTGGACCTTGGGTGATGCAATGGACATATGACAATTTCATAAGCTCGTGTGAGGAGGAATTGTTTACCTCGAGAGTGCACCGCTTCATTTACTCAATTGGACCTAAAATAAAAGGAGAGATCGAACACATTTCATTTAATCGAAAGATCATATAAACCAATTATATAAGTTTTGGCCAATTCTCTAAAATTATCTGCTTAATATTTTGGTATCTATATATACTTATATCTATATATATAAATTATGGTTTATGCAGATCTATATATATTTATGTATTTATATATATCATGTTAGTATAGTTTTTAATTTTCGTATTTATTTTATGTTGACTAGAATAGTAGTGATCTGTGTTATAAAATTGCGGTTTAGATCGAGTTAATAATGCTTCTTGGTGTTTAACCACACTTAGAAGAATTACCAAGTTCCCTGTGGATACGATACTCTGACTCACCATACTAGCACTACAGTTTGACCCGGTACACTGCCGGTTAGGATCTGTATAGCCTAGAAAAGGTCCGTCAACGGCTAAATCCAATCGCTAGTTGCTCGACCAAAATCACTTAATGGTAACTCAATTTGGTAGTGGGTGTATAGGTGAATGTATAGTTGCACGAAATTTGGTTCTGTGATTGATATGCTGATAAACAAAGCAAAAACAGAGCAAACGTCCAAATTTGGACGAAACCGTCCAAATTTGGACGAATTCCGTCCATTGTGGTCAGTGAATAGATTGTGACAAAAAGGAATCCAAATTTGAACGGTTTTGACTGTATTTGGATGAAATCGTCCAAATTTGGACGGGAACCTAAAAAAAATGTCAGAAAATGGGAGAGATGTGGGCCTATAAGAGGAGAGAGAGACCCACCACTTGATTTGTTTTTTTGTTTAGGAAGTGTAGGCTTTTAAGAGGAGAAAGGTCCAACACTTGGTTTTTTTTTTAAATTTTAATTGTGCTGAAATCGGAATTTGAACTCAGGACCTTCTGCTTTGATACTAGGATCAAGCACTTACAGTCCACTAAAACCAATTGGTGTTAGTAAATATGCTACTATATTTCCTTATATCACGCCCCCTCAAGTGTGGGCCTATAAGATGGGACAGATGTCCAACACTTGACTTGTTTTTTTGTTTGTGAAGTGTGGGCCTAGAAGAGAGTGAGGCCCAACACTTGGTTTTGATATAGTGGTATGTGACATGATTTTTGCCGGTTCATAGTCTGTAGAATCCGCTATCATGAAGACGAATAATCTAGGTTAAAATTAGTCCGATTGGATTGATACATTGAATTGGGTCTCTCAAATCTTAATGCTTCCGGGATTCCAAACTCTTATGACCGTGTCTAGGGACTAGGGGTGTCTTCCGGTTAGAGTATAAATAACGGCCGCGTCTTGATTATCGAATTAAGGAGAGATTGGTCGCTTGGCGGTTGTTGGTGGCTATAACCACATTATTAATAAATTAGTGAGTCATTCTTGCGTCAGTCATTCTTTATCTCTGTTAATACTTCTCTACGATTAGTCCGTGTGTTAGGATCAAGCGCTTACCGTAGTACTAAAATCAATTGGTGCCAAGTAAATGCGCTACTTTATTTCTTATACATTAAGAGTGTGGGCAATCCGTCCCAACATCCCCCCCTAAAGTGTTGGCATCTGTCCAACACTTGTACAATTTTCATATTTTCATTCAAGAATGTGGACAATCTGTCCCAACACCTCCCCTCAAGTGTGAGCAATCTGCCTTCACATTTGCACAATTTTTAAAAATAAATAAATGTTCCAACCAGGGTTCGATCCCGTGACATCTGTCTTTGATACCATGTTAAAAACCAAGCGCTTACCGTTGTACTAAAACCAATTGGTGTTAATAAATGCGCTACTATATTTCTTTATACAATCAAGAGTATGGGCAATATGTCCCAACAGATGATGTTCTACTTAGGTATGGGGTGATCTGAAAACCAGTAATTTTATGGTGGTCCTGGACCAAATTTTTGGACCACCATGTTATCAGTTTAAGAAAATATGTTTGGATGTTTGTTTTTATACATATGGATCCATCAGAAATCTCCCAAATCATGTTAGTTGGACACACCAAGTAGGATTTCAAAAGTCAAAACCACCCTAGAATTTGGTCACTTCTTAGAGCATCTCCGGTCATAAACCTTTTAAAAGGTTTATGTTTATACCACATCATATTTGTATAAATTTTTCCGATATAAACCTTTTTTCTACAACAGATAAACATTTTATAAAGCTTTATAGCATTGACCTACTACACACAAACTAAAAAAACAACTTTGCAGAAGATGAACCGGTTGATTTTGATCAACCTTTTTCAAAAACCTTTGCATAGTCACCATTGCTCCAATATTATAAACCAATTTCTAAAGCTTTAAACCTTTTCTTCGACCTACGATTGTAGATACTCTTAGCTCATTATTTCTTACTTATATTCCATGAATTTACAATTTCACCCTCATTGTTTGATACAAACATATATATATATATATATATATATATATATATATATATATATATATATATATATATATATATATATATATATATATGATAGAATTGGTGAACAACAATGAATTTTGTTATTAAGAAAATATGAATCAATACACGGTGTTTATATAGTGAGCCACAAGGGCTATAAACGGAAATATAAAATAAATTGTAAACTATCGCCTAATACGCTCCCTCAAGCTAACGGCGCTGTGCGAAGGCCAAGCTTGGAAACAAAAGTAGAAAAAGATAACCGTGGCAAGGGCTTGGTGAGGACATCAGCCAACTGATGAGATAGATAATTAACATTATATATCTAATACACCCCCTCAAGTGTGGGCCTATAAGAGGGGAGAGAGGCCCAACACTTGATTTGTTTTTTTGGTTTTTAGGAAGTGTGGCCTTTATAAGAAGAGAGAGAGGCCCAACACTTTGTTTTTTTTTTAATTATGTTGGAAGCGGGGTTTGAACTCAGGATCTTCCGCTCCGATACCATGATAGAATTGGTGAACAACAATGAATTTTGTTATTAAGAAAATATGAATCAATACACGGTGTTTATATAGTGAGCCACAAGGGCTATAAACGGAAATATAAAATAAATTGTAAACTATCGTCTAATAATATATCATATAAAATACCATATGTATTATTTGTGGATGTTGTACGAAGATTTTTTTGTCTTTTCTGTTTCTTCTTCGGTTTTCTATTTTCCAAAACGTGTCCATTTTCTATTTTCCAAAACGTGTCCATGGCTTCCATTGAGCTTCCTTCTCATTGGCTTCTTGTTGGGGGAGCTCCACCACCGCCTCGGCTGGCTTGGGCTATATATAGGATCTGTCCCTGACCATTGTTGTGTTCACGTCCGTTTTCTTGTCTTGCCGGAAATTGTCCCATCTGCCGGAAATTGGTTGCCGGAAATCGTCGCATCTGGTTAGTGACTCTGCTGTTTACCTGTTCCCTTAGCCCAATGTCACTCCCTTTGCTCTTCATTTCTTGATTTTCCTGTTTTGTCCGCTTGCAATTGCATAGGCTGTTTAGATTTGGGTATTATCTGGGTTCAGGGCTGTTTTTTAGGGTGCAAGGTTGCAGTGTTGATTGTGCATGTTGTTTGTTGTTGTTGTTGAGTTGTCATTCTTTTTTTATAGGGGCTGCATGTTTATCATTTCCTGTTAATTCTTCTGATTTTCTTGTATATATATATATATATATATATATATATTCATCCGTCTGTTATAAAACTAATGGAGATAACATCAGATGCAAGAAATAGAAACAGATGCAATCAAACGTAAATAACTTCAGATGCAAGAAATAGAAACAGATGCAATCAAACGTAAATAATCAAAGGAGATAACAGAAAAACAAGAAGAACACAGATTTAACGTGGAAAACCCCTCTTAAAGTGAGAGAGATTAAAAACCACGGGCAGAAAAGAGATATTTATTATTATGCACTGAGTTACAGATTTCACACACACAGACAATGCAACTACAACTGTATTTATAGGCACAAGTCCCTAAACCCTAGCCGCCAGGAATCTTTGTCTAATCTGCCATAAATACCCTTACACGTGTCCTCCTTTTAATGACATCAATTGTATAGTCATCACATAACGTAATTATCGACGTGGGACCTCGCACAGATTCCAGCACTCAAAGAGGCTTACACCTGGCCGACGTAAGCTCAATGAGACTCCACCCTACTGATGCACATAATTGAATACACTTCTCAGCTGTCCGTCACACAACTAAGTCTTCAGCTTGGTTCCACCAAATGTATAGTTTAAGTCACTTTACTGACACCGTCTTCTGACGAAACTTTGGCATGTAATTGAAGTCACTTTCGTTCTGCTAATGGTAAAGAGAGACTGCAATTTTTTATATTAATTTTTTTTAATGAAGAGAGTCCTATTTTGACTAGTGAATTGGTATATGCTCTTAATAGTTGACGATGCTAAATAATGCACCACCAGTGAATCAGGGCCACGTGTAATCTAAGGATGAGCTGTAAGAGATCGAATGGCTGTGACTTGTGGGAAAAGTAATGTTTTGGGTGTTTTATGGCTGAGTCCAAGAATGTATCTTGGATTGCCTACGTATCCTGTGTGAAAGTCCAGGAATCAAGCCTTACGTAGTTCCTGGAGCTATGTATTTATAGTCACATATCCTTCTTCCGCCTCTAAAACTAAGGCGGCGGGTCTATTGACATAAATACCCTTAAATGGGCCTTGCCTCCTTGTCCAAGTTACCTGGGATGATGGGGGCCAGGAGGCCAGGCTAATGTGTATGACATCGACTCGAAGAAGATCGACGTGGTCGCTCGAGTCCGCACTTTGGTGGATCTTACTTGAGCCGTGGTCTCGCCGAGTACGCCTCGTGATCGACCCGATGCGGATAGCCGCCCGCACTCTTTCAAATGCCGATGGACCAATCGATAATTCCACGTGGAGGTGTGAATCCCGTATCATCATAAGCCCCCAGATCGGAGTGAAGCTTACCTCGGACGCCGAGATCGGATCTCAAAATTTAAATAACTCTTTCGACACGTGGTCTTCTTTAGGCGGGAATATAGCGTGTCTCTCCTAGTGATTTAGGTCGTCGTAGGATGACGCATCTTGTCACAAGATTAATGGGTGTGAGAAACGGCGTCCCTTATTGGGCCACGTGAAGATTTGGCCCTTGATTCTCGTGGCTTACGCTTCTATAACTGCCCAAAATCCCACCCTTTCAAATCACTCGCAATATTCACACGCATATAAGGAGCCCAACACCGTGAAGCATCCCACTCGCTATTATTTGTCCCAGTTTCGTCAAAAACCACAAGTAAGCCCTATTTCGTTCAAACTCTTTTCTGTCTTTTATTTCTTGCATCTCTTGTTGATTCCATGTCTAGTAGCGATAGTGATTCACAAAATAGAGAGGAAATCGTTGTTGAAGAAGTATCTTCTGAGGAAACGGTTTCTGAAAATCCAACCGTCTCCGGCGAGAGAACTACCGGAGAAGAAGAAGAGGGAGGAGAAGAAGAGGCGCCTCCTCGATCTGTGGCCAGACGTCAAACCAGGATGAGGGGCCAAGGACCATACGGGTGTGTTTCTAATCTGACCCCGGAAAAAGCCAAAAACATATGTATACGATACGGCATTCCGTACTCCTCTGATAACGTTAAAGTATCGCATGGCCAGTTCCAGTTTGCCTGTGATCCTCCTCCAGGATTTTGTGCCATATACGAGGCCCAAATCAAAGAGGACTTCGGTTTCCGCTCGACCCGTGTCTCCTTGCGGTCCTTCAATACTACCGGATCTCAGATCACCACTTTGCTCCCAACGGAGTTAGGAGCGTAATGGGTTTCGTCTTTGGCATGTCGAATTGCCAAGGTCGAGTTCTCGGTTCGGCGCCCGTCGATGATTATGCCATTTCGAGCTTGCGTGGATGTGGGGTGGTATACCTTTCGAAGTGTCCTCGGCATCGGAATTCGTGAGAAGGGTGACCTCGTCTCAAGGCGAGTGGAAGCCCAATTTCTTCTTTATCCGACATGGGCTGGTGGATATCGACATCCACACTTGGTTTAGAAGGCCGGTGAAATGGCACGATAGGCTCGACTCGGATACTATCCATGAGTGCGGGATTATTGAGAGCATTCACCCTGAGGTCGCCACTCGGAACCTGCATTCCCTATACCCTTACTCCGATGTCGAGACGGCTGGCCCGGGCACCTACCTCGAACTCGATGAGGATGTTCGCATTTTATGTAGGATTTTTATTCATTTTGTCGAATCGCACCACTTTCTCTGTAGTTATTTCATGTTGACTGTGTCTTGACGTCGATTTTTCTCTATTCGCAGTGGAACACTTCTCGAAAATGGATGCCCTGGGCAAGATGCCCGACCCAAAGAAAACTGACCCCAAGACAATTCGTGGTCGGGTAGGGATTAGACCGAAGAATCCAAAGACAAGCTTCGATCTCGCCACGCAGCTCGGAGGGTCGAGGACTCTGCCGAGCCCCCACACCGCATCTGCGTCGGACATTTTGAGGATCACCGATGAAGCTCGCGCGGCGGGACAGGTGAGGGACCTCGCCCCAAGGAAACGGCGAAAACAACGGCTCAAGCACGGAGTCGGAAAAGAGCCCCGCAATCTCCCTCCTCGTGGCTCTGGGGGTCGAGGCCCTTCCCGCCATGAGTCTGGCCGAGATGGAGGCCATGACTCCTGAGGAATTGAGTGACTACCATCTGAAAATCATCCGAGCTGTAAGTCTTTACATTTTTCGTTCGACCACCGCGACTTGATCATTAATGTCATTGTCAATTTCGGGTCTCGAATTAATTTCAAATTGTTTTGATAGGCTCGGTTAACAACTAAGGTGGCCATTAGTAGGATTGAGACGCCCTCTGCTGTCATGGAGGAACAAAAAGAGACTATAGCCAAGCTCACCGCCGACATCGGTGCGAGAAGCCAAAATTGACAAGCTCGACGATCGGCGTGTTAAGCTCGAGTCTGAGTTGGCTACCTCCCGAGATGAGTTATTAAAGGCGCGCCAGGACGCAGCTATTAGAGATTCCGAGCAGGCCAAGATGAAATCGGAGCTGGCAAAGGTGAAATCAGAGCTTGACGGGGCCATCAAGGATCGTGATCGCGATCGCAATCTCTCCTCGACGGTCTAACGAGTCGCATGGAAAGAGCTAAGCTGGACTTCCTGTCCTCAAAAGAGCTCGAGAACGATCTGACACTGTTGATGACTCAAGGCATGAAGGGGGGATTCACCATGGCTCTTGACCAGGTGAAAGAGATTAACCCGAACTTTGATATATCCGCTGTGGCGAAGCCCTACCTGTACGATCCCGAGGCCGTCCCTCGTTACGGGCGATACATCAGTGAACTCCAGGCCGGCGTCTCTCTGTATGAAAAGTATGTTACCTCTACCTTGGAGGGTGATGAAGCAGGAGATGTCGAGTCGGAGGAGCAAGCTGACCCCAATGTTCCGACCTCAGACCAGCCCCCCGCTTAATGCTAATTCCTCCTCCTGCTGTTGCAATTTTCGTTGTTTTTAATGAACTTTTCCTATTCGATCTGGTTGTAATAACATTTATGTTTTTACTTGTCTAAACTCGTATTTGGTTATTTCGATCCGTAGACTTGACATTTCAATTTGCATTTTGATCTTTGAATCAATCTCATGCTTTTCACTTTGAATGTCTTTTGTTTCTTATTGATCGCTTGTTCAGGGTGTAGGCCTTTTGAACTTAATTCCCTTGAAAATGTTGTCTTATGGGGTGTAGTCCTTCGGACTTAATTCCCCTGATGGCCCCTCGAAGTGTAGTAGGAGTTCATGACTCGTAGTACACTTGAGTATGAGTCGACCTAGCATTGTGCTGCCTTATTGGCTTGACTTGGCTTTTTGGTCGGAGCTCGATTCGACTATCCTGCCTTGTCAGGTTTATAAGGACGTCGAATTAAGAAGTCCATACTCGACTGTCGCACATCATGGAGCTTTTGATCGAGCACATCGTGGTGCTTATGATCGAGTCGAGTTAGGGATCCATCGTGGGATCTCGCATTTGCTTAGCATCGTGGCTTCTCGGCATGTCGGGAGTGATATAAGCATTGTCGCGACTTGGCTTTATTCACTATTTTTGTTTTAACTCCATCGTCGGCGATGGATCGTAGCTCGAAGTGATATAAGCATTGTCGCGACTTGGCTTTCTTCACCGTATAGTGCCGAGTTGTTCGGTCGGAGAATTGATGTCGCGTCGATTATTGCGCTTTTTTCATCTCGCCCCTTTTGCTTTTTCATACGGTCTTACACATGTAGCGTAATTGAAAAGAAAAAGAAAGCATGCTTAATAAAAGGAATCGAAATATAACGCATATCGACTTATTACAATTGATGAGAGTAGAATCGCAAAAGTCATGAGAATAAGAAATAATTTAAACATAATATTTTCTCGAGGTTGGTGGCATGCCAAGTTCGAGGCAATCGTGTTTCCATCCGACCTTCCCAATTGATATGCCCTTTAGGATGCACTTTCAAGATTTTGTACGGACCTTCCCAATTCGCTCGAGCTTGCCTATTGGGTCCTGCTTGTCGGCTTCATTTTTCCTCAATACGAGGTCTCCTACTTGGAAGTATTTGTATTTCACCTCGCGTTGTAATATTGAGAAATCTTTCTTTATAATCGCCATCCGATATGTCGCCATCTCTCTCTCTCTTCGACGTTGTCTTTTTCTTCCTTTAGACCGGCAAATTAGTTTCGACATTGTAAGCTAAAACCCGAGGTGAAGCTAGCCCGACCTCCGCAGGTATCACTGCTTCGCATCCATAGGCCATGGCAAAAGGAGTCTCTTGGGTAGCTGAATTGGGTGATGTTCCATATGCCCACATTATACTGGGTAACTGAGCTGCCCAATCTCGACCTTCGTCTTCCAACCGCTTCTTCAATCCAAACTTAATTTGCCTGTTGGTTTGCTCGACCTGTCCATTGGACTGAGGTCGGGCCACCGATGTCGTTCTGTGCTCGATCCTGAATTCTTTCAACCACTTTTGCACTCTATCATCAAGAAATTGAGTCCCGTTGTCCGAGATCAGATACTTTGGAATCCCAAACCTGCACAAGATATTCTCCCATAGAAATTTTTTGATGGTCTGAGCCCTGATGTCAGTAAGAGCCTTGGCTTCGACCCATTTAGTAAAATAATCAACCGCAACGACGACATATTTGAAATTTCCCGGAGCCCGAGGCAGAGGTCCGACTATATCGACCCCCCATTCATCGAAGGGCCAGACCGACTCGATGGCATTCATTTCTCGTGCTTGCTGGTGGGTTACCACATCGTGTACTTGGCAAGCTCTACAACTCATAACCAACCGACTCGCATCTTTTTGCATGGACGGCCAGAAATACCCTGCCAGTTTGCACTTCCTTGCCAACATTCGAGCCCCGCAATGATTGCCACAGATCCCTCGGTGTATTTCTTCGAGCAGATAAGCCCCTTCTTCTTCCGATGCGCATTGCATCCAAGGGGTCACAAATGATTTTCGATAGAGCACATAATCAAAAAGAGCGTACCTGGAGGCTTGAAGTCGGATTTTCCTGGCCTGGGATTTATCGGATGGGAGAATTCCATCTTTTAAGAATAATGCTATAGGGTCCATCCATGTCGACCCCTGAACCACTGGTTGCACATCGACTTCATTATAGCTACGTTCTGCTAACATTTCGACCATGACTTTCCTCTTAGATTTAAAATTCGACGCGAGCTTAGACAATGCATCGGCTCGTTTGTTTTCGCTTCGTGGTACCTGCTCGATACGAACCTCTTTGAATTTCGATAACAGGCCTTGTACCACTCTCAGATAATTCTTCATGGATTCTTCTTTAGCCTCATACTCGCCTCTTATATGATTTACTACGAGCTGCGAGTCGCTATAAA
Source organism: Gentiana macrophylla (assembly GCA_026214975.1). Classification (NCBI taxonomy): domain Eukaryota; kingdom Viridiplantae; phylum Streptophyta; class Magnoliopsida; order Gentianales; family Gentianaceae; genus Gentiana; species Gentiana macrophylla. The sequence continues at coordinate 127,429,009 of CM047809.1, read as the reverse complement.
CCAGGAGATTCTCGACTCCTAACTTGGATGCCAACTTCAAACCCGTGATCATGGCCTCATACTCGGCCTCGTTATTAGTAGCTTTGAACTCGAATCGTAGCGCATAAGGGAACTCTTCCCTTAGGATCGACCAATAACAAACCAGCCCCACTTCTCTTCTCTACTCGAGCGCGCCATCAACATGGATGGTCCATTGCTCACCTGACGATTTGCTTATCCTGCTCCAACCGAATCGACAATCCTTCGCTATAAAGTCCGCCAGAGCTTGACCCTTAGTGGTCGTGGCGAGGTAAAAACTCAATATCATACTCACTAGCTCGACCATCCATTTGGCCAACCGTCCCGACGCCTCGGCTTCGACAAAATCTGCTTCTGTGGTGGTCGCTGACCACAGAGATGGGGTGTGCTTGAAAATAAGGTTTCAGTTTCCTCGATGCATGAACCAGGCCTAATGCCAATTTTTCAGCTGGCGTGTATCTGACCTCGGGTCCATGCAATGCCTTGCTTACGAAATATACTGGGGTCTGTCCCTGGTCTCCTTCTCGAACTAACACGGCACTTACAAAATTCTTCACAGATTGCAAGATAGACTAGAGCTTCTCTCCTTCTACGAGGTGAAGTGAGTGTGGGTAAATCCGATAAATATTCCTTCAAATCATCGAACGCTTTTGGCACTTTTCGTCCCCACCGAATGGACTCGCTTTCTTTAATATCTTGAAGAATGGTAGGGCCCTTTGCGCTGATATCGACAAGAAACGATTGAGGGCTGCCATTCGACCTGTCAACCGTTGCACCTCCTTTACGTTGCGAGGCGCAGGCATGCTCTTCAGCGCCTCGATTTTATCTGGGTTAGCTCTAATCCCGTCTCTCGATATCATATAACCTAGAAACTTACCCGATCGGACTCCAAACGTGCATTTCTTCGGGTTGAGCTTCATGTTTGCGGCCCGCAGACCTCGAATACCTCTCTGACGTCGACAAGAAACTGTCCCAAGGACTTGCTCTTGATCAATAAATCATCCACATAAACCTCCATGTTCCGACCTATCTGCCTCTTGAAGATTTTGTTGACCGCCTGTTGATAAGTAGCCCTGCGTTTTAAGCCAAACGGCATCGTGGACGAAAGCAAAACGTGCAAACTCGTGATAAATGCGGTTTTTTCTCGAGTCCTGGGGGTCCATGAAAAACTGATAATAACCTCTGTACGCATCGAGGAACCCGAATACCTCGAAGCCCAGTGTCGAGTCGACTAACTGGTCGATCTTCGGTAGCGGGTAAGAGTCCTTGGGGCATGCCTTGTTAAGATCTCAGAAGTCAACGCACATTCGCCACTCGATCCGCTTAATTTCAACACCGGATTGGCCAACCAATCCGGATAAAAACTTCTTTCACGATCCTCGCAATCAATAACTTGTCGACTTCTTTTCTTACCGCTTCTTTTCTCTCGGGGCAAGATTTCTCTTCTTTTGCGTGACGGCCTCTTTTGGGATCGACGTTAAGTTGGTGCATTCGCTATATCTGCCGATAGGCTGGCATGTCATCTGCCTTCCACGCAAAAAAAACGCCTCGAAACTCGACCAGAGGTCGACTAGGCTCTCATGTCGGGGTGGCATCCACTTCCCGATCCAAACCCTTTGACCTTCTTCCTCTTTCCAAACTCGAACTTCCTCGGTCGGGTCGGCGGAAACCCAGCCCGATCTTCCTCTTCCTCGTATCAATTCCTCAACCAAAGACTCGCCCAACTCCTTTTCCTTTGATCGTAACTGGACTACAATTCCGGCTACCTCGACGCCTCCTTTGACTTCATGGGTACCGTACCAGGTGGGAAACTTCATGCTGTTGTGGAATGTCGAGATGATAGCTCTGAGATCATATAATGCCGGTCGACCTAATATCGCGTTATACCCTGAAGGGGCCTTAACTACGACATAGGTCATTTCCATTGTCCGCCCCTTTTCTCCGTTTCCGACCGTAGTTAACAAATTGATCGACCCGACAGGGTGGATGGCCTGCCCTGTAAATCCGAACAAAGGGGTAGATAGCGGAATGATGTCTTCATCTTTCAACCTCATGGCCTTAAACGCTGAATAATAAAGGATATTGACGGCGCTTCCACTGTCGACACAAACTCTTTTTACTCGACCTCTGCTTATTACTGCCTCGATCACCAATCCCTCGCTATGACTGTGAGAACTCGGAACATCGTCCTTTGGTCCATAACCCACTTCCGTTGTAAACCTGATCTTTTTTGACTCTCTCGATTTATCCGACGGATGCCGACTTGATCGAGGTCGATCCGACTCGTGCTCTACAACGATTGTGTTAACGTCATATCCGACACGATTATCTCGATGAGGGTCTCGGTTCTGAACTTCTTGACGGTCATCCCGACGATTGTCTCTGGATGCTGGGTCGGATGACCTTTCTCGCCGATTCCGATTATCTCGACGTGGAGATCGATCTTTCTTTCCATTGTAGCTCTTTCTCTTGTACTCCCGACGGCCCTTTGGTTCGTCTTTTTCTGACCTGTCGATAACTTCATCCAATCGACCCTCTTGGATACAAAGGCCGATATCCTCTTTAAATCGAAGCATTCCTCCGTGTCGTGCCCCACGCCTCTCGTGATAGTCGCGATGATTTGTGGGTATTTTTCTTTCTCTGGGGTCCTTGGACATCGGCTTAGTGTCCGAGCGATGTTCTTTGATCATGATTGCCAATACCTCCCCGAGATCGGTTGAGGGGTATAAAATCTCGATCTTTCAAATTTCCTTTCTTTCCAAGCCGATCCGATATCGGAGTCACGATCGATCAAAAACGTTGGACTTGCTTTCTTCATTCCGACCCTAGGTCGACCGCTTGGTCCGCTTCGAATCGCTCTCCTCGAGTTGAGGCCAAGTGAAATGGTGTGCGACGCGCCGCTTCTTCACCCTGGCACTTATGGACTATGTTCACACATTCATCCATATCGTTTGGCATCTTCTTGGACAACTTATCATACAACTTCATATTTCGCAGGCCTCCCACAAAAGCATTAACTGCGCAGCGTCACGGGCATTATGCACTTTCATGGCTTCAAGGTTGAAGCGTCTCATGAAAGTCGATAGTAGACTCCCTTTGTCTTGCTTGATATTCATGAGGTGTGTGGCGCTAAGGTGGAACTTCTTCCCCCAATGAAGGCGCCTCTCGAATTTTTGTCCTAATCAGAAAAAACTCGAGACCGACCGGGACGTAACTTATGAAACCACTCTCGAGCTCGACCACAAGAATGTGTCGAAAGCGACGACACTTCATGGCATCATTTATTCTCTTAACCTCATCAACGATATATATCGATCTGAGATGGTCCTCGGGTCCGTGGTACCATCATAAGGTTCCATCTTGGGTGGCTTGAATGATTCTCGCATCGTGTATATCTCATCTCGGGACTAAACGGCGATTCGAGCCATTTTGTGACCTGCTCCTTTCCTACGATCCGATTGAACTCATTTCGGATGCTATCCTCGACCATCGATGCTTTTCTTGTTCAGGGCGTTTGCGGGCGTTAGTCACGCTGATTTCAATCGGGCCTTCCTCACACTCTTCTTGAGGTTCGACTGGCCTCTTCCCCCTAGCATTATCGATTTCCTTATGACCCCGCGCGTCTAAGAGGCGTTCTTCAGGGGGATTACAAATTCCCTTACCGATAAATGCCGACGCCACAACTCTTTTCAGGGCATCCTCATCTAAAGATGCTAAGTGATCTGCCATATCTTGCAGCTGGGGAGGAAGTTGAGGCCTGGGTGGATCTGCAACTGCGGGTTTAGATCCAGTGGGGACTTCTTGAACCTGGGATGGAACCCCTGCTGGATCCATATCCGTGTGTTCTTCGATCTGCGCATTCTTACTGTTCGTCGGTTTCTTCCTTGCTGCTGGTGCCATTGCGATTTCTTCACCAACTCACCGGTAGAAGGCCCTCCTTCTAGCGCCAAATGACGATGCTAAATAATGCACCACCAGTGAATCAGGGCCACGTGTAATCTAAGGATGAGCTGTAAGAGATCGAATGGCTGTGACTTGTGGGAAAAGTAATGTTTTGGGTGTTTTATGGCTGAGTCCAAGAATGTATCTTGGATTGCCTACGTATCCTGTGTGAAAGTCCAGGAATCAAGCCTTACGTAGTTCCTGGAGCTATGTATTTATAGTCACATATCCTTCTTCTGCCCTAAAACTAAGGGCGGCGGGGTCTATTGACATAAATACCCTTAAATGGGCCTTGCCTCCTTGTCCAAGTTACCTGTGGGATGTGGGCCCAGGAGGCCAGGCTAATGTGTATGACATCGACTCGAAGAAGATCGACGTGGTCGCTCGAGTCCGCACCATTGGTGGATCTTACTTGAGCCGTGGTCTTATTTGGTACGTCTCGTATCGACCCGATGCGGATAGCTGGCCCAGACTCTTTCAAATGCCAGATGGACCAATCAGATAATTCCACGTGGAGGTGTGAATCCCCGTATCATCAATAGTCGATTGTGAGTGATGGTAATTTGGCAAGGCCGAGGTTTTTGTAACTTTGTGGATAAAACAAGGAGTTATTTCAATTTAATTGACCTATAAGCAAGTTTTTAATGGTGGTAAAAAAGTATTAAGAATTTTATTGTTTCTCACATTTGTACATAGATTGTATCCTAAGGTCACAAGCAAGCCTTTATCTCGGGAACATAGATTGTATCCTAAGGTCACATTTGTACATAGTTTTTTTTTTTTTTTTTTTTTTTTTTTTTTTTTTTTTTTTTTTTTTGAGAAGAACATTTGTACATAGTTTTTAATGATGGATATTTCTCACATTGACTTAGCCTTCACATGTCCATTTGTCTCGCATGGTCAGAGGAAGGCTAGCTGTTTGCTGGCTGGGAGCTGTATGAGCGGTAACGTCCACGTAGGGCTCCATGATTCCACATATCGAGGTCGTAATGAGATTGGGTCTTTTCACGTCTCACCGTAGTGCCCGGTTTGGTCCAAGAATGAAGAAGGGGTATAATTACTGAATGAATACAAGATATGGCTAATACCCGAGGGGGCGCGCAGTTGCCCACCCCTCAAATCGGAAAAAATCTACTAATATATATATATAGTATGCATCTTGTTTACCTTCCTTAATTTTTTATTTGTTTCTCTAAATTTTTTATTGTTCTCCCTTACCTGAGATCTTGCATCCGTGACTGCGAATAGTATTGCGGTTATGAGGTAAGACTCTTATCATTTTTTTCCATATTTTCATCATCATAGTTATGTCATGACACTGATTAATTATTAGTAATAATAAATGCAGTTAAAAATGTTGCGATTAAAAATATGTATGTAGTACATTCTTCTCAACACAAAAAAAAAGAGTATGTAGTACATGAATCATTTCCTAAAATCTTACAAGCTTCAGATCGGATGGTAGTTATTTACAATGCGAATTATTAAAAAAAATTAAAAAGGATCTAATAGCCCAACTGACGGCAATGGTCAAATAATGCTAGTACGAAAACAATAATATGTTACATCTCTCTCGTACTAAAAATAATATAATAATAATAATAATAATACCAAATAGGTGAATTCTTTTTATTATTATTTTTTTCTCTCTAAAAGTGGTTTATATTCTAGCTCACCATTAAACCGATGCACATCGTGAGAGGTTTATAGTCTAGCTCACCATTAGACCAATGCACATCGTGTGACGTGGGTGAAGTTATTTAATTGTTTATTTATTAGCAAAAAGGTCAACAAAAATGAACTATGTTTTTATTAATTAATGTCATGTAAGTGAGATAGGGAATTAGCAAAGCTTGAGTCGCTTCTCAAAGGATTCAAGAGGTAGGAGTTTTTGGAAATGTGGTTTCTATATCGATAGGTTAATAATAATAATAATAATAATAATAATAATATATACCCACGGGAAAATTTGATAGTACAACCGTTGTATAAAGGTTATATCAAGTGACATATATTACAACTATTTATTTCTATCATCTCACATATGATAAAAATGTATTACGTGAAAAAGGTAAAAATAAAAGATTATAATGTGTACCACTTGATATAACCTTCTTACAACCGTTGCATCATAAAATCTCTCATACCCCATGACGAAGCATCCGAGCATCGTGGGAAATCGCGACTTGCTGAATCTCTGATCTGTATTCTAAAATTTATTTAGCCGTCTCAGCCCAATGATGCCATAACAAAGCATCGTCGGGGCATCTGATACCCCCAACGATCGATGCTTCACGATATCTATGTGTTAGTGTGTGAATCTATGTCAAAATTTCTACAGCTGTCCCTGCCGTACGATGCCCCCAACGATGCCTCACGATATCTATGTGTTAGTGTATAAATCTATGGTAAGGTTTAATACGAGGACTGCAAGGCCACTTTTTGTCCCATTATCCATTATACAAATTATACAGGTAATCCGATACCCTCTTAGCCGACCTTTGATTTTGATAACATGGTAAAAGTATTTTTTATTTTATTTATTTATTCAATTATTTATTTATTTATATTAGCCGTCCTTAAGTTCATTTGGCTCTTTCTCATCAAGCATTTATTCACCTTTCGGCCAATTCCTTTTATATAAATCCCTTTCTTCTCTTTTTCATGTATCTTCACACCTCACAAAATTCTTCAAATTCTCAAAAAAGAAAAAAAGAAAAAAAAAGACCCTCAATTTCTTGTGCCCCAAGAAATGGTTATGGAAGGCAATTTAGGAGAATTTATGAACAAAGAAAAAGGTGATATTGATGGAGTAATACAAGTTCCAAAAGTGGGAATGAGTTTTATATCAGAGAAAGATATGAGAGAATATTGTACAAAATATGCAGAATCTATTGGTTTTGATATAGCAAAAAGGAGCACAAAATGTGGAGATGATGGAAAGCAAAGGTATTTCTCATTGGCATGTTCAAGAAATGGGCATACTTTATGCACTTCAAAGAATTCAGTACACCATCAAAGGGCTTCATCCAAGACTAATTGCAAAGCCAAGATCAATGTTGCAGTCAAAGGTGATGATGTCTTCATGATTACGCGTGCCTTTCTCGAGCACAATCACGAGTTGACACCTGGCAAATCGAGGTACTTTAGGTATAATAAGGCTTTTAAGCCTTATCGTAAGAGAAAGTTGGATTTGAATGAGTTGGCTGCAACTAGTACTATACGTTTTAAGCGAAGCCTTAATTCGATACGGGTTGAAGCTAACATGAAATCTTGTGAGAAAGAAGAAGCTAAGAAGAAGCAAAAAGTTGAAGAACATACAAGAAAACCGCGGATGATGAACAAAGGCGATGTTGAGGCTTTAGTGGGTTTTTTCTCTAGTATGCAAGGTAAGGATCCAACCTTTTTTTATACTATTGATGTTGATGAAAAGGGTCGGATCAAGAACGTGTTCTGGGCGGATTCACGATGTAAGGCTGCGTATGAGTCTTTTCCAGACGTTGTCACATTCGACACGACTTATCTGAAAGAGCATTGTAATCTACCACTTGCTTCATTTTTTGGAGTCAATCATCATGGACAAGCCATCTTGCTTGGATGTGGTTTGGTTTTTAATGAAGATATCAAGACTTTTACTTGGTTGATGGCGTCGTGGATGACGTGTGTGCATGGACGATATCCGAAAACTATAGTTTTTGATGAAGGGAAAGTTATTCAATCAGCTATATCTAAAGTTTTCCCTCATTCAAATCATTGCTTGAATCTTTCACATATCATGAATAAAGTTGAAGGGGAACTAGAAGGGTTTCAAAAAGGAAAGGAAATTGAAAGAGCCCTTAAGAATGCGGTATATGACTCATTTACTTGTGGCCAGTTTAGAGAAACTTGGAGAAAAATCATTGAGGGGTATTGTCTAATCGATAACGAATTGTTGAAGTCGTTATACGAAATTCACAAATTATGGGTTCCGGTTTATGTAAAATCCGTATTTACGGCTGGAATATCACAAAAAGTTAAGGTAGCAAAGGAGTACTTTGATGGATTTGTTCATGATAAGACAACGTTGAAGCAATTTGTGGAGCAATATGAAAAAGCTGTGGAAAGAAACATCGAGAAAGAGAAAAACGCGGATTTTGCATCTTCGAGTTTCGTGCTTCCTACAATAACAAACCATCCGATCGAGAAACAAATGCAAAAAGTGTATACAAACGAGATATTCAAGCTCTTTCAAGAAGAATGGCGCGGTTTGATATTCTGTAACGCTTCTCTTTCAAAAAAGGACGAATCCATATCAACATTTGAGGTAACACAAGGCATATACAATGAAAATGGAATGTTCTTGAAGGAATTAACATGTGAAGTGGTTTACATGGAATCACATAGCCAAATAAATTGCTCATGTTGTGTATTTGAATCAAGAGGGATTTTGTGCAGACATATCATATCTGTACTAATGAAACGTAACGTACATGAAGTTCCATCATGTTACATTTTAGGAATATGGAGAAAAGACAATAAACGAAGGTATAAAGATCGTCTTAGACACGTGTCGGATTACATTAATGTATGCAATGTAAGAGGGATGTGATGTGATCCGTCCCGAGGCATTTTATTTGTTTTGTTTATTTTAATTTTCGGTGTTTTAATGAATAAAGCGGCCTTAGGCCCGTGTCAAAAGTTTCCCATATGTTAGTGTATTGGGTCAGGTGTTTATTTTTAGCAAATAATAGCCGTTTGGGCTTATTAGGGTTGATTTAGATTTGTTACCAAATAAAGTGGCGAAAATTACATTGTAATTTGTCCCACATCGGTTAGGAGATTGTCAGTATTTTATTTTGTAGCCTATATAAAGGCATTAAGAGTCATTGTAATCAACACACAAAGACAAATTTTGATAAATATATTTTATTTGAAGCTTTTAAAGCTTTGGTGAGTTTTCTCACGTTGGTGTTTGGTGGATTCCAACACCGTTGTTTGGTGGATTCCAAACGGGACTTATCGAGGTTGTGAGCGAACCTTGTGGGTGTCCATTATACCAAGGTTTTTGGCTACGGGTTAGCCAAGGGTCGCGGTGCTCGTTGTATTGGTGCCATCAGTCAAGTCCTCGGGCATTTTCAGATCTGATTCGGCTACGGTTCATATCGGCTACGGTTCACATCAGTTGGTATCAGAGAGTCGAATTCTTTTGTTGGAGCGGTTGAACATGAAGCAAGATCAACCACGTCACTTGAGCATTTAAAAGATATACGAGCAAAGACATATTTATCATGATCCATTTTTGGTGCATTGTCGTCCCTTTCGATTTTGTGGTTGCTGATTTTATATTTGTCCCCGCTCGTTTGTACAAGAGGTCTGGTTACTCAAGTGTTCACCTATTTACTTTTCCTGGATGTACTTCACTACGAGGGCCTACTCACATATGTTCGCCACGCTTATTATTTGATCCAGGTGGATTCGAGGACGAAATCCTTCCAACCGGGAGGAATGATGTGATCCGTCCCCAGGCATTTTATTTGTTTTGTTTATTTTAATTTTCGGTGTTTTAATGAATAAAACGGCCTTAGGCCCGTGTCAAAAGTTTCCCATATGTTAGTGTATTGGGCCAGGTGTTTATTTTTAGCAAATAATAGCCGTTTGGGCTTATTAGGGTTGATTTAGATTTGTTACCAAATAAAGTGGCGAAAATTACATTGTAATTTGTCCCACATCGGTTAGGAGATTGTCAGTATTTTATTTTGTAGCCTATATAAAGGCATTAAGAGTCATTGTAATCAACACACAAAGACAAATTTTGATAAATATATTTTATTTGAAGCTTTTAAAGCTTTGGTGAGTTTTCTCGCGTTGGTGTTTGGTGGATTCCAACACCGTTGTTTGAGTGGATTCCAAACGGGACTTATCGAGGTTGTGAAATGAACCTTGTGGGTGTCCATTATACTGGGTTTTTGGCTACGGGTTAGCCAAGGTCGCGATGCTCGTTGTATTGGTGCCATCGATCAAGTCCTCGGGCATTTTCAGATCTGATTCGGCTACGGTTCATATCGGCTACGGTTCACATCAGGATGTATGATGAGTTGAGTCCATATCTGTTTGATGTCCAACAAATAGCTATACAATCAAAAGAGAAATGTGAGCTTTTGAAGAAATTATTGAAGGAGGTGAAGGCAAAGATGCATCCACCGGATGGTATGTGTGTTAAGAATCATAGTGTATGATAGAAATATAAGATTTTTATTTAATAGATACATGTACCAAAAGAAAAAATATGCACAAGAAGAATTAGGTTTTAAGACATTAGATGTTGTTATTTTGCTGTGAAAAAAGAAATTTTCTTCTTTTGCAAAACCTTTATATTTTCATGTTACTTGTTTTCGTGTTGAGAATTAATGTTGCACCAATTTCTTGAGCCTTGATTGTAAAAATCGCATACAATGTAAATCGAGGGTTTCAACCTCAAAACTAGCTTTGAGGTTAGGGAATTTATTTGTAAATATGGTGGGTGTGACAACAGAAAGTCTCCGCATGAAACAAATAATAACTTTAACATGCCCCATAACACTGACCATAACAATTTTAACCTTTTTTTTACAATGACCTGAATAATTTTAACAGCTTTTTTACACTGAACCGAATGATTTTAACAGTTTTTTTACACTGACCCGAATGAACATTGCCATATTGTGGGTTTGACTTTGATAACACGATGAAAATACAAGCTCAAGAAACAAATAGGGTGAGAGACTTAATTAACTTCAACACCTCGATTTTGAGATGAGTGAAGTAAAAATTTAAATATACCGGGTGAAACAATATAAGTCTCTAACGTGAGACAAATAACAACTAATCAAATGACAACTTTAATGATCTGATCATATGAGACGGACCTGCCCAATATCGATATATTATGAGCGTCATGCACCTCGCAATAGTCACTTTAATTATCTTGATCAAAGTCGGTCCAGGGCTTGATGTGGTGTTGAACTCGTTAGACCCGTTTTAATTAGAAGATCCAAATTGAGTCTTTAAGTGTCATGAAGTGTATGAGATCCGGTCATATCCACGTTACAGTGCAATGAAACATGTAGCTTTTATTGTGCTTTGGTCACAAATTTTAAATGAAGTCCATCTTCAATAAAATTTAAGATAAAATATTAGACCTCCTATTTATAAAAATATATAACACCCTTTTGCCTCCATTTTTGAAATGTTTGACAAAAGTATGACATGATGATCTAAGATCACCGCTATAAAACCAATGGCATTTGGTTTGGTATATAATAAGGGATAGGCTTTTTTCACCTTGAAGTAAGTGTGCCGCATCTGAGACCAATTGACCCAGCTGATTCGGAGTTTGATCTGAATCGTGCATGCACAACCTAACTCTTATTTAGAGATAATACAGTCATAATCAAAGATGTAAACATAAGTTATGTGTTGAAACAACCCTTTAGACCCAACGTCTAAAGTGTCTTGACACAGCCAATTGTGGAGAAAATATTCTTCCTTAAGGAGAAATAACAATAGTATAAAGAAAATAAATTCTATTAAAACTAATTAGGAGAAAAACTCCACCAAAATGAAGATATTAATTTGTGTTAAAACACACCAGGACGGATTTTAGTAACAAGAAGCATTCCAACGATTTCCTTCAATTTTAAGTCTTTTTCATCAAACACACTTTTACGATATTGAAGATAAAGATATTAAAAATAGAAACATATATGTATGTTATTTGATAAAACCATCGTCCCAAAGCGTGTAGGGTGGGGTCAATGCTCCCCCCACTAACATCCAAGATTTTTATTTTTTTTTTATTTTTTTATATTGAAATGGTGTAGTTTGCTAATAGAAATGTAATAATTTCATTCGTTTCTCCGGCATTTCATCAGTTTTACTCCGGTATCCCAACAAGAAAAATTACTGCATACAACGATTATACTCTTAAAATTTTCATGCTGCAACCGTATAGTACTCCCTCCGTTTTTTTTATCTGTCACGTTTTAGAGTTCGCTCTGTTTTTATTTATCTGTTATTTTACATTTCCAATACTAAAACTCCAAAAGTCAATTTGACTCATTATTACCTGTGCATATATTCAAAAATCAAAGGAAAACTTAGTTTTTATAGATTTTTGTCCAGAAGGACAAAATTATCAAAAAATCGGGATAGAAGGAAACTGTAATTTAATAAGGACAAAAATAATAATTATGAAGAATAAATACAAGAATAAATGTGGAATAGAGTAAATATGAAGTAAGAATAATTGTGAAACACAAAGAACATTAACACGTGAAGTAATAATTTTAAAGTAACAATTGTGATTTTTGTTATTTATAATCGTGAAAATGTTCTTTTGTCATTCTTCCGCACTCCATTTATTAATTTTTTGTCATTCGGCTCCTTCCCTAGTTTTATATATATTTTAGATATATTAATTAATTTTTTAATCTGTGTGATTGTTTTCTCAACGACAGATAAAAAACGGAGGGAGTAACTAATAGGAACACATATTTATCGGTACAATTACAAGATTCTAGGCTTATTTAATTTATCTAGAATTACCTAGGATATATATTTATGAATATATTTAAGTACAACTTTAAATATAAATATGTATTGCTATTAGTAACAAGGGAAATGTGAAGGTTATAATACATATTGAACACAAATTATATTATCACCAAATAGCTTAATGTGGTATACAATTATCAGATAGACACAGTCAAACAGAATTATGAATTAATGGAAGGTTTTACTATGTCAAGAAGGTATCAATTATAGCATCTGTATGTTTAGACAAATTGGTCTCGCATTCAAAGCTTTTGGTACCACTAACCGGCATATTTATGCTGCTAGATTTGACAACTTACAAAGGACACATAAATAGAACTTGAAAAAGAAATTAAAAAAAGGGTGAGAATTATATATATGAGTATTTCACAATGCAATCATTCTTGCTTTGATTTTAAAATGGTTACCTAAATTAGTTTATTCATTATTAACAATGTGGGATACGACACGATACTTATACCCCTCCTAATGAACTGCAAGCGTCATCAGCATAATCCAGGGCGGACCCAGCATGGTAAGGGGTTCATGGACTCATTTAAATTTTCGGACGAAATTACTAATATATCCCTTTAATAATATTAAAAATGTGTATGTATATTATTTCAGACAATTGCCAGTGTAATTATCCATTTTGTTCAACCGGTTGAAGTTTTATTACTACTTATTATAATATCACGGGTTCGAAAATTGTCTATTGAATTCTCATCCGATATCTAAGTGTGAGACATAAAGATTTTGTCAACTAGGGTTAACCCTTTTAGACCAAACGAGGACGACGGTCTCAGGGTTTGGGAGCGTTACACTTGATATCAGAACCGACTATCAAACAAGACTAAATGTCACACCGTGAGAGACGGTGGGGCCACCTCTAGATTCATCTGGTATGAACGAGTCTGAGACAGATCATGACGAGGACGCCAGAATATAATGTCACACATAGTTAAAGTAACAGAATTCTCGTCCCCGTATAAGTGTGAGACATAAATGTTTTGTCAATTCGGATTAGTCCTTTTAGACCAAGCACGGACGACGGTCAAAGTATTTGACCGGATCTCTTATGGCTCACTTAGTGTTACCAGACACGGGATTTAGAGGCGTTACAGTTCTTAATTTCTTGCGTGGTGCCGCACGTTATGGAAATCGTTTTCATGTTTGGGATGTCATTCGAAAGGTGGGGACCTTCTAATCATGGGGCCTCGAGTTTGACCGCTACGTCAAAACCTCATCGGCGTCACGATTTATTTTTTGAAAAATAAAAGAGCGTAATTTAATTTGCTTTAACTATTTTGTAGAAATAAATTTTTTTTTAATTTCTTTTTGCATAGATTATGATAACTAAGCACATACGAAGCTAATAAGAAGGTTTAGGAGGGGTAAGTCCTCTCTGAGAATTATTTTTTTATACCAAAATTACTTATATAATTCAATCCAACAGTGCTTTTTCCGGAAGAAAAGTGTTTGAATGCCCTGTGTTATTTTCTCCTTAATTAGTGATCATGTATTGTAGGTTTGATTCATACTTTTGTTTTTTATGGTGCTTTGTGGCTGATCGTACTTTGTATTTTTCTAACACATTGATAGATTCTTAATAAAATGCTCTATGCTGTAAAAATAATATTAATAAAAGAATCATAGAGCATTTCACATGTCAGTAAGGTATAATTATACTTGTTTATATGTAAGTTGGATGGACATTAAAATTAAATACCGGTACCATTAATTGGTATATCCATTCTACTAGTCCACACAACTGACAAACGGCATTCGAATACAGAGTCAAAATGGATTAAGAAAGAGAAAAAAAAATGTATACTACCTCATTTTCAAAATATAATTCATCTTAGATGTTTTTACATTGATTAAGAAAGTTGTTGAGTGTCATGAATTTGATAGTTAATGTCTAAAATGCCTTTTGACAATCATTAATACAATAGTTGTTAAGTAATGAAAAGTGGTTTGATTAATAATAAATTAGGGATAAGATTGAGAAAAAGTAATAAATATTACATTGGTAATATAGAATGACTTATATTGTGAGACAAACAAAAAGTGTATGATGACTGTATTTCGGAACAGGAGTAGTAATACGGTGTAATTTGAGTGGTAACACGAAAACAAATTCGAACATAGAATGAAGACATTAATAGCGTTTTTACACTTTTTACCAATAAAAATACACTAATTTTCGAATCTCGATGGAGACACTGATTCTCCTTCAACTTGGGCCCGCTGTCCGCCCCTGGTGCGCCCCAGGTGCGATTACACAATAAGTAAGAGTTATCAATCAATTATTAAAATTCTCACAGTAGTCAAAATACACTGAACCATTGATAAATTTAAATATGAGTAATGATAGAGGCACAACTAAAGTTACACAACGGATGACACAACGTGATCTCCAACCCTTGATTTTAATGAGTGTTAATTTGATTGTGATATAGACTCACCAAAATCAAGGGTGGGAGATCACGTTGTGTCATCCGTTGTGTAACTTTGGTTGTGCCTCTATCATTACTCTTTAAATATTCCACTTATGTTGGAAATAGAGTGTTTGAGGACCCTTTAGGTGGACGAGAAATATTTGTGTGCGCTGTCTCCATAATACGTGTAGAAAGATTATGAACCATACTGATTTAATCATTATTTAAATCAGATGATCTCGATTGTTTCACCCGTCATTTCACCTAAAAATACACTCTCCACACAAGTATTTCCCTAGATGGACCGGGTTCCACATTTTTTTTCCCGAAAGGTCCGCATTTGTTTTAATCAACATTTAAAGTTGGAATTCTAATAACACTAGTCTCAAATCTCAATATAATGCTCTATGTAGTTGTTGTTGTAGTCAAAGTTTGTTAAATTTTTGCAGAGATTTTGCAGTCTGATTTACAGCACGCTCAAGATAATATTTAGATTTTAATACTCTATGACTACTTGTCTAATACGTTTTCTAGAATTTATGTGACGAAAGGAATAAAAATTATGATTCAAGGTTAAGTATTAGATTAACAAGACGGTAAACTCTCGAGGATCATCAACATCAAATCCCGCTTCTGGTAAAGAATTGGGCGAAAATGTTAGACTCGATCGGACCCAATTCATAGGATACAAAGTAGAAATTCCAATCTAACGTACGAAGATGTTAAGCACTCTACATTAATATAAAATTAATGTAGCATTATACTCACGAATCTTATGAACAATGAAAATGCATGTTTTTGGGACTAAGCAAAAACTAAGCCAGCTGATGTAAGTTAATTATATGATATATTCAGACACATTAATTGGCATTTCAGAGTTGAAATGTATATATATATATATGTACATTGATTTTGACCACAAATCACACTATTTACACTTTAGTATGTATTTTATACATATGTTTTTAAATACACTCAAATTATATACATTTTGATGGATTTTAGCAACTTTTGCCTTCAGGTATATGCTCGGTATTTTCACACTTCATTGGAAGATTATAGGTTCTGTCGAACCCATCAACTGAGAAATTTACGGTGAAAAGTCGTTTTTGATTTTAAGATGTGTGCGCCCGAATTTGAAGGATTTATATGCCTCAACCTGAAGAATTTGTCAACACTAAACATCCATAGTATGTGTGCAATCTAAATAAATCCCTCTATGGATTCAAATCGACACCTAGAGCCTGGTTTGATTCTTTGACATCACATATGTGTGCTTGGGGTTCCACTTAATTAATCCATTTCCGATTCCTTTTTTTTTTTTTTTTGTATTTAAAAGGCCTAATCAAATTATGTATGTATTAGTGTATGTAGATGATATTTTGGTGACAACAAGCTCTCAAAAATGGTGGAAAGATTCATTGCTATTCTTAACTCCAAGTTCTCCTTGAAGGATCTTGGACATAAACCAGGTAGTGAGGAACTTGAGGAATTGACGGACTTGCATGTACTTGCTTGACTGGTAAATGATGCACACATGATCTTGAACAAGTAACTATTGCTTAAATATACCTATATAAATGACATGAATTTTCTAAATGTGAAAAGATAATTCATTCATGATTTTAAGACTTGTTATAACACTCTCACACACGGCTCGTACCAGCCTTTTGCTGACGACTCTCTTTTCTTTTCCTTTTGCTCTTTTGTTCGTGTTGTTTTTTTTATTCTATAAATAAACCAGGTAGTGCATCCAGAGAAAAGAAAGAAAGGAGACCGAAGAGATTGGTTAAAAGGTGTAGCTGATATTACTCATGGCACGAGATGACGAAGATCATACTATACATTTCTTTTAGCTGGTTAAAGTTGTGGTATTCTTAAATGTTGTAATTCCTTTAAATCAATAATGTAGAAATGTACACTTACTTATGGATCAATAAAACATTGGGGTTTTAGTAAAGTATTTGCGATAACATCGCACTCTACTCTTAGAATAATCCCAGTGACCCTAGGGGTCGGGAGTGGGCCGTTGCATGCGTCACACTACATGTGCATCACAGTAGAATCGACATTAAAAAACCTGTTTTTAAAGCCAAAAAACGATGCCTCGTAGATGCATTGTGAGAATCGATCTTTGGAAAGTCGGTTTTCGGCTCCGTAACCGACTTTCATAATATCGATTCTGTGTAATCGATGTTGTGCACCGATAAAATCTGTGTGTTGCAAATAATAGCCTCAAATAATATCCGGGAGTAAGGAGCTTTCCTCAATGCACGCACTTGAAGGAAATATTATGTTATAAATTGAGCCAATTGGTCATACCACTGATATCATCTTTATACAAATATATATATACTCACACCATTCTTCAATATATATATATATAGAAGGAAATGTTGAAACTAGTTCACTTCATCTTGTTCATTTCCCTCATTGTCTCTCTTCAAACAGCTAGAGGATAACCTATAGTCTGTGACACACTTGAGTGTGATGGTGTAATTGTGTTGCAGTTTTTGCGGGTTTTTTTGCTACTTAATTATAATAATAAAATGTTACTGTATGTTTGAAGGTAATCTGGATGTGTTTGTAATCCGTTTATAAATTTTCTGAAGTTTATGCTTATTTAAGTTCGGCTTGTGAACTTATTTTGAATTTTTCAATTTTATGAATTTCGAAGTGAATGAGCTATATATGCATGGCGTTGAAATTCCTGATAATTTAATTTTTTGATATTCCTAGTCATATATGGTTGTTTGAACATTGACTAGCTGAGATTTCAGAAGATTGTTATAGCTGAGATTCTCGCAGAAAAAGAAAAAGAAAAAATCACACTTGTTCTAGGATCATTTTAAAATTTGCAAAAAAAATTATTAAAACACAATGATAGGGTTACCATATATCTGATCACTTCTACCTTGCATGCAGCTACTAGTTAATTTTATTTGCAGATCTCACTACATAGTGACATAATTCTGGATGCTGAAATGCCTCAAGTCTGTATTTGCCAGCGCTAATTGAGCCATAAAACATTCGGTTAACTGCTTAAACTATTGTCATCGCTTGACCTAAATGAGTTAACCAGAATTGTCAAAACATTTATGTCTCACACTTATATGGAGTAGAGAATTCCACTACTTTAACTATGTGTGGGACATTACATTCTCCCCCCTTATAAGCAAGGGACGTTCTCGCAAGGATTGTTCCTGAACTCGTCCCTACCAGAGGTAACAAGAGGCAAACCTTACACCGTATCTTACGGACCTAGCCAAGAATGTTCCCGAACTTGTCCCTACCAGAGGTACAAGAGGCAAACATTACACCGTATCTTACGGTGCAGCGCATAGTTCCGTCTGGTAAACGGCTCTGATACCAATTCGTAACGCCCGAAACATGGGTATGACAACGCTAATTGAGCCACAAATGATCCAGTTTACTGCTTAGACCGTCTTCTTCGTTTTCCTAAAAGGGTAAACCCGAGTTAACAAGTCATTTATGCCTTAGACTTATACGGAGGTGATGGTTCTCCCACCTTAGCAATGTGGGATATTACATTCTACCTCTACAAGCAACTGACGTCCTACCAAGACTTTTCCCTGATTCGTCCACCAGATGCTTCTGGAGGTGAACCTTACACCATTTCTTATGGTGCATTGTAGTTCCATCTAGTAGTCAGCTCTGATACCAATTTGTTACGCCCCCAAACATGTGTTTGGAAGCGCTAATTGAGGCATAAAGGATCCGGTTAACTGTTAGACCGTCGTTCTCGTTTGGCCTAATCCCTGAATTTAGACATTAACCATCAAATTTATGACATTCAACCACTTTCTTAATCTGTGTGAAAACACCTATGATGAATTATATTTTACAACGGAGGTAGTATATATATATATATTCCTCTAAAACCAAGATCACCCTATTTAGTGGATTCGCTGTTGGAGGCATTGTTTGAGGGCACACAAGTTCTTGCATTAGTTGTTGGGAATATTTTTGATGATTTTAAAACCATCCTTCATCATGTCTATATATTTTGTTAAGATCATGCACTTATCGTTGTACTAAAACCAATTGATAGCAGTAAAGGCGCTACTATATTTCTTTAGGCATTCAAGAGTGTTGGCAATCCCTCCCAACATATTTCCATGCCTATATACTTTCATGCTTAGGAAGTCAAAAATTACCCAAGTCTTTCGAAGGAAACCTTGTGTCAGGTTGCCAAGGATCATATTCCTTTAGCAGTTTTGGTAGGGCAGTCATTGTATTAATTCTAGAATCCTAGACTCACCTTGACTGTTAAACAATAATTCAAAGGCGTGCCAAACCTCGTACGAAGTGGATCGAGCTACCAACCACTTCAATAAGAACTTGTGTAAACATGCATGGAAACGACAAGGTTTCGTACCAAACATGTTTCCATTAAGTTTGTAGCATTTAATAACAAGTAGAATAGTGCACTTTCAGAGTAGGTAATTGTTTCGATCAAGCTTTGAAGATGCAGCTTTGGTTATGATTTCCACGAAATGGAGATGCAGAAGCGGAGGGAAGATATATATGGAACTTGGTTTCTCATCAGTGTAGGAAAATTGAACTCAATTCTGAACTTTTTTTTATAAAAAATATATTTTTGTTCAAAAAACAAATAATGTACATTATGTAAATTTATAACATATGACATCATTCACCTCATGATCTATAACATACATGCATATAGACTTTAATGATTTAGGAGACTTTAATGATCCATAGGGAGCATCTTTGCCTTCACCTCCATTAATAGTTCTTTCAGAAGCTGGCATTGCTCTTTCGATTTTATAGCTTTCTTTGGAACATCAAATATCGATAGATTTAACTCGTCATACAACCCTCTTTCGTTGCATACATCAATGGAACTTCGTTTATAGTCTTTTCTCCATATTCCTAAAATGTAACACGATGGAACTTCATGTACGTTACGTTTCATTAGTACAGATATGATATGTCTGCACAAAATCCCTCTTGATTCAAATAAACAGCACGAGCAATTTATTTGGCTATGTGGTTCCTTGTATAGCACTTCACATGTTAATTCCTTCGAGAACATTCCATTTTCATTGTACACACTTTGTGTTACCTCAAATGTTGATACGGATCCGTCCGCTTTTAAAAGAGAAGCGTTACAGAACATCAAACCGCGCCATTCTTCTTGAAAGAGTTTGAATATGTCGTTTGTATACACTTTTTGCATTTGTTTCTCAATCGGATGATTTGTTATTGTAGGAAGCACAAAACTCGAAGATGCAAAATCCGCGTTTTTCCCTTTCTCGATGTTTCTTTCCATAGCTTTATCGTATTGTTCAACAAATTGTTTCAGTGTTGTATTTTCATGAATAAATCCGTCAAAGAATTCCTTTGCGATTTCAACTTTTTGTGACATTCCTGCCGTAAATATGGATTTTACATAAACAGGAACCCATAATCTCCTAATCTCGTATAACGATTTCAACCATTCATTATCGATTAGACTATACCCCTCAATGATTTTTCTCCAAGTTTCTTCAAACCGGCCACAAGTAAATGAATCAAATACCGCGTTCATAAGAGCTCTTTCGATTTCCTTTCCTTTTTGAAGCCTTTCTACTTTCCTTTCAACTTTATCCATAATATGCGAAAGATTTAAGCAATGATTTGAATTAGGGAAAACTTTGGCTACAACTGATTGAATAACTTTACCTTCATAAAAAACTATAGTTTTCGGATATCGTCCATGCATACACGTCAGCCACGACGTCATCAACCAAGTAAAAGTCTTGATATCTTCACTAAAAACCAAACCACATCCAAGCAAAATGGCTTGTCCATGATGATTGACTCCAAAGAATGAAGCAAGTGGTAGATTACAATGGCCTTTTAGATAAGTCGTGTCGAATGTGACAACATCTGGAAAAGACTCATACGCAGCCCTACATCGTGAATCCGCCCAAAACACGTTCTTGATCCGACCCTCTTCATCAACATCAATAGTATAAAAAAAGGTTGGATCTTTACCTTGCATACTAGAGAAAAAACTCACTAAAGCTTCAACATCGCCTTTGTGAATCCGCGGTTTTCTTGTATAATCTTCAACTCTTTGTTTCTTAGCTTTTTTCTCATAACATTTCATGTTATCTTCAACCCTTTTGGAAGAAGTAAAACTTTTTTTGAAACTTATAGTACTAGCTCCATCAATCTCATTCAAATCCAACTTTCTCTTACAATAAGGCTTAAAAGCCTTATTATACCTAAAATACCTTGCTTTTCCGGGTGTCAATTCATGATTATGTTCCAGAAATACACGGCTAATCATAAAGATTTCATCACCTTTTACCGAAACGTTGATCTTTGCTTTGCAGTTAGTCTTAGATGAAGACCTTTGATGGTGTAACGAATTCTTTGAAGTGCATAAAGTTTGCCCATTTCTTGAACATGCCAAAGAGAAATACTTTTGCTTTCCATTGTCTCCACATTTTGTGCTTCTTTTTGCTATATCAAAACCTGTAGATTCCGCGTACTTCGAGCAGTATTCTCTCATCTCTTTCTCTGATAAAAAAGTCATTCCAACTTTCGGAAGTGAGACTGCTAGATCTCCCTTTTCTTTAGCATTTTCT
Organism: Gentiana macrophylla; assembly: GCA_026214975.1. Classification (NCBI taxonomy): domain Eukaryota; kingdom Viridiplantae; phylum Streptophyta; class Magnoliopsida; order Gentianales; family Gentianaceae; genus Gentiana; species Gentiana macrophylla. The sequence goes on along the minus strand of CM047809.1, from coordinate 127,407,438 downwards.
TTCAAATATTCATTATTTTCGCCGAAAATCATACATGGAAAAGTGAATTCCATCAGGGTTTTCTATGAGATGTTGTAAACTGAGAGCTATGATTCTAAATAGAGAGATATAGTAGAATGATGGTTTCTTGGGAGAGAGGTAAATTTTAGGAGTGATGTGAAGAGAAGAAGAAGGAGAAGAGGAGAATATATGGAAGGCTGTGATATGTAATTTAGCTAATTGGAAGGTTATGAAGAATAGGAAATAATTAGCCGAAAGGCGACTAGATGCTTTTATGGGAAAAGACAAATCGCAAGGCGGTCAAGAAATGAAAATTATTCTACCCAAAAAATACTACCTCTTAAATAATTGTTGTGTTTTGTAACGCAACCAAAACCCCGGGTTTGGTAGCGTTAAATAAGCTATAACAGATACGGTCAATTGTTTAGACAGTCATCATCATTTGGTCTAAAAAATCTAACTCGAATTTTCAAGATCTTTATGAATGTCTCACATTTATAAAAAGATAATGTGATTCTCCTGCATCTAATAGGATATATATCACATTCTCCCCCTCCCCCCCCCCTATAAACAACTGGCATTATCGTCAGAATTTGTCTCAGACTCGTCCCTACCAGAGAAATTTAGATGTAGCCCCACCGTCTCTCACATCGTGGTACTTAGTCCCGTCTGGTAGTCGGCTTAAATTCCAATTGCAACTCCTTCAAAACCCCGGGTCTGGTTGCTATATATAACATTCTCCCCCTTATAAGCAACTAGCGTTATCGCTAGGATTTGTCCTAGACTCGTCCCAACAGAGGAATCTAGATAATGCCCCATCGTCTCTCATGGTGTGGCACTTAATTAGTCCCGTCTGGTAGTCGGCTTTGATACAAATTGTATCGCCCCCAAAATCCCGGGTCTGGTAGCTAGAGGAATCTAGACGTGGCTCTCACCGCCTCTCACGGTGTGGCACTTAGTCCCGTATGATAGTCGGTTTTGAAACCAATTGTAACACCCCAGAAACCCCGGGTCAGGCAGCACTAAGTGATCTATATAGGATCCGGTCAACTGCTTAGACCGTCGTCTTCGCTTGTTCTAAAAATGCTAACCCGCGTTTTTTTATGTCTCACACTTATATGGATGTAATGCGCTTCTCCCACATCCAGTGTGAGATATCACACAAGGAGATGGTGATACAAAGGCAGATTCAGTCCTTGGATCTTCCACCGTCATTCTATCGTGAGCGATTTGATAACCCTTCCAGGAAAAAAAATGATTTCTCAAAAGATTTTTTTAGAAGGCGGTTTCTTGATTTCTTGAAACTGATGTTATCTATTTTTGCGTGGGATACGAAACCGTGCGATGTTGGAATATGTATTTTTTATAAGGATAAGATAAAGAAAAAACTGATGATTTGTTAAAGTCTGATAATTAATACTTACTTCCAAATTTCGTCCGATGGGGCACTTTTTCCCAATCAGCAAATCCACGCAGCGCCAGCATGTATAACTGATCAGAAAATTCTAAATTATTTCTTCAGTATCAAGATGTGTCCTGAAATTAGGACGTTTTCTTTAACTTATTAGACTTAATTACTAAATTAGAATTGTATGAGATCAAAATTTATACCGCCCATAATCATTAGACAAAGCTTAAATTCAGTCATTATTAGCACTAAGGAGGAGCTCAGAATTTGGGCCCAAGGAAAATATGGAGCTCTCTCTTCAAAATTGAAAAGGCTCGAAAAACAGCTAGATGGTCTATTTAAGGACAGAAATTACAATGCCCATGAAGATAAATTTTTGCTAGAAGAGATTGAAAACGTGTTGATATTAGAAGACGAATTTTGGCGAACACGGGGTAAAGCGGAGTGGTTGGCTTCATTGAATAAAAACACAAATTTTTTCCACCGTAGAGCATCCTCTAGAAAGGAAAGGAACACCATCAATGAATTAATCGATGAGCATGGCCGGAGCTTAACAAATGGGAGTGATATTTTGAATGAAGCAGCAAGGTACTTCAACGAACTTTTCGAATCAAATGGGAATGTTAATTCTCTACCCTCTGGTCTCACTTTCAGCCAATTAATAGAAAGAGATTATGAGAAATTGTCAATTCCGTTTACGAATGATGAAATAAAGAGAGCTCTTGTGCAGCTTTCAGCAAAGAAGTCCCCGGGTCCTGACGGTATGCATATGGTGTTCTTGCAAAAGTACTTGAACGTGGTAGGCCCTCAAACTCGGTGTACAAACTGCTCTCCAAAACTCTGGCAAACCGTTTGAAAACAGTGATGAACCATGTCATCTCCCCGACCCAATCAGCATTTGTGAAAGCAGGCTTATTACAGTTAATGTGATTGCGGCTTTTGAAGCTTTCCACTCAATGAAGCTGGGAAAGAAATGACGCCATAATCACTTAGCCTTAAAATTAGATATGATGAAAGCCTTCGACCGAGTGGAATGGGGTTTTTTGCGAAATGTTATGGAGGCTATGAATTTTCCCTAACGATAATTAATTTGGTAATGTCATGCATTTCAACTTCCTCATATCAGGTTCTGGCAAACGGAAATCCCTCACCCCAGATTCATCCTACTCGGGGTATTAGGCAGGGAGACCCTCTCTCTCCCTTCCTATTTATTCTTTGTGCCGAAGGATTTACATCTATGATACATAGTGCTACAAATTATGGGTCTCTTCGTGGGGTTTCCTTCGGCAGAAATAATCCTTGCGAGTTGAGCCATCTGTTATTCGCTGACGACAGTCTCATTTTCTCAGAGGCATCTATTGAGGCTTGTACTGCTATAAGTGATATCATGGTAAATTATGAACAACTCTCGGGGCAGAAGATAAATTTAAGCAAGTCATCGATCTATTTTAGTAAGGGCGTCAAGCAGAATGTTCGAATAGAGCTCTCTTCTCTTATTAATGTACCATTTGGAACAAACTAAGGAAAAATATTTGGCTCTTCCTTTTGTGATCGGTAGAAGCAAGACACAAATTTTCGCATATATAAAAGACTGCATCCACAAGAAACTCAACAGCTGGAAATGTAGGTTTTATCCGTAGCAGGAAAAGAAATTCTTATCAAATTAGTAGTGCAGGCTCTTCCACAATATGTAATGCAGTGCTTCGCTTTGCCAAAGTCTTTAATTTCTCGCTTTGAAATCAAGATCCGGAATTTTTTTTTTGGGTCTCAACTGACGGGAATGATAAAATACATTGGAAGTCATGTGAGGTTTGTTGTAGAAATAAATCTGATGGAGGTTTGGGATTTCACGATCTTGAATGTTATAACCTGGACCTATTAGCTAAGCAAGCTTGGAGAGTCCTCACTAAACCATCTTCCATATCAGCTCGTGTCTTGAAAGGCAAGTATTTTGAAACATGAGAGTTCAAAGAAGCATTCACTACCGCGAACCCCTCGGCTATTTAGCGTAGTATATTGAAAGGAAAAGACCTAATCTTTAAAGGGCTAAGATGCCGTATCGGTAAAGGCGATCAAGTAACAATTGGAGAAGATCCGTGGCTGGCCCTATTTCCTTCCTTCCGGGCCCACCCTTTATCGCTTGAGTTTTTCTTTGAAAATGTGAGTTTCCTAATAACACCACAAACTAGAAGATGGAAATTGAATGCTATTAATTCTCACTTTAATCCGCTTGAGGTTGAGAAGATTCTTTCTATCCCCTTACCGTGTGGTCCTCGGGATGATAAGTTCATGTGGCATTTCTCAAATAACGGTGTCTATATAGTAAAAACAGGATATCATCTAGCTCTTGAATTAATATATCAGGCGGCTAATAACCACCATTCTTCAAGTTCTAATTCTAGAGGGAGGACTTGGAATTTTTTTGTGGAATTTCAAGGTAAAACCGCGAATTAAGCACTTTATATGGAAGCTCATGCACAATTGCTTACCTACAGCAAAAGGTCTGCTAAGTAGGGGCATAGGTGATGGAAGGTGTCAAGTGTGTGATTCAGTGGATGAGACTACTTGGCAATGCTTATTTGAATTCGAGATTCCTCGAGCTAGTTGGAAGAATTATTATAGGGGGTTGATAACGTCGAAATTATCTTGGGTAAATTAGCGGTTATTTGTAGTGGATATCTAGCTGTGATTTATGTATGAGAGTGGTGGTGTGAGGTGGAGCTAGAGAACTCCGGCGGTGGTGAGTGGTGGTGCAATGTAAGTAAAGAGAGAGCAATTAAATGGGCATAGTTTTGCCTTGTTTTATATATATTCCACTTGGTTTATGAATGTTACATGGAGCCCTATTTATAGGGTGAGAACCAACTTATATTCAACATAATTACAACAAAGGACATAGTACGACTTAATCCGGCGGTGGCTAGTGTTGGAATAGTGTCCTAAAACCAATCGGGTTGGACCGGATCCGACCGGGTCGGATCATTTCTACTATTTCTTTATGTTTATACATATATTAAATGGCTTTTCTGTTGTAATATATTTGTTCTTTTAGTGAACCAATTTTGAATTGTTATATGATAACGTCCTTAGTATTAAATTGTGATAGAGAAACCATGATAGGCGATTATGGTTGATGAGATCTCTAATCACTGTAATAAGTTTGATACTTAAATGTCTCTAGGCTGATGTACTATTAAACAGGACATTGATAGTATAAACAGACTAGCACATATTAGATGTCTTCTGTCTTTAAGGGCAGGGATAGATCTCGTCTATCGAAGTGTAGAGACACTTGGACTGTACGTGGACGTGTATTAGAGAATGCGTACGTTAGACTGACCCACTTACACAGATAAGTGTCACACTATGTAGCGGTTGTGTAATTATCCTTAGGATCGGAGTCTTCATGGCATCACGGTGTGGATTGTCATGATTTGACACTATTGAGGTTTCCCCTAGCCACGGGGCGATCATGCGGTAGTGATTGGGTGTGATACTGAAGCATGCGGAGTATACATGATTGGTCGTCTGGGAATCGCGTATCCTATGATTGGGATCGAATATCCGAAATGGCCTTCTTATAAGGAATGTCTTACTCTCGTGAATCTTTGCAAAGTGGGAGTAAACGAGTTGCTTCGAGAGATGATGATATCCAGATTATAAGATACGGTCGTTGATGTTTTGACACTCGACTAACGACCGTATGGATATTATTACATCGATAGGATTGTAAGTTACACGGTAACTGTTTCACATGAAAGGTAGTAGTCATTGCATTTGACTCTTCCGATGATTGGGGGTCACGGTGTGTTGCTAGACGCTATCCCGTGATCGTTAGGCATGAAGGGCATTTTCGTAATTTACATTTTGTGTCTACGGCCAACATATTCGGAAGCCTCTCGGGTCACACACATATGAACATCTAGCCGGATTAAAATGTGGTTATAGTTGATAACCAACTAAGGTAAGTTTATCTCGTACTATAAAGGTTATAGTGGTAAATTAATATGCTGGTATTTATTTATTATGAATAAATTAAATACAAGATATTAATAATATTATATTAATTGAAGAATATTCTGGATGCCAATTTATTGGCTAAGGTGGCGCAATTTGTGTGTATAAGATACACTTGGATTGTGCAATTTAATTAATAGTGTTACTATATAGTTGATATAGGTGATGAGATCTCAACTAAATATTTGTAAGGCTGTTATCCTTAATATTTGTGGTTGTTCTAGACATAGTCTCTCTGGAAGGAAAGCGTGTAACTAAACGTCATTCTGATGATGTTGAACCATATGATTATGAATCATGTGGGTTATACGTATCTTATCCAAAGAGGACTAAAATACCCTATTATGAAAAGGTTGTAAAATCTAGAAAAATTATCTAAAGCCTAAACATACCGATGTTTGTTGGCTTGTGACAATTAATGTTTATTAGTCTCTACGACTATTTTTAGAAATAGTCAAGTGTACTCAGTGAAGTGCATAATTCGAAAAGCCCGAAAAGTTCGAGCTAGTACGAATATGAGATTGATGAGCTACTTAGGAATTAATCTTCAATTGGATTGAAGTAATTAATACCTGAAGGGTGTTTCAGAAGTCGTCTGAAAAGGAATAAGATTTTCCCTTGAATGATACCATCTTTGGGATACGCAATTAGATTGTGTTCCCAAATGGAAACAACACTTTATATGATAAAGGTGTGATGCAAGCCATGCGAAGTACCCCTTACCCGTTTCGGGATAGTGCCCTTATACTTAACCGAGTTCCAAAGAATAATGGTTGAATAAATTCCATATTAGATATGGAAGAAGATAATGTCGAATCTATCTTAACCGATGATTTGAAGTTGACATAGGCAATGTCAGAAAGGCTTGGAGCCTAGTACGACATATGCAACTTTGTGGAATGCCTTAGCAAGTACGATGGATATTATCTACTTGTCCGTGGAGCAAAATGTTTGTCTCCAAACATGCTGTCTTCTAGAGGAAGTGTTTCTTCCAAAAGAAACAGTGGGAGTAGATTTAGATCTCAAATGTAGTTTGAGGACCACAAAATATATTCAACCAATGGAACATGAGCAGACGCCGCAAAGCGATGAGGTGTAGAACACTGCTCAGTGCACACAAAAGTTCTGCAAGTCTGTGGATAACCTCAAGCCTGAAAAGGCTGCCGGCATGTTCATCTTGAAGAATGAATATCTCACGACTTAAGAAGGAATGTTTGAAAGGTAAGATTGAGAGATATGGCCAGGAGCCATAATATCTGAATTAGATTCCATCAGTGACAACCAGGTTATGAACCTAGTCTGTCTTACCTATAGGGAATGTCCCTGTAAGGCTGAGCCCAGTTCTATTCAGACTATGCTTGTTGTAACTTCGTATCATGGCTATATGATAGTGTTGAAGACGTTGGGCATACAGCTCAATGTTCATAGAGGATAACATGATATGTGAGCCCACGAGATCCATTTATGGACTCAAACAAGTTTCTCTAGATGATTTCTTTGTTTGACAATCAAAGGAGTCTGACTTAGTCAAAAGAAGGATACGCCCATGTGCAAGATGGATAGTGGGAGTATGTTACGATTTTTGAGTAAGGTATTGGATATATCTCTCAAGAATTGTCACCCTATGTCACAGTCAATTAATGTTTGGTAGTTCAAGGTCTTTACGAAAGCACTTGGATTAGCAGCTCTTATTCTAGAAATAAGAATCTATAGCGATAGATTTAACTGCTGTTAGATTATAGTTTAATTATATAGATGTGATGCTAAAAGAAGTTTAGCATAGATCGCGAGATTTGTCTATGTTAGGACATTGGTCATAAAGATAAGGTGAAAGATGATGCTTATGGAAGGTTTCCTTCGCTATTGCGATAGGAACCATCATAAAGGTATTGCCGGATGTTCATAGTCCATGAAGAGTCATGAGCAAGTATGAAAGTAAATCTAGTGAATGTCGAGAATATTCTTAAACAAGTTAAGGAAGAGTTCCTAGTTTATCGAAACTTGGAATTAGATAAATATAGTTATACAGACGTATATCCTAAGTCTTATAAAGGCGAGTGGGAGCTACTGTCTGGGTTCGCAATCACTTTGATTAAGTGATACAGTGAGCTGGAAATGTTCTAGCATATGGGTCACTGTAAATTCTACAACTAGGCCAAAACACAGTAGTGCCTTGGAGGCGCAAATGAGCAAAAGATACATGGATCTGAAGGTTCATTCCTCGAACCTTGTACGGTTCTTCCACCTTTTCTATATAGCTGATATAGTAAGTGGATTCATTGCTTGAAGCAAGGACCAGGGTCTCGTCGGAGATTCGTGTGTGTGTTGAGGCGGTTCCTTTGACTTGGTCATTTGGAACATGATATGAAGATACTTTGAGTCCCCACGGATAGCGATCCGTTCATGGCTAGGGCTGGTTGTGAGTATTGCATGAGATTCTTGTGTTTCAACTTGGTCTTGTGTGTGCGAGTGATTGGTTTTAGGCCAAGTGGGAGATTGTTGGAATAGTGTCCTAAAACCAATCGGGTTGGACCGGATCCGACCGGGTCTGATCATTTCTACTATTTCTTTATGTTTATACATATATTAAATGGCTTTTCTGTTGTCATATATTTGTTCTTTTAGTTTACCAATTATGAATTGTTATATGATAACGCCCTTAGTATTAAACTCGTGATAGAGAAACCATGATAAAGCGACATGGTTGATGAGATCTCTAATCACTTTAATAAGTTTGATACTTAAATGTCTCTAGGTGATGTACTATTAAACAGGGCATTGATAGTATAAAATGACTAGCACGTATTAGATGTCTTCTGTCTTTAAGGGCGGGGATAGATCTCGCTCTATCGAAGTGTAGAGACACTTGGACCAGCACGTGGACGTGTATTGTAGAATGCGATGTTAGGGATCGACCCACTTACACGTATATAAGTGTCTCACTATGTGGCGGTTGTGTAATTATCCTTAGGATCGGAGTCTTCATGGCATCACGGTGTGGATTGTCATGCTTTGACACTATTGAGGTTTCCCCTAGCCACGGGGCGATCATGCGGTAGTGATTGGGTGTGATCTTCAAGCATCGCGGAGTATACATGATTGGTCGTCTGGGAATCGCGTATCCTATGATTGGGATCGAATATCCGAAATGGCCTTCTTATAAGGAATGTCTTACTCTTGTGAATCTTTGCAAAGTGGGAGTAAACGAGTTGCTTCGAGAGAGGATGATATCCAGATTATAAGATACGGTCGTTGATGTTTTGACACTCGACTAACGACCGTATATATATTATTACATCGATAGGATTGTAAGTTACACGGTAACTGTTCCACATGAAAGGTAGTAGTCATTGCATTTGACTCTTCCGGTGATTGGGGGTCACGGTGTGTTGCTAGACGATATCCCGTGATCGTTAGGCATGAAGGGCATTTTCGTAATTTACACTTTGTGTCTACGGCCAACATATTCGGAAGTCTATCGGGTCACACACATATGAACATCTAGCCGGATTAAAATGTAGTTATAGTTGATAACCAACTAAGGAAAGTTTATCTCGTACAATAAAGGTTATAGTGGTAAATTAATATGCTGGTATTTATTTATTATGGATAAATTAAATACAAGATATTAATAATATTATATTAATTGAAGAATATTCCGGATGCCAATTTATTGGCTAAGGTGGCGCAATTTGTATGTGTATAAGATACACTTAGATTGTGCAATTTAATTAATAGTGTTACCAAATATATTAATATTAGATATTGAGAAATAAAGTATATATGTGCCAGCGTGTGTTTGCACCAATTCAAATTGGTGATTCGTGCGCAGCATATATTTATATATATATATATATATATATATAGATTTATTTGTGTAATATATATGTGATATATACACATGTGTAAATTAATTTATGGTAATAAAATAAAGATAGTCAATATTAGATATTGACAATATCTTGGGAATATTCAATATAAGATATTGACAATATCCTAGATTTATTTGATATAAGATATTATAATAAATGAGATAAATCAATCAATTATATTTTCCTTATTTTATTGGGAAAATGTTTTCTTCTCCTCCACTCTAGTTGGGGCGCCCCTCTCACTATAAATAAGAGGTGTGTGTCAAGCTCTTTTGTACGACACAATTCCAAGAACTAATAGTTCTTGTGTAAAATAGAGAGCATCCTATAGAGAGTTGGAGAGAGGGGAAATGGGCCGGTCTAGCAACCGGGGTTTTTCAATAGCAATCCATGATGGGATTCTTGCGGGGTGTTCGTGTGGACTAGCGGTAGAGACCGAACATTTGGGCGGCTCTATGCAGAACTACTCTCCTTAGACGGTCAAAGCGTCGATCTTATAGATCAACCAAGGTAACCACCATCTACCACTTATTTGTTTATTGCTTAAACGAAGTCGATCCTGGTTAAAAGGAAATAAAATTTTAAATTCCGCTACGTTCCCGCGTAGATTTCCTAACAGCTAGTTGGGCCGCGGCCAACTAAGAGCGGTGCGGATCCTCGAGTTTCCATCACATGTCCTTAGTGGGCTTGCTGGGTCGTCAGTCTGTATTCTCCAAGTGTTGGGGGTGAAGGACCTCTGGTGGATCCCTCACCCTTGTGCGTGAGTTTTACGCCGCCCTATCTGAGAACGGCCATGTCGATCGCACCACCACCGTTTCCGTTCGTGGGGTGACTATGGATTTTACCCCTGCCGCCATAAAAGACTTTTATGGCCTTCTGAATCGTGCTGAGGATTACGATATCTTTTTTGATCTTGAGGATAGGATTGGCTATTATGCCACTCGGTTCGATGCCTTTCAGTTTTTGCTTAGGAACGAGTGGGTGGAGGGCACAGATGTGACAGCCAGCATGCTGGATCGGAGGGAGAAAGAATGGAAACGCTTCATGTATACTCAGGCTTTCTGCTTGCCCAATTTCAAAGAGTCACTGATGTCGAGGCGTTCGTTCTTTACGCCCTTTCAGTCCCCGAGACGACCATCAACTGGGGTCATCGGATCCATTTCGAGGCGATCAAGTATTCTACTCTGATGCATGGCGAGTTGCCCTTACCCTTTACCTGGATGATTTCCACCATGTGCATCCTGACCCGAGGAATGCCGGTCTGCCCCACTACGGACCAATATTTCTCCCATCCTGAGGCGGACGCATGAGGAGCGGAGCGATTTTTTTTTTGCTCCTTTGTAAAATTTCTCTCATTTTGTAATGAATTTCCTTCCCTTACTTTGTTGGCTCGCTCTTGCCTTTTGGTTTTATTTTTCAAATCCTCAATGTCTGCCGGATGTCTTAATTTAGCGATTTCGGGTGGCCCCCTTCTGTATCGGACAAGCTTTGCTTGTTGGCGTGCCAGGGCCTGTTGAACTCATGGCCCTCTTTGTCTTTGAGGATGTATGTCCCCCTCTTGACTATCCTCGATACTTGCCAGGGGCCCTCCTAATTTTCGGCCAGCTTTTGTTAATCAGTTTTCTGGCCTGTTGCTTGCCTTTTGCGTCGGACAAAGTCTCCTACCGCAAAAGAATGATCGCGGATTCGCTTTTCGTGGTATCTTTTCCTGGCCTTCTAGTAGTTAACCAACTGGGCACGGGCCCTCAAACGCTTTTCTTCGGCCAGGTCGAGTTCGATTTGGCGATTAGTTACGTTATCAGCCTCGTCGAAGTGGGAAACCCTTATACTTGGCAGTGCCATCTCTATGGGTGCCATTTCCCCTGACCCATATGTTAATGCGAATGGCGTCTTCCCCGTTGTTACCTTTCGGGCAGTCCAGAGCGCCCAGGACTTCGGGCAGGTAGTCTACCCATTTCCGGCCTTCTCACCCAGGCTCTTCTTCAACACTTTCAGCACCTGTTTATTGGCGTTTTCCACCTGACCGTTTCCTTAGGGGTAGCATACCGAGGATTGCCAGTGTTTGACGTTATGCTCTTTGCAAAATTCATCGAATTCATCTCTGAAATGCAAGCCGTGGTCGGATACGATGGCTCGTGGTACCCCAAACCGAGTCCAAACTTGATCCAACAAAAAGTATATTATACCTTTGGCACAAATTTTTACAAGCACCTTTGCCTCGGTCCACTTTGGGAAGTAATCCACAGCGACAACCACATATTCGCACTTCGATCGGCCTTTTATGAGCGGACCTATAAGATCGATTGCCCACATGTGGAAAGTCCATGCGGTGACAACGATGCTCTGTTCGACCGAGGGTAGCCTAGTTATGTCGGCGAAGCGTTTGCATTTGTCACAACTCTTAGCGTACCTTTCAGCGTCCTCAGCCAGCTTTGGCCAGTAGTACCCGGCCAATAATGCTTTTTGGGCCAAACTGCGGCTGGAGGGGTGGCCCCCGCACACCCTCTCTTGCAGTTCTGTGAGTATGCCTTGTACCTTTCGGTCTGACGCAATGCTGCAGCGGTTTCGAAAAAGATCTTCTGTATAGAACTCCATTCAGAATCGTGTAACGCGCTGCTCTTTTCCTGAGAGCCTGAGCTTCCTTGGCATCCTCTGGCAGTATCCCTTTTCTATATATGCTTTGATTTCATCTATCCAACACGGAGCTGACAGTTGAATATCCATTATTTCGGCTCGGCAGACGGCGGGCTCTTCCAAATATTCGACATGACCGCAGGGTCGCTGAACTCATCTTTAGAGATCAGCTTGGATAAATAATCTGCCCGCTCAATCTGTTCCCACGGTATGTTTTAGAATTCGTAGTACTTGAAGCCACCTCTTAATTTTCTGACGAGACCAAGGTATCTTTTCAGCACCTCATCTCTTGCTTCAAACGCGCCGTTTATTTGGCAGACTCCTACCTTTGAAACGTAAAACACATCCAGGTTCTCGACGTTCATAGCTTTGGCCAATTCCAGCCCGGCTATGACTGCTTCACACTCGGCCTGGTTGTTGGAGGCGGTGAAGTTGAATCTTAAGGCCTTCTCGATCTTTTCAGACGAACCCGGTGTTGGAAAGGTGTCCTAAACCCAATCGGGTCGGACCGGATCCGACCGGGTCGGGTCATTTACAGTCTATTTAGTTCATGTAATAACTTTATTATGATTAATAAAAGCACTTATGTTATTATATATATTGTTTGTCTTCATATCATTTGTTGTATATATATATAGTAACGCCCCTAGTATCAATCAGGATAGAGAAACCATGATAGTGATCATGGTTGATGAGATCTCTAATCACTATAACAAGGTTGGTACTTAAATGTCTCTAGTCTTACATATTATCAAATGGGACATTGATAGTATAAGCGGACTAGCACGTATTGGATGTCTTCTATCTTTTAGAAGGTAGGGATAGATCTCGCTTCATCGAAGTGTAGGGACACTTGGACCGTGCACGGGACGTGTATTAGAGAATGCGTCGTTAGATCGACCCACTTACATTAAGTGTCACACTATGTGGCGGTTGTGTAATTATCCTTTGACCGAGTCTTCATGGCATCACGGTGTGGATTGTCATGCTTTGACACTATTGAGATTTCTCCTAACCACGGGCGATCATGCGGTAGTGATTGGGTATGATATTGAAGCATGCGGAGTATACATGATTGGTCGTCCGGGAATCGCGTATCCTATGATTGGGATTGAATATCCGAAATGGCCTTCTTATAAGGAATGTCTAGCTCTCGAGAATCTTTGCAAAGTGGGAGTAAATGTGTTATTCCGAGAGAGCATGATATCCAGATTATAAGATACGATCGTCAATGTATTGACACTCGAGATACGATCGTATGGATATTATTATAGCGATAGGATTGTAAGTTACACGTAAATCGCTTCACATGAAAGGTAGTAGTCATTGCTTTTGACTCTTCCGATAATTGGGGTCACGGTGTGTTGCTGACGCTATCCCGTGATCGCAGGGTATGAAGGGCATTTTGGTAAATTGCACTTTGTGTCTACGGCCAACATATTCGAAGCCTATCGGGTCACACACATATGAACATCGAGTCGGATTAAAATGCGGTTATAGATGATAACCAAATAAGGAAAGTTTATCTCGGACTATAAAGGTTATAGTGGTAAATTAATATGGTGGTATTTATTTATTATGAATAAATAAAATACAAGATATTAATTATATATAAATTATATTAATTAAAGAATATTCCGGAAGTCAATTCATTGACTAAAGGGGCGCCACTTTTGGGTGTATGAGATACACTTGGATTGTGCACTTTAATTAATAAATATTGCCATAATATTAATATAGGATATTAATTGATTTTAGTAAAATAGATTTATGGTAATAAGATAATTATAATCAATATATGATATTGACAAAATATTATAATTAAAGAGATAAATCAATCTAATTGATTTTCCTTATTTGATTGGAAAAAGGTTTTCTTCTCCTCCACACTCAATTTGGGGCGCCACCTCCTCTATAAAAAGGAAGTGGGTGTCAAGCTCTTTTGTACAACACAATTGCAAGAGTTCATAATTCTTGTGTAAAATAGAGAGCTCTCCATAGTGAGTTTGTGAGGGAAGAAAAGGTCCGGCTCCAGCGACGGAGTTTTTCTCGATAGCAATCCAAGGAGGATTCCGCAGGGGTTCGTGTGGATTAGCCGATAGAGGCCGGACGCGTGGGCGGCTTGCGCGATTGAACTACTCTCCGTTGGCGGTCAAAGCGACGATCTTGTAGATCATCTAAGGTATAACCGTCAAACTACTTAACGTGTTTATTGCATTAAACGAAGAACGATCTAGAAAAGGAAATCAAATTTTAAATTCCGCTGCGTTAAACTAGTGATTTCCTAACAGTGGTATCAGAGACAGACTTCGAGCTTAAGCAATAAGCATAATTTAAATGCGTAGTATTTAATCGATAGATGCAAGATTTAAATCACGAAACGTTAAAACAAAAAAAAAAAAAAAAATAGGGTTCTTGGGGTCGGCCGATCGGCGGCGCCTCCCTCTCTCTAACGCGGGCGGCGGCGGCGCGGTAGCCCTAGGGTTGCCGTCCGTCGGCTATCCTCTTCCAATGGGGAGATCAACCCTTTTCATTTGTGATATTTTATTGTGCATGATATCTCGTTTGTTTAGTTGTGTCATATGGCCAACCAATGGTTCAAATAGTTTGGACCATCGGGAAACCATATGGGACATTGGCCTTCCAAATTTTGATTTGGAATAGGCTGTAGCCCTTTCCAAATATTTGATTTGGAATAGCTTGTGCTTTGAAAGCCACTTCCAAAATTTTGATTTTGGAAAGCCGCTGTGCCTAAACCAAAATTATTTGGCCTTTCCAAATATTTGATTTGGGATAGGCTTGTAGCCCTTTCCAAATATTTGATTTGGAATAGGCTGAGCTTTTAAACCACTTCCAAAATTTTGATTTTGGAAAGTGGCGCCTGAACTAAAATAATTTGGCCTTTCCAAATATTTGATTTGGAGTAGGCTTGGAGCCTTTCCAAATATTTGATTTGGAATAGCTTAGCTTGAGCCACTTCCAAAATTTTGATTTTGGAAAGTGGCTGTGCCTAAGCTAAATTTAATATTGGAAATGAAACAAATAGGAGACTTTATAATTTTAATTTTATTTTGAATAGTTCAAATTTAATTAAAATTGAAATCGATTTAAAATTAAATGTTAATTTTAATTTTCGTTAAGTCATATAATTAATTAAAAGTTATTTAATTATTTGACGTGATAAAATAAAGACGCATGAGTAGTAGTAGTTAAAATTAGAATTTAATCTTTTCATAAGATAAAATTGTATGGATTAGATGTGTAGATATAATGTGATTATATGGACTCCGATCGATCGCTGATCATGGACGGGAATGTTTTTTATGTTGGTTTTTTGAAAAATCGCTCCCAATGAAGAACGTGATAGATTTATCCCATTCCTCGAAATTAAATATTATGTTTTCTTTATGTTGGTTTTTTTAGAAAATTGTATTCCCATGATCATACCGCCTTTATATGATATCGTAGTGACATAGTAGATGAGACGTGACCCACACCAAAAATCGAGCTTGTCTCCCAATATTATAATGACTTTTTGCGATTTATCCGGGAGTTGACACCACGGGTATATCGTCATTATCGAGATATGATCCCGAGATCTCATGAATATTTGGGTTACGACTCGACTAAGAATCTTGCGGTGATTGGCCCACGTCAGGACCGTCTGATTTTAGAGACAAGTGGTGGCTATCACGTATGAGATGTGAATTGTCAAAGAGTTGACTAGTCAATCAACGGAAATCGAATAAGATTCGATCGGTAAATAGTACCCACCTTCGAATTGACCCGGTCGATCGCCCACGCCGGGATCGAAAGTCACTAGATAGGATTCCATCCACTAAAGAATTAATTAAATTCTTGAAAGCCAATAGGAATAGTTGGTTAGTGGGAGTAAAACCTTATAAATTTCTTAGTGCAAATTTAGGTTTTTATACATGAGCTTTTACTTATTCTATCTTTTATTTATTGTTGTAGAAAATGTCAAACAAATTGAACCTTCGCTTTTATCATCGATAACAAGCTTGACGAAACTAATTTTCTCGATTGGGAAAGAAACCTCAAAATCGCTTTGAGGCACGAGAAGATTGGCTATGTCTTGGACGAGGCCCCTACCGGAAAGCCCGCCGAGGGTTCGTGCGCAGATGTTGTCGAAGTACAACAAGCACCGCTCGACAAGATCGATGCTACATGTATCATGCTTGCTTCTATGACACCAATCGCTAAACAAAGACAGTCCATGGACGCCACTCTATTATGGTCCACCCGAAGGAGCTTTATGCTTTCGCCTCATGATCGAGAGTGCACGAGGTCTCAAGGCCCTGCTTAGTTGTAAGATGGCATCCGGACTTTCCAGTGGGGTCACACGTGCTTAAAATGATCGGGTACATAGAGAGGCTTGGGAAAGTCGGGCCACAAGTTGGAACGAGAGTTGAGTATTGACTTGATTCTTAATCTACCCGACTATTCTCAGCAGGTTGTGATGAACTATCACATGAACAAGATAGATTGCTCCTAGCGGAGTTATTGAACATGTTGAAAATCTGCCAAGGCACCGTAGGAAGGGAAAGCAAGTGTTCTTTGGTCACTTCAAGCAAGGCAAAGGCAAAAGCCCGAAAAAGTCCAAGAAGGCGAAGGCTCGCACTTCTAAGCCAACGCCTAAGATAGCAAAAAAGACAAATCCAAGGATGCTTGCTTCCATTGCGGTGAGACCGACATTGGAGGAGAAACTGCAAGGGCTTCTTGAGTACCAAGAAGAAGCATCTTCGATGCTTCGACTTCAGTATATTTATGATTGAGATCAACATTACTTCTTCTAAGTCTAACCACCGGGTATTAGACATCGGTTGTGGTTCTCATATT
The DNA here is from genome assembly GCA_026214975.1 of Gentiana macrophylla. Lineage (NCBI taxonomy): Eukaryota > Viridiplantae > Streptophyta > Magnoliopsida > Gentianales > Gentianaceae > Gentiana > Gentiana macrophylla. The sequence continues at coordinate 127,390,647 of CM047809.1, read as the reverse complement.
TGTACGAATATGCAGCACTAAGAAGAGCTAGAGATCCGAGGAAAGGAGAGGTGGACCTACGCGTTGGAAATGGAGCAAGTGTCGCTACCGGCCGTAGGAGTTTATTTTCTTTCATTGCCCAAAGGGCTAGTACTAGAACTCAATAATCATTATTTTGTTCCCGCTTCTACGAAGAGCATTATTTCTATTTCTCAGCATTAGATGTTGATGGATTTTCTTTTACGCTTGAGAATAAATGTTGTTCTTTTTCACGTGATGGAATCTTTTATGGCAATCGGCATACTTAGCAATGGTCTTTACATATTAGATATGAATGTTGACGCACTTAATATAAATAACAAGAAAGCCAAAACAAATGACTTGAATGAATCCTACTTATGGCATTGTAGACTTGGCCATATAAATAAGAATCGCATATCCAAACTCCATAAAGATGGAATGTTGGATCAATTCGATTATTTAATCATTTGATACATGCGAAGCTTGTTTACTTGGCAAGATGACAAAGTCACCTTTTAGTGGCAAAGGGATAAGATCCAATGAATTGCTTGAGCTTATACATACCGATGTGTGTGGCCCAATGTCAATTCAAGCCAAAGGAGGATACTCTTTATTTTATCACTTTCATTGATGACCATTCTCGCTATGGTTATATATACTTAATGAAGTATAAATCAAGCCTTCAAAAGTTCAAAGAATTCGTATGAAGTGGAGAAACAACTAGGTAAGGAAATCAAAACACTTCGATCCGATCGAGCGGAGAATACCTAGATGGAGAGTTTCAAGATTATTTGAAGGAGAATGGGATTCTACTCGAATGGACTCCTCCCGGAACGCCACAGATGAATGGCGTGTCGAGAGAGGAACCGCACCTTGTTAGACATGGTCAGCATCCATGATGAGCTATGCAGCTCTTCCAAAATCGTTTTGGGGTATGCTCTAGAAACCGCATCCTATACACTCGAACCGAAGTTCCATCAAAGACGGTTGATTCTACACCATACGCAGGTATGGGCCAAGAAGAAACCAACCGCATATCTTAAACCTTGGGGTTGTCCAAATATGTGAAGGATGATGCCTTCGACAAATTAGAGGCCGATCCGACAAATGTCTGTTTTGTGGGATATCCTAGAAAACTAGAGGATACCAATTTTACTTTCAAATCTGACACCTATTAAAGCTTGGTTATCCAAGAACTTCTCATGAAGGGCAACTATATGCAGAGAATAAAGATCTAAGAGATGGTCTAAAGGTTTTTGTCCGATGATCTCTTAGTAGGTACGCTTTGTCAGTCAAAAAATATCAAGTATTACGCAGTTACCTGGATGCCGGTTTCAAACCGCGCGGAGCGGTGGTAGTGGTGGAAGAGTTCCAAGCGAACTCTGCGCAAAGGAAGCGCTTATTTCATTACTCGAACTTGCTTCCATCAAGGTCCAGTGCCTCTCAGACCGTGATAATAATGGAGCGATATCTCGAAAGGAACGTCTCAAAACATGTGCATCACTTGATTAGAGATAGTAGATCTAAAGATAGAGAAAGTCCACACGGATGATAACGTCCGTTAACTCATTGTCTCAAGCTAAGCATTTGTTCACTTGCACGGGCTTAGGCATATGGGTGATTGGCTTTAGGCCAAGTGGGAGATTGTTGAAAGGTGTCCTAAACCCAATCGGGTCGGACCGATCCGACCGGTCGGGTCATTTACGATCTATTTAGTTCATGTAATAACTTTATTATGATTAATAAAAGCACTTATGTTATTATATATATTGTTTGTCTTCATATCATTTGTTGTATATATATATAGTAACGCCCCTAGGTTGAAACCATGATAGTGATCATGGTTGATGAGATCTCTAATCACTATAACAAGGTTGGTACTTAAATGTCTCTAGACATATTATCAAATGGGACATTGATAGGCGGACTAGCACGTTGATGTCTTCTATCTTTTAGAAGGTAGGGATAGATCTTATCGAAGTGTAGGGACACTTGGGCATGAACGGTATTAGAGAATGCGTGACGTTAGGTGACTCCGGTGTCACACTCCAAGACCGGTATATCCTATTGAGATTTCTCCTAACCACGGGCGATCATGCGCATGATTGGTCGTCCGGGAATCGCGATCCTATGATTGGGATTGAATATCAAATGGCCTTCTTATAAGGAATGTCTAGCTCTCGAGAATCTTTGCAAAGTGGGAGTAAATGTGTTATTCCGAGAGAGCATGATATCCATTATAAGATACGATCGTCAATGTATTGACACTTCGAGATACGATCGTATGGATATTATTATAGCGATAGGATTGTAAGTTACACGGTGTTGCTAGACGCTATCCCATTTTGGTAAATTGCACTTTGTGTCTACGGCCAACATATTCGAAGCCTATCGGGTCACGAGTCGGATTAAAATGCGGTTATAGATGATAACATATATAGCGAATATTCCGCCACTTTTTTGGGTGTATGAGATACACTTGGATTGTGCACTTTAATTAATAAATATTGCCATAATATTAATATAGGATATTAATTGATTTTAGTAAAATAGATTTATGGTAATAAGATAATTATAATCAATATATGATATTGACAAAATATTATAATTAAAGAGATAAATCAATCTAATTGATTTTCCTTATTTGATTGGAAAAGGTTTTCTCCTCCACACTGGAAGTGGGTGTCAAGCTCTTTTGTACAACACAATTGCAAGAGTTCATAATTCTTGTGTAAAATAGAGAGCTCCATAGTGAGTTTGTGAGGAAGAAAAGATCCGGCTCACAGCGGCGGAGTTTTTCTGGATAAAGAATCCAAGGAGGATTCCGGCAGGGGTTCGTGTGGATTAGCGATAGAGGCCGGACGCGTGACGGGCGGCGCGATTGAACTACTCTCCGTTGGCCGTCAAACTACTTAACGTGTTTATTGCATTAAACGAAGAACGCTAGAAAAGGAAATCAAATTTTAAATTCCGGCTTTGATTTCTAACACCCGGTCCAAGAGTATATCCTGCCCACGGCTCGACATATGCCAAAGAAGGGTGTCAAAGACTTCCAATTCATCGACGTTCGGCGAACTAAGCTGCCCGGCGGGTTCTTCCTCATTGAAGCTCGTCTCCACTATAAAATCCGCAAGGGCCTGCGCCTTGATAGTTTTTCTGGGCTCGTATCGGATGTCGAACTCGGTCAGCTCGATGGCCCATCGTAGCAAGCGGCCTGAGAGGTCCAGCTTGTGCAGCAGTTGTCGCAGGGGACTGTTTGTTAAGACCACAATCGTGTGTGAAGAAAAGTAAGCCCTTAGTTTTCGGGCGGCAATAAAAAACGAGTAAGCTAACTTTTCTGCATTAAGATAATGGCTCTCAACGGGACTGAGGGCCTTTGAAACAAAATAGACGGGCTTTTGGAGGGTCATGTCCTCCTTGACGAGAACGGTTGCAACGGCCCGGTCCGAAACGGCCAGATATAAAAAGAGTTCATCTCCTAGGATCGGGCTGACCAGCAGTGGTGGGCTCGCTAGGTAGGCCTTGATGGCCCTGAAAGCCTGAGAGCACTCTTCCGTCCACTCAAATGTTTTATTTCCCTTTAGGATCTTGAAAAAACTCAAACATTTTTCTGCAGATTTGGAGACGAACCTTCCCAAGGCGATGATTCTCCCATTCAGCCTCTGAACTTCCTTCACACTGGTTGGCTCATTCATATTAGCCAGGGCCTGGATCTTTTCTGGATTTGCCTCAATTCCTCATTGAGTTATGATGAGCATTAAATCTACCCCTTCAAAAACAATTTGTAAAGACTCGAAACCGTGGGTAAACTAACTCTCTAACCGGAAGTGTACCGGGTCGATTGTTAGAATAGGTACAGGAGTACGAGGTCGAACCCAAAGGAATCGTGTTTGCAAGTACCAAAGTGAACGTATTGCTTAGTCTAGATGAACAATCTTTTCAAAGTATTTTTAACTACAACGACTCTAAAGTGATCCCTACTAACAAGTTTAAAGATAAAAAAGAAAGAACGAAGATTAAATTACTAGGTTTTAACGATAAATTAAGAGACATAGCCGAACCATGATCAAAATAGCTAGTTTCACCCAATGGAATGACAAAACCGGGAATGTGCATTAAACGAACGAACTCTTGCATTCAATTTCACGGGTGCGTACTCCTAATCCCGGTGTTAAGATCTGAACAACTCTCTCCTAACACCTTATGCCATGTTAACTACCCTTCCCTAAGGGAGATTCATCAACAAGACAAGATATGCACTAGAGCCGCTTTTAAACGTTAAAACGAGTAACCTCACTCTAAGAAGTGATCCTAGAACCCTTTTCCCACATCTCTCTATCTGAACAACTCTCAAGATTGATGTGTGTGATTTTTGACCTAGGTGATCAATATAACCCAAATCCATTATAACAAGTTCTAAGACGTGAAATATGCAAGATACAACAATAAAAAGAACTACCCACTCCCAATTTCATCACCCAAAGGGTGATTTCACCAAATTTCACATGATTTAGCTATGTAGAAATTAGCTACTCATTATAACTACAAGAGCAAGCATCAAACAAGAAATTAAAACCATGAAATGAGAACAAAAACGAAATTAATTACCGGAAAAAAAACAGCTATGATGTTTCTTCAAGCTTCAACAACACCCATGTCACTTTGGGAAGAAGAAGACCCAAAATACACCAAAATCCAAGAGTTGAGCTACGAATCTAAGCTAAACTAAGTTTAATACAAGAGAAATTAAAGAAAGAAAGAGTTTAGAAGAGCTAAAGGGGGAGGAGTCGACCTAATCAAAGAGTTAGGGTTCTTGGGAGGGTGAATTGTGAATAAAAACTGTGTTAAAATGTATATATAGGTGGGAAAAATCTGCAGAAAACGACTCCAAACGGGCGTTTGGAGGTCCCCAAACGCGCGTTTCAGCCCTTGAGTCTCTGTTCAGAAAAAAAAAACAGCTCCAAACGCGCGTTTGAGATTTGACAGTTTTCTGGCGGTAGTAAAACCATGATATCTTCGCGTGTATAACTCCGATTTGAGTGATTCAAAATGAGTTGGAAAGATCTTTCAATTATCTAAAACTTTCATGAAGAGTCCATGACCAGAAAACTCCTCCATCAAAGGTCAAATTGCTTCTGAACAGAACGTAGCGTGAAGATACCAACTATTTTTCTTCATTTTCTTCATTTTTCTTCTTCCTTGGCTCATTCTTGCACCTTGATCATACTTCTCATCATAAATCTTCGCCTTCCGGGTTCTCATGACACCTAGACCCTACAATCTCATGAACGAACAACACACACAAACGATTCCGGAGGGTAAAAGTGCTCGGGAATGGGTTAATATCACTAAAAAGAGGTAGTAAACCATCAAAGCGACGGATTTACTCCCCGTGCTATAAACTCATGATATTACCCGAAAACGGTCTAAAAACACCGAGAATGTGCTAAAAGTGGGATAAACGGGGGTGGAAATTGCACCGGAATCACGGAAAGTTGACTCCCATCAAGTTACCATGAAACCTAAAAACTTTCCGGCTTGAACTCCATAAGTGCATTTTGCAGGGTTCAGCTTCATAGAATGCATCCTGACATTATTGAAGGTTTCCTGCATGTCAGCCAGGTGATCGGTCCGGGCAGATTTGTCGACCATGTCGTCGATGTATGCCTCCATGTTTTTCCTGATATGGGAACCGAAAACCTTGTTGACCATTCTCTGGTAGGTGGATCCAGCGTTCTTCAACCCGAATGGCATCATCTCGTAGTAATACATTCCGCCTACGGCCCTAAAGGCAGTCATCTCTTTTTCTTCATCAGCCATCCTCACTTTATGATACCCAGAGTAGGCATCAAGGAAACTCAACATTTTGAATCCAGCGATACGGTCAACCATTCTGTCGATTCTGGGCAACTCATAAGGATCCTTTGGACATGCATTGTTTAGGTCAGTGAAGTCAACGCACATGCGCCACTTTCCATTGTGCTTTTTGACCATCACTACGTTGGCTAGCCAAGTATGATATTGGATCTCTTTGATTATTCCTGCTTCGACCAACTTGCTCACTTCGACTTTGATTGCCTCATCTTTCTCTTTAGAGAACTGACAGGCTATCTATTGTATAGGTCTGAAGTGAGGATCTACATTCAGATGATGTAGTGCAATCTCGGGCTCCACGCCTCTCATATCCGTGACTATCCAAGAAAATGCATCTAGATTCTCTTTGAGAACCGTCACCAGTTTCTCTCTTTCTTTTTCCTCCATTTGTCCACCGATCTTCACTTTCTGGTCAGGATATTTCTCAATGATTGCAATCTCGATCAGTTTATCTTCAGCGATGAACTCCGATTCATCTCTCATTTGAAGGGTGTCATAGATGACCGCCCTAGGCTCGACGATCTCCCCTTGGGTGATGTTCAATTGCGGGCACGGCTCTTTTAAGCTTTCGCTACCTCAATCGTATCCACACGGGCCCGTATGGAAGCCGACTCGGATGCCTCGACTTGGGGCCTCTTATACATTCTTCTCGCAGGATAGTCGTTGCGGTTTGTCGTTACATGGTTCAGCAGAGTTTGGGTCGGCTGACGACCATCCCGATTCCCTCGTCTGTGTAGAATTTCGCCATCTGGTGGGGGGTCGAAATAACCATTTGAAACTTTATTTGTGACGGTTGATGAGAGTCAACTTTGCTATAATTTCATGTGCATTTCACCTCTTGTTTGTAGCATATTCGATGTACTTTTGGGGTAGTTAAATGGTTTTATAGGTCTTTTTCACCACAGTTCGATTCACGAGACGAAAGACGTTTACGTCAGAAAATCTTGATATTTTTGGGTGATTTGTGTGTGTTTTATTGGTATTTGTCACGCTTGGGTATGTGATTTATTTTTATTACAGGTGTGGCGTGATAGAGTGCGTGACGAGGATCGCAACAATACGAGAATCGTTCAAAACGAAGTTCGTATAAAAAAATAACGCAAGATTCAAATTCAGACGTTCGGGAAAAATAATAATACATCAGGCTCAAGCCTCATTTCTCAAGCTCAAGCCTCTCTTTTTATCATTTCCCTCGGCTCCCCATGCCATAGCCTGCCACAATTGAAGCCTTGGCCTCATTTTGGTCACATTTCTTCATAATAAAATACAAAAAAAGAAAGAATTAAAAGGAAAAAATAAGAAAGCCGCAGGCATTGGTCAAAGGAGGGCCCACACATATTAATGCATTTTAATGGAGTTGTGGGAAGCAGAAACGGGACGGAAAATTTCCCGGAAATATATTAGGTCGGCTATTGTTTATTAAAAAGTCACTTAGGTAAAATTTCAACACACAGACTTTTTAGAATAATTTTATTTTTTTCCTCTGCACCAGTTTTTTCCCTTCATTAGAATAGATCTATTTGATTTTTCTGCAAAAATTCCCTTAGAACATCAACAGTTTATTTATTTTATTTTGCGATGTCAACACAACGAAGTGACGATTCGAGTGGTGGATTGCTTCAGTCTTTTTGTGGTAATTTTATTTAGCTTTTTATCATGTTGTTTACCAATTTATTTACGATTTCTTGTGTTCTTGATTTTATTATGAGTAGCTAATTTATAATAGCTAAATTATGTGATGGAACTGCGAAATTAATGCCTAAACGATGATCTAGGGATGAGTAGGACTTAAAAATTAAATCTTTTGAGTTGTTGTGTCCTAAAATTTGATCTTCATGCTTGAATTAAACTGATCACTTGATTCATGATTCAACACATGAACTTTATAAATGTATTTTGCTAGGGAGTGTGCGAATTAGAATTTTAGGATTGTCATGAACGAACTAGTCGAGTTTTTCGCAGCCTGTTCCTTGGTAAGGTTTTTCTAGCTAAGCCGTGAACTCGGTGGATGCGGAGCGTCTCACAATTTTAATCATATTAGGTCAATTAAATCTCATAAATGGGACTATTGTACCAAATATATGGTAACTAGGTTGTGGTATTAGCGCCTAGGGACCAGTTTAGGAGATTGCACCCACAACACATTCATTAGAAACTATTGGTTGGCTGGTAGGTTAAGGCTCGTCCCTAGTGATTCGGTAAGGGTATTGAGAGTAGTGTCCTGATCATAATTTAGCTATTCGTTTATCATACTATTAAAGTTATTGTTTTTATTTGCTTAGTTATAACTACTTTCACATCATTTGTGAGCCTAAACTAAATACAACCGTGATTGTGATAATTGACCAATTCCTCGTGGGATAAGACCTTGCTTGCCGTTGTAGTACAACCGACCCGGTACTCTGCCGGTTAAAGTTGGACGTCACTGTTTTGGCCATCAAGTTTTCTGGCGCCGTTGCCGGGGATTTGGTCGATATCAGTAAATCACTTGAGTATTTAGGATTAGGTCATTTTCTTTCTTTTTTATTTTGATGTTTTATTGAAGAGTCACACCACCTACTTTGGTAGTGGTAATGACTTGATACCTTGATTGTGTTCTTGTTTTTTTTCCTTGAATTGCAGAGTATGGATCCATATGGCCAAGGAGGCTCTTTCCCTTACTCATTTGGAGGATTCAATTTTGATGGTATGGGTTTTGGAACACTACCATATTATCAGTTCAACTCATACACATCGCCCTACAACAATGAGTGGGAGAGTCCTCCAAGCTCTCAATTTCAGCACCCCAACGCTTATCCGCAATACTTTCAGCCGCCACAGATTACTCCACCGTCGAAGAGCACAACTGAGATTTTGTTGGAGCAACTTAGTCAGGATCTACAAGAATTGAAGGATTCCCAGCACCGCTTGGAGTCTGAGGTGGTTGATCTGGCAAGCCGGGTAGGGCAGTTGGTTGAGAAGAGGAGGCTTGAGGGAAGTATTAAAGAAGAAGAAGGTTTTCAATCTCCACCGTCTCTCCCTGGGGTAATCACACCTGAGGAATTCCATGAAGAAGGTATGAATACTGTCCTCATTGAATTATCAATTCCCTCTTCAGTGACCCCTGTTGAGACACAGGTAGAGGTGAGTCCTTTTAAGTCTTTCGATGCTTTTGTTGAGCCAACTTGTTACTATGTGGTGCGTGAATCCCTTTTGATTGGCATATGCTCTGTTTCTGGGAAAGTGATTTCATTGTGTTCCACGATGAAATCCTTGAACCAATCTTGGTGGTGGGGATTGAGCCCCTTGTTTTTCTTTACCTATTTTGATGGGGTGCTCAATTCTTATGATTTTTGTAGGGAGAAGGAACGGTTTGCTCTTTTTTTGGTATAACTATCCTTAGCATAATTGGTTGTAGAAAGTCGAACTAAGGATTTTAAACTTAGAATGTTTTAGGTACCTTGGTTTTTTCTTTTCACTCGTGTTTCTTTGTTATTCTGTTGGTTTCTTAATAAGTCGAGCTAACGACAATAAACAAAAGCGCTTATGGGAGGCAACCCACTTTTTCCTTAGTTTTTTAGGCTTGTTTTTTTAGAAGTGTGATGAAAATTTGCCCGAGCATCTCGAATTCCATTTCATGCTTTGTGATAATCCATACTTTATTTGTGCTATACATCTCCATACTTGTGCTTACCTACGCTTAGGGTTTCGGCTTTTCGTCGTAGTGGATTCTTGGTTGTTTCTGTAGTGATTGTACAGGTACCCTGGGAGATACATTGGAGGTTGTCACTTTGCAGAGTTCCGCCCTATTGCCAATTCAGCTAAGTCTTTCTTTCTTTACTTTATCACTCACACACCGGGGAAGGTGTTCTGTTTTAAGTGGGAGGGGGGGTGGTAGACTTAGCTTCACTTGACTACTTGTGTTTAAATTCCGTGCATCGAATAAGTTATATACTTTGTGTTTGGTCATTTTTAAAATTTTTCATGACTTTGATGTTGCGAATCATATGTGAATTCATGGTATTCTTTGGTTAATTATTAGTCAAGGGTTGAATGCATGCGAGTCAAACCTGTATCTTGTTGTGGAAATGGAATTCTTATGCACGTAATAGCTTTGCTTTCATGAATTGTGGTTGGTTAGTGAATGCTTATAAATGCCATAGACATTAATATGTTACCTAGAACTCATACCATTAACTTCGAGGCGAAATAGAAAGGTCAATCTTGGTAGATTAAGGGATGACGGTCCTGGCATTTCTTTGACCCGACCAGAGCCAAATAGCCAGCCATGTACATAATTTCCACAGAAACCCCTCTAAGCCTTTGTAGGGTGGTTAGACCCCCACCCGAACTTTAGCCATTTGTTGATTAGCCTATAATTACCAACCCTTAGCCTTTATTTGTGGTCTACGTTTCTTTCGCACCCTACGAGTGAGTTTTAATCGTATGTTGGGCACACTTGCTAGCATAAGTGTGGGGTGGCGGAGATGTGTATTCATGGATGGTGTTGGTGTATCTTTTGCATTACGAATGAGAAGGGATAGTAAAGAAAGTGTTGGTGTTTGGTTTATCAAAAAAAAAAAAAAAAAACAAAACAAAAAAAAGTCGAAAAAAAAAATCATTTGAAAAAAAATAAAAAAGGAAGCAAAAATTGAATAAAATTTTTGAATAAAGTTGAGTCAAAGTATGTTTGATGACGGCCATGTATTAATTCTTCCATTGGCGTTGGTGGGATGAGTTTTCGTTGAATTATGTTGGGATTTGAGAGTAAAGAAGGAGAATGTTTGCTTACATCTAAGAAGGAGTTGAGTTATGAGGCAAATTCAAGATGTTTTGATTAGACTCACTCGTTTTTCTCTATTGATATTAATTTTATCCTTTCGTTTAGCCCCGTCCCAAGGCTAACGTTACAACCGTGCAAGTCCTGCCTGACCTCAGTTAGCTAGCCTTGATATGACCTCGATTAGTGGAGATGTTTATGAAGTATAAGCATATGGTGTAACGTCATTAATCATGCATCTATAATCTGAGCCCGTGGACTATAATAAATGATTGAGAAGCTATGCACACACACATTCTGTTTCCATGATAAGATATGTTTTGACTCGTGGTTATTCGCTTGTTGACTAGTTATTACTCATTGAATATATTGATTTCCCATATGATCGCAATGTTGACCTCATGATTAATTTTTAAATCGCTTGATTTGCTCGAGGGCGAGCAAACGCTAAGTGAGGGGTAGTTGATGAGAGTCAACTTTGCTATAATTTCATGTGCATTTCACCTCTTGTTTGTAGCATATTCGATGTACTTTTGGGGTAGTTAAATGGTTTTATAGGCCTTTTTCACC